>JAUCBL010000281.1:0-129669 GCA_033807585.1 Hydrophis major
CCATGATTTGTTGGAGCCTCATTAGCCTTGAGTCAGTTCCTACCCAGAAAGGCTTTGAATCAGGACCTCAAGAGTCTCACTTGGCTGGTTAGGGGTTCCAACATTATAAGAGTACAAAATTTATAATTGACAAAACAAAATCCAAACTGGTGAATAAACCCACTCAATGGATTCATGTGATTGATAAACAAGAAAAAAAAAAGCATATCAAACCCTATAGTGCTGCATATCAAGGCGTTTTGGGAAGGATTTCTCCCTCCAGTTCACCATTAACTGGAATTAAGCATGAAGGAAAAACAAAAACCACAATAAATTCTGATCCCAGTTCCCAACTCCAGGAGCCAATTCAGAAGGATATGTTGGTTGATAGTATCAAAGGCCATAGAGAAAATAAGGAGCCAAATGTTGGTTGCATCACTTTCATTCCAGCTCCAACACTGATTAAGAACAAGTCCAACCAAGATATTTTTTTAAAGGTGCATGTGCACACAAATGCATATTCACACACATGTAGCTAGACAAATATTGAGTTGATTCATAGTTCCTAAGTTAGAAATAAGTGTTGGGTATCTGTTGTGTCCACATTCTAGGAATTGAGTTATGTTGATCATAACCCTTCAATGATCAAATGCGTGAAATCAAGTAGTGTTGACCTTATTTTAACATTTTAGCAAAAGATGGAAACCTGAGGATTTAATATCATAGTATTTTTAAAAAAACATAAATTAGCATGTTATGTAAGTTATGAAATTGCATTTAACATGATATACTGTACATATGTGTCAAAGTATATTCATGAACTGGAATAGAGCATGGTAACAAGGTCAGCCAATGAATAGGCATAGCAACTAAGTCAGCCAATGAGGACTGTTTTGGAAACTGAAATTAGAATTAGCCTAGGCTGGAAAGTGAAACTAGAAGTAGCTTATGTATGGCTCTATATTAAGCTCTGCAGCTCTGAAGCTATGTTGAGCTCTGAGTCTGTCTATTGAAAATGAAACTGCTTCTCTCCTCTTCTCTGTATAATGCTTGCCTGCTGAACTAAAGTGAAACTGATGTCTGTTTCTGAGCTTCTGAGTTGCTGCTGAAGCTCTGCACTTGCAACATGTTTCTGTCTGAGTTTGCTCCATGTTGGAGAAATCTACAGCTAGTTTGTAAAATCTATAACGATGTTAAATGAAGCATCAGCCATCTGTGTTTATTTTCCTGGTGCTGAATTAATGCTGCAAAACTCTCAAAAGGTTATGGGCCCAGAAAGCCAGAAAAAGACTGAATTGTAATTAAAGCTAAGAGACTACCTGTTATAAAAGTAAGAAACAAGGGAAGAGGCTTTGCAGGATGGCTGAAAAAATGAAAGAAAGCTGTTGTGAATCAATAAATGTATTTAATAAAGATTATTTAGAGCTTGAAGTAAAGTGCAGGGTTCTGGCCCTGCACTTCTGATTGGCCGATAATAGCGACATTGGATTGGTCCGTTCAGGAGAATCTGATTGGCTATTAACAAGCCTTTCCTATTGGTTAAAGGAGCTAGCGCTCCCGGTGTTTCATTGGTTAAATACTTAAGAGCTTGCCTATATAAAGGGGGCCATTTCAGCCATGGAGCTGAGATGTTACACCATGTTAATAAAGAGTTTTGAAGTTCACTGTTTCACCAGCTCATCTCCATTCTTAGCACCCACGCTCAGAATTTAACACTGGCGATGAAGGTGGGATGTGGAGACATCAGAGCTGACTGAACAACGAAGAATGATAATTGAGCACGTGGCTGAAATGCACAACGGCGGAACCATGTCCGGTGGCATCATACCACCCGCTCATTCGACCCAGCGCAAGAAGACTGGGACTCATATATGGATCGCTTGCAGATGTTTCTGCAGATCAACAATTTGAAGGATGCCACTACCGGGAAGAAATGGGCAGTATTCCTAACTCATTGTGGGCCGACCGTATTCAAGATGGCCAAGGCACTAGCGAAACTGGCAGAAGTTAAGTCTATGGACTGGGATGTCCTCGAACCCCTGCTGAGGGCCCACTTTGCACCGATCGTGCCAACGCTCATTAGAAGGCATGAATTTTACCAGAGAAGTCAGCAGAAGGGCGAAAATGTTGCTGATTTCATAGCGGATCTCAGGAATCTGGGAGGCCTATGTGGGTTTGCCGACCTCGAAGAAGCCCTGAGAGACAGAATAGTTCTGGAACTAGATGTGCCACATATCCAAAGCAAGCTGATGGTGAAAGGTGACATCAGCCTTGCGGATGCCATTACCAAAGCTACTGCAGCAGAAACAACCAGGAAGTCGGCTGCCCAAATGCGCCGCACCCACGCCCCGCTTCGCCAACTGGCCCGTGACATTTCACCTCAGTCAGAAGGACAGCTTTTAACTGCCCACCATGAGGACCTCGACTCGTCATCAGACAGCAACGAGGAAGAGGTCCACCGACTCTGGTCCGAATGAGACCAATGCCAGAGATCTCAGCACCAATGCGCTGGTTGTGGGGCAAGCCACCCCCGATCAGAATGCAAATTCCTCGACGCGCTCTGCCATGTGTGCGGGAAAAGAGGGAAAATATCGGACGGGTCTGTAGAAGCAAGCTAGGACCCAGCCAGCCCCCAAGAGGGGCTAACTACCGCCAACCGACAGGAAGCCGTCCTGCAAAGCGAGAACCTGTGAACCACCAATGGAACAACCACTCCTACAGAAACAAACCCCTACACCACGCAACAAAGCGAGAAGAGGCTCACCAAACTATCACAATCGGTCACGCCTCATCTCTTGATGCCAAGAAGATCTCAGTGAAAGTGGCCATCGAAAACCAGCCCTGCCTGATGGAAGTCGATTCAGGATCATCCCTCTCGATGGTTTCCTGGAAGACCCTCAAGCAGCTCATCCCTACTGTCCGGCAGCAAGACCTCAGATTCCAAAGACTCATACTCAAAGACTATCAGGGAAATCGAATCCCAGTCATTGGATCCAGCCGAGTCCGGGTATCGTTTAAGAACCGTACAGCATTCCTACCCCTGACTGTAATCAACAAGGATCGGCCTAGTCTGTTAGACCTCCAATGGTTCGCTCCACTTGGAATTGAAGTAGCCGGCATTCACCGAATCTGCAGCAGCGACTGGGAAGAGGACCTCGTCCAAGAATTCCAGGACATCTTTGCAGAAAAACTAGGCAAGTACAAAGGGACCCCAATATCATTTAACCTCAATCCTGAAATAGCTGCTATCCGCCTTAAGCCTCGTCGAATTCCATTTGCCCTTAAACCAAAGATTGACGAGCAGCTTGATAAATTAATAGCCCAGGGGGTGTTAGAACCAACCGATCACTCTCCCTGGGAAATCCCAATCATGACACCCATCAAGCCGGATGGATCGATAAGAATTTGTGGGGACTACCGAGCCACCCTGAACCACGCCCTTCAACAAAACACTTACCCGGTACCGGTGGTGCAATACCTCCTCCATTCCCTGGGGGGCGGAAAAGTCTTCGCTAAACTAGATTTAGCCCAGGCATACCAACAATTACCTGTAGACAAAAAAAATGGCAGAGGCCCAAATGATCATTACACACCGAGGTGCATTTAAATGTAACCGACTCCAATTCGGAGTAAGCGTAGCCTCGGGAATCTTTCAAAGTTTGATGGAAAGATTATTACAAAAGGCATTGTCCCATATTTTGATGATGTATTAATAGCTGCCCCAACTCGGAAAATTCTGAGGGATCGGCTGAGGTTGGTTCTACAGAGATTCAAAGATGTAGGTCTCAAAGTTAAAAAGGATAAATGTCAACTGTGTACGGATCGTGTAGAGTTTTTAGGATATTTAATTGATAGTCAGGGCATTCACCCCACAGACAGCAAACTTAGGGCAATCAAAAATGCCCCAAACCCCCAAAATAAGATCGACCTCCAGGCATTTTTAGGCCTTATCAATTTTTATAACGTTTTCCTGCCTCACAAAGCAACTGCAGCTGAACCCCTACATCGTTAAAAAAAAAAAAAAGGAATCTGGATATGGGGACACAGAGAGGAGCAGGCGTTTTGTAATGTGAAAACATTATTGACTTCTGATGCTGTGTTTATGCAGTATAATGAGACTTTGCCTTTAACAATCACATGTGATCACCATTCGGAGTGGGCATCACCATTCGGAGTGGGCGCCATTTTGAGCCACATTTTGCCAAACGGTCGTGAAGTCCCTATTGCCTATTTCTCAGAGACACTTTCAAAAGTAGAACGCAATTACAGTCAAATTGATAAAGAAGCCCTTGCTATTGTGTCTGCTGTTAAGAGATTTCATGAGTATGTGTATGGCCGAGCCTTTACTATAGTGACTGACCACAAACCTTTGCTGGGAATAATAGCAGGAGATAGGCCAACCCCTTACATATTATCCTCCAGAATGACTCGCTGGTCAGAATTCTTGGCTGCATACAATTATAAGTTGCAACACCACCCGGGGAAGGCCATTCCCCACGCCGACACATTGAGCCGCGCACCACTTCCAGAGACCATTGATGACCCCGCTCCAAGGGTTACAACCCTGAAGATTGAGACACTTCGAACACCACCACTAACGGCCTGAGATATCACGATGGAAACAAAACGCGACTCCATTTTAGCATGAGTCCTCAGCTGGGTCGAGCGTGGATGGTCATTGGACCAGATACCTGACGGCTACGCCCCATTCAAAAATCAACAAACGGAACTCTTTTCCCAGAAGGGCTGCATTATCTGGGGTGATAGAGTCATTGTCCCAGAGCGGTTACGACAAGCGATACTAAGAATCTTGCACGATGGCCACCCTGGCATCGTGCGCATGAAAGCCCTCGCACGTAGCTACGCATGGTGGCCGGGCCTCGACAAACAGATTGAGACTTGGGTAAAAGCTTGTCACAAATGCCAGGAAGTAAGCAACGCCCCACCAATCGGAAATGGGGGTGAATTCGCCTCAGGGAGATGCTGAGAACATTAGCGACAATGAAAGTTTGAATGCAGAAATAGAGGCACCCTTTTCACCAGAGAACGTCCTAACTCAACAAGACTGTAGCTGTGTACTGGGCATACAATGCAAATCAAATAGACAAACAAAACAACCTGCCTACCTCAAAGACTACGTAACCACACCCCTTAAACGGAACCCGGGGGGAAGGGGTGTTGTGAATCAATAAATGTATTTAATAAAGATTATTTAGAGCTTGAAGTAAAGTGCAGGGTTCTGGCCCTGCACTTCTGATTGGCCGATAATAGCGACATTGGATTGGTCCGTTCAGGAGAATCTTATTGGCTATTAACGAGCCTCTCCTATTGGTTAAAGGAGCTAGCGCTCCCGGTGTTTCATTGGTTAAATACTTAAGAGCTTGCCTATATAAAGGGGGCCGTTTCAGCCATGGAGCTGAGATGTTACACCATGTTAATAAAGAGTTTTGAAGTTCACCGTTTCACCAGCTCGTCTCCATTCTTAGCACTCACGCTCAGAACTTAACAAAAGCTCTGTACCCCCTTTGGGTCAGAAGAACTATATTATTTGGGGTGCAAAGATGGAATGTTTCCTGAAGGCTAAAGAGCTTTGGAATATTGTTGAAAATCCACCCCAGGCTCTATTGAATGCTGCAGATCAGAAGCTGCATGATAGAGCATTTTCTTGTATCATTTTAAGTTTAGAAGATGATCAGTTTATCAATGTAGCTGATTGAAAGACTGCAAAGGAAGTTTGGGATAAATTGAGGACTGTTCGTGTGAGTGTATCTGCATGCCACATTTTACAATTATCAAGAAAGTAATATAGAGCTTGTTTGCAACCAGGAGATTCAGTGGAACAGCATTTTGTTCATATGCAAACTTTGTTTATGGAATTAGAACAACATGGGATGAGGATTCCTGAATCTCAGAAAGTGCTCTTAATTTTGAACAGCCTAGATGAAACTTGGAACATTGTGTCTGCAATGTTTGAATGCAAACCAGAGCAGGAATTGAGTTTGGAAGCTCTGAAAACATGTCTGATAGCTGAAGAGACTGCCTGTTTTAAAAGTAAGAAACAAGACAAGAGGCTTTGCAGGATGGCTGAAAAAATGAAAGAAAGCTCTCTACTCCCTTTGGGTCAGAAGAACTATTATAGAAAAAACTTCAAGGAGGAAAAATTCCCGAGAAGGGGGCCCAAAAGGAGCAATGGAAATTTCCACAGCCAGGCTATTTGCAGAAAGCAACACAGAGATAACAGTCTTGGAATTTCCAGAGACCAGAACAGCAGTAAAGGATATCAGATAATAACCCAGCAACAGAAGAGGTGCTTAGTTTCCACTCACTTAAAGAAGGACAGCTTGCAAGACAGAAGTTTGCAAGGACAGGTTGATGGACAAATTGCAATAGCAAAAGTCAACACTTGCAGGAGAGATCAATGGTTATCAACTGCCAAAGCAACACCTACAACTTCCTATAGATTTGACACTCTCATATACACTTCAGAAGCTGCAAACCACAGAAATATAACTTGTCAATCATTCATTGGTTACTTTGACTTCCAGCCCCCCACTCCCCCGTTGCTGGGCTAGAGTAGCTAGATGTCACAAATGCCTTGCTAAATCATCTTGCTAAATTATCTAGCTTCCTGCAGTTCTGTTTGTAGTTTTGTTGCAAATGAGACCTGCAGTTATCTGTAACAAGCTTCCTTATTGACAAATATGAATGACTGGAAGATGATCTTGTGGTTTGGCATTTCACATTTCCTTGTTCTTTCTCTTGCTAATACACTTATTTCACTATCTATAAGACTTATATCATTATTTGTCTAAAATCAATATATTTCTTCTTTTATGTCATGCTTCAATAGGATGGATGCAGCTGCAGGAAACACAGTAGCCTTGGCAAATGGCAAGAACGTTAAAGTCATTGGAAGAGGCAGTGTGCAAATTCCATATTTGGAAACAAAGTTTAACAAAGTTTTATGAGTGCCAGAAATGGAACATAATTTGCTGAATGTCTCTAGTTTAGACATCACATTTGTAAATGGGCAGTGTCTTATAAAGAAAAAGGGAATTGTATGTGCAAAGGGCATAAAGCATGATAATCTTTACATGTTACAGGGACAAAAAGTTCAATGTGCACAAACATTTGGCAATGTTGCAAAACAGGATTCATGTGTTGATCTTTTGTACAGAAAGCTTTGTCATTCCAGCTTCCAAAGTTGTTCAAAAGATGGACCAGTATGCAGAAGGATTGCATGTAAAAGGATGTAAGGCATATTTGGATTGTGCAGTATGCAAAACATCAAAAACCAGGGCATTCCCAGTAAGCAAGAGTTGCACAAGGCAGACAATAAGAACTTTAGAGCTGGTACATGCAGATTTTCTGGGCCCAATGCAAGCCAGATTGGGAGGAGCTAAGTATATGCTGGTCATTGTAGATGACTATAACAGGTTTGGGTTATGGTATTTATTAAAGAGTAAAGCAGAGGTGCTACAAAAAATTAAGCAATGGGTAAGCTTTATAGAAAGAAGGTATAAACGATTATGTCAGCTGCAAACTGACAGGTTCAGAATTCATGTCAACAAGTTTTCAACAATGGATGGCACAGTTAGGAATAAAACACAGACACACAAATCCTTACACAGCAGCTGAGAATGGTGTTGCTGAGAGATGGAATGGCATCTTGCAAACCATGAAAGACTCAGTGGTAGAGGATTCTGGTCTAAGCAGGTAGAGCTATACTGACTGCTAATTATTTAGTTAGTAGGTTGTGGAGTTTTTCCATTAATGATACTCTATATGCAGTGCTATATGGGAGAAAACTATCTCTAGCACATTTAAGGATGTTTGGAAGAAATGTGTGGGTGCATATTTCAAAAGCAATTAGAAGACAGTGGCAACCAAAGGCAAGAAAGCTCAGGTTTGTGATCTATGACCCATGCTCAAAGAATTATCGCTTTAGCAATGGGAGCAAAGAATAGTATTTTCAAGGTCTGCAAGTTTTGCAGAACAAAATTGAAACAAAATTGATGCAAATTTGTGGAATGATTCACTTACTGATTGTAACTCACTTAGTGACAGTAACTCACTTAGCGATGGTGTCAATATTCAGGGAGGAGAAGCTGAACAAGATATGAAGCAAGAGAGGGTTGACACACAGGAACAATCAGTGCCACACAGGTCAGAGCAATGGAACAAGGGGATTCCACCTGACAGGTATTCTACTAGCAAAGTTAAAGTGTGTAAAGTATGGTATGAGCCAAGGAACTACAAAGAAGTATTGGTATTACCTAAAATTAAACAAGTGGAAAGAAACCATGGACAAGAAAATGAAATCCATGGGAGAACATGAAGTGTTCACATCTATGACTCTGCCACAGGGTAGCAAAGCTGTAGGATGCAAATGGGTATACAAGAACAAGGTACTACCTAATAATGAAGTACAATATAAAGCAAGATTAGTGGCACTGGGGTTTTCACAGATGAAAAATGTGCACTTTGATGAGGTGTTCGCACCAACTGTAAAGAGTGAGAGCATCAGGCTGGCACTAGCGTTGGCAGCAGCACATGGCCATAAAATTTGGCATTTTGACATAATCACTGCATTTCTCTATGCAGAATTAGAGGAGGAAATTTACATAGTTCAAGCACCAGGGTATGAAAGTAAAAAGCCTAACACAATATATAAATTGAACAAGGCCATTTTGGGCTGAAGCCAGGAATTTGAATTATATATCCTTAGATACGGCAGGAGTGGGATTCTACCAGTTCTGTCCACCTCTTTAGAACTGGTCGTTCTGAAGAGCAGCAGACAGAGAGCATACACAGAACCAGTTCTATGTCTGCTGTTGTTTTGGCCCACCCGCCCGGGCTCTTAGTTGACCTTTATTTCCTGCTTTTTCAACTGCAGCTGCTTTGTGTGACACAGCTGTGGTTGAAAAAGCAGGAAAAAAGGGCTTTTCCAACTGCTGCTCACTTGCACACAGTGCTATTCAGCTGTCCGGGAAGCTCAGCAGGTCATAAATTGCACAATTTGCACAACTTGCACAACTCACGCACATGCGCTTGTGATGCAGAGTAACAGAACCGGTAGTTATACCGATTGGATCCCCTTCCTGAGATAAGGCATTAAAGGATCTTGGGTTAAAGAGTTACAAGGCTGATAGTTGCATATCCACTGGGAAGTTAAAAGGTGGGGATAAATTGGATAGTTGTATTGGATATGTATAAAAAAGGAATTCTCAGGTACTTGGAGGGAACTGTGAATGTGGGTCTTCAAATACAGGTATCTGAACAATATTAAAGGTAATTGAATTTATGTTTTTTCCGCTTATGAAAGGAGGAGTGTCAGAGTATATTAATTAACCAGAATAGAGCATAGTAACAAGGTCAGCCAATGAATAGGTATAGCAACTAAGTCAGCCAATGAGGACTGTTTTGGAAATTGAAACTAGAATTAGCCTAGGCTGGAAAGTGAAACTTGAAGTAGTTTGGTGTGGTTCTATATTAAGCTCTGAAGCTATGTTGAGCTCTGAGTCTATCTATTGAAAATGAAACTATAGGGCTTCTGGTTTCGCGTGGCTTCGGGGCAGCAGAAATTCGCGACAGCTTGCGATTCCTGCCGTGCTAGCCGCCGAGGTACCCCCGATCCAGATGGGTCAGGGGGATATGGCTGCCCTGTAGGGACAGCTAAAGAGAGAGGGGAGTCGGATAGGGGGGTGGGGGTGTCGCAGACCCCCCCCTTCGCCGGAAAAACCCCTTTTTCCCAAGGCGGTGGAGCGGTGGTCAGCAATGGCCGCCATGAAGAAGCCAGCAACCGGGTAAGATTGCGCTGGAGGAGAAGAGTGAAAGTGATGTCTGAGCCGGGTCAAGTAACATCCTTTAAATTGCCTGGAACTGAGCTGTTTGAATTGCTGGAGGATACATTGTATCCCTAAGAAGAGCGAAAGCAGCGGAGAAGCTGTTAAAGGGAACTTTTTTTTTTTCTTCACTCTACCACCCCATGGAAACAGCAGAAATGTTTGGATATATTGGACATTGAAAGTGAATTGTTTTGAGAGTTGAAGCTAAGGGACAAAAGGATTTTTGGACATTGAAAAATTTAAGAAATTGGAAAACCCTTGTTGGAGGTATGGATTTCTGATTATTTAAAATCGATATCGCAAGTGGGAAGGGAGAGGAGAAAAAATTGGAGCAGAAGCTGAAAAAGGAGGAGATTGCCTAGAATCCCAAAGAAAGATATATGGTAATTGGACCTCTTTGATTAAACATTAACCCCAGAAAGAGAAAGAGAAGAAGGAAGAAAAGTATTAACTTTTGGAACTTTTTTTGAATTGTTTTTGATTAAAAATACTTGTGGTTGTTTTGGGAAAAGTTTCTCTTTTCATAATGGCATCGCTTGTGGATGAACTAAAGGCTGAATATCAAAAATATAAAAAGGAAGATACTTTGGGCGCTTTGTTTCAATTTTTAGAAATGGCGTTATGTACTTATGAAAAGTTGATTACGCAGCAGAAGGACTGGGACAAGGAAGAAAAGGAAGAAGAAGCCATCTTTGATGAACAATGGGTCCTTTCTGGAGAGGAGAAGAAAAAGGATAAGAAAAAGGGGATTTTAAGAATTATAAAAACAACCAAAGAAGAGAAAAATGAGCGAAAAGGTGGAGGCAAGGTTAGAAAGCAAAGGAAAAGGAGTAAGAAAAGGGAGGAGGAAAAACAAAGGGGTAAAAAGGGCAAGGAGAAGAATAAGCAAGAGAGAAAGGGGGGGAGGAGAAGCCTCAATGAGGGGAAGCAAGATCTAAAGAAAAAAAGTTTATTTAGAGACAATGGGTGAATTTAATTTAGGATAAAAGAGGGATTCTGGAGGGTATATAAGATTGTGTTTTTATATGTATGTTTAGAGTATAAAATTTATTATGTAATTTTAGAATCTTTTAAACAGAATCCCAAGAAAAATTGTTATACGAAGTACTTTTAAGTTAGGGTAATGAGTTATAGACGTTACCCCAATTGGTGTATAGGAGAAGTATAGTAAAAGAAAAAAGATGAATGGATAGTTGGAAATAGAACAGACAAAGAATCTTATTGAAAATGGTAATAAGATATGAAAAGATATATAAAGGTTTTGTTATGGTTTTTTTTTTTTTTTTGGATTTTGTATATTGATAAAAGGCAATAAAATTTTAATTAACAAGAAATAATTTGGATGAAAAGGAGAAGTAGGGATAAGATATGAAGTTAAATAGATAAAGTATTGATACTATAATTTGGAATTGTTATGTTCTATTGGTTTTTTATTATTATTTTTTCCTAGAAAAGAATTTATAAGCTGTTATGCCTTGATTTTTTGTGCATTGTTTCTATAAAATTGATAAAAATGGTTTATATATATATATATAAAAATGAAAATGATAATAAGATATGGAAGGATATACAAAGTGAATATGATGTTTGAATTTGTGTCTGTGTGAAGAGTTTTAATCCGGGATCAGACAAACTTCAGAAAAGATCTTTTAGTTTTGTTTATGTTTTGTGTTTTGTATGTTTGTGTGTTGTGTTTTCTGTAAAAAATTAATAAAATTTGTTTTTAAAAAAAGAAAAGAAAATGAAACTATTTCTCTGCTGTGTGCAATGCTTGCCTGCTGAACTAAAGTGAAACTGATGTCTGTTTCTGAGCTCCTGAGTTGCTGCTGAAGCTCTGCACTTGCAACATGTTTCTGTCTGAGTTTGCTCCATGTTGGAGAAATCTACCACTGGTTTGTAAAATCTATAACAATGTTAAATGAAGCATCAGCCATCTATGTTTATTTTTCTGGCTCTGAATTAATGCTGCAAAACTCTGAACAATACGCACATATGTAGGTGTTGTGACTCAGAGGTTTGAACCTGCTCTGTCAGAAGACATAGGCTCGAGTAATGAGGAAGATCTGGCATTAAGGTTTGAGCCTGCCTTGTTGAGTGACATAAATGGGAGTCAGGAGAAAGAGGAGGACTTGGCTCTAAGATTTGAGCCTGCTTTACTGGAAGTTTCGGAGTCGTCTTCCTGTCCAGAAACGTCCTCCCTGATTGTGCTTCAGGTATCGACAGATAATCTGGAGAATGTGCCGGAGTCCTTGGATGAAGATCAAACCGAAGAATGTTGGTTTGATGCAAGGAACAGACGTAAGCAGAAACGTCAAGCACAAACTGAAAGGAGACGTCGAATCAAGGACTGAGGAAAGAGACTGACACACTCCTCAGAGAATATAAGGAGGCGTGTTAGCTTTGAATCCCCGTTCAGGTTAAACTTGTTAATTTGCGTCTGCAGTTTGGACAAAGTATTCTGTTTGCCGTTCGTCTCTGATTTATAGTTCTGCTCATTATCAGAATTTGCAGACAGCTTCTTGGAAAACTGCCAATGATGAATTCAGCCAAAGGAAAGTTAATTCTGTTGTTCCTGATATTGTCTGTTTGTGTTTTTTCTTTTGGACATTTGGACTCTCACCTCGTGGCCACAGGTGAGACAGAACACTTAGGTATGTATTGAAATTTTATAACTACCCAAGTTATTTTATTGAACATCACCCTGGTCATTTATTATCATTTATTGTTACAAATTATAATCAGCACAGTAAACAAATGTAATCAGCACATTAAAAATATAATAATCTGCACAGTAAAAAAATCAGCAAAGTAAAAATGCTAAAAATCCCCTGTTGCCCCATATACATTCAAAAATAACTTTAGAATTTCACAAGGTTTCAGCCCCAGAATATTCCAAGGCTGGTAGGAAAAGCCAGATCATTTGGCTGTTTGGAAGGCCCCGGCTTCTAGGCAGGGGTGGGATTCTATCAGTTTGCATCTATTCACTAGAACCATTTGTTAACATTCTAAGCAGTTCAGAGGACTGGTTGTTAGAAGAAATTACTGGCTAATCCTGTAAGGAAGGCAGGAAGGAAACATTCTGGTGTTGCTTACAGAAACTGCCTCTCCGTTAACCCTTATTACATTCTTGGCAGGATTAGACTTCCTGCCTCTGGAACTTCTCTGGAGTTTTTTCCCCCCCTCCTTTGCTAGTACTTTGCTTGTGTGGAGTGACCATTCAAAGTTACAATGGCACCAAAAAAACTTGATTTATAACCTTTTTTCACACTTATAACTGTTGCAGCATCCCCACAGTCATGAGAGGGCAGGCATGGAGATGGTGCCTCAAAGTGAGTGATATTGAGTTGGCCATGCCCAGCCAATAACATTACCACCAAGCCACATCCACCAAGTCACATTACCACCAAGCCAAGCCCACCAACTAAGCCATGCCCACAGAAGCTGTTGTTAAAAAATTGAATCCCACCCCTGCTTATAGGACTGGAGAAGAGCATCCCTGCTGCCCAGAAGATGTGCTGCCTGTTGCATGAAAACATTGAAGAGATAGAACATGGCTTGCATCCACTCCAGAGGTGGTATTCAGCAGGTTCTGACTAGTTCTGGAGAACTAGTCTAGCAGAAATTTTGAATAGTTCAGAGAACCGGCAAATAACACTTCTGACTGGAGATTTTACAGTATCCCTCCCCTCCTACACCCACTAAACCACACCCACTGAACCGGTAGTTAAAAAAAATAGAATACCAACATGGATGCGCTCCTCCAATAGTAGCCACATGGTTGTACCCATTTCACCATGGACCCCCACCACAGCTGACCAATCAAGGGCATTTATCCTTAGCTGATCTTCTACCATCATTTGTCTGTCTGTCTGTCTGTCTGTCTCTCTCTCTCTCTCTCTCACACACACACACATGCACACACACAGAGAGAGAGGCTGCCTGCCACTTGTCCAAGAGGATTCTTCAATTGTCCCCAGCCAATTGGCTGCACAGGACAAATAGCTTTGGATCTCAGCAGAAATCATCATGCTTAGGAGTAAGCCATTGCCATTCATCATGCTTAGGAGTAAGCCATTGCCTTCTGATTGAATGTGGTGGAACTGAGTGATGTGGGAAGGGGTCTTGGGTGCCAGGGAGGCTAGGGATACAGTGATTGCTCTGTGGAGCAATTAAGCTGCTCCTCTCTACTAGGAGCAATGGCTATTCTATTCAGCTCCACCCTGTGGGTTCTGCTGCTGTTACTGCTGATTGCATCCTGTCTAGCCCTGCTCTGAACCCAAGTCCTCTGGAATGCTCTGGCACTGCGAGGAGGAGTTAGGTGCAGAGTGAAGCCAGGCAGAATGAAATGGGTGGTGGTGACAGCCACCTCCTAAAAGTCTTGGAAGGGAAGGCCTTGTCCCTCACTCTGGGGTGCCTCAAGTTCCACCAATCCAGTGCAGGCAATCTTGAGGGGGTGAGGCAGCTAGCATCATGGCTGGCATACTTGCTCTTAACAGTAGAATTAGCCACAATTCAGAAAGTCTGGAGGAGGGAAATAATCTGGCTTCCATCCCCCCACTGTTACATTTATTCTGAGATGGAATACTTGCAAAAAAAAAAAAAAAATTCAATACATACATCATAAAATAATCCACAGAATATAAATATCAATACATGAAAATTATGGAAATTTCAAAGAAGAAACACTACTCAAGAGAAATAATGGATATACAAAATTTGTGTTTATACTAGGAACATTTTATTTGTAGAATTTAGTATTGATTTTTGTAGGCAATTTGAATAAAAATCAGCTTTTTTCTCAAAATCTGTACTACATCCTTACATGGACCCATTCCCTCCTCATGTTTCAGATTTTCGATTTTAATACAACAATTATCAGTCTTGTTTAAGAAAAAACACTCCCAAAAATTATGCCCCCCTTCTCCCCCAAAGTCAATTATTTAAAAATGTGGAGAATAAAAAAAGAAGATACTAAAAAAGAGAAATAATGATAATCTACAAACTCATCATATCATGGTCATAAAACCTTGGGAGGGTGCTAAAGAGTAAAGGTTCCCAACCTGTGGGCTGCAGCCCACTACCAGCCCACTACCTATTCGCAATGTGGGTGCTCAGGGCCTCCTTTGGACAAGTGTCATGGGGATTGACATCCCTATTCATGTGAGCATCGTAGGTGCTCACAATCTCACTGAGCATCACAGGCACTCATGTCCCACTCACATGAGTATTGCAGGCACTCATGGCCTCATTCATGCAGGGAATGGATGCTCATGCATACAGACACCCCTACCTCTCTCACAAAATCCTTTGATCTTCCTCTCTATTCTTTGTCAACCTGGAAAGTTTCCAACCTGGAAAGTTTGGGGAACTCTGCTGTAGAGCATTGTGTGCCAAAACAACTAGACACAGGAACAGTTGTCCCATCAATCGGCTGTACACTTAATTCTCAAAGAGCTGTCTTTTGTCTACATATATTTATACATATATTATGGATGTAGTATCATTATTTATCCTTCATATTATCTTATCTACTCCCTGTCTTATTGGTATAGATGATGATGATGATGATGTTTTGCATGTGCATTAAGGTCTGCACCAGAGACAAATTCCTTGTGTATTTAATCACACTTGAACAAATAAATAAATAAATAAAATAATGAATGAAGTAATAAATAAGTAATTGCATAAATAAACACATTAATATGATTTAAAGTTTGGGGAAAGACTGCATATTGTAGGAGAGAGAAATCATAGAAATAGGACAGTTTGCATGTATTATTAATATCTTTTCTTTATTAATTGTTCTTTGTTGTTGAGTTCTGGCTTAAAAATTATTGTGAAACATTTGGGAAAATATATGCAGACCAACAACCCAGCACTTGAGGCCAAAATGGAGAAAACCTCCACAGCCACCATGTATTTGCCTTTGGTGCTCAGGTAAGATGGAACAAAAGAGATCCACACACTGCAGAAGATCAGCATGCTGAAAGTGAGACATTTGGCCTCATTGAAACTACTAGGGAGATTCCTGGACAAAAAAGCTACTGTGAAACTTGCAGCTGCCAGAAAGCCCATGTAGCCCAGGACACAGTAGAGCATGGTAGCTGAGCCTTCATTGCACTGCAGTATGATCTCCTCAATTTCTGAATTGGTGTCAATGTCAGGGAAAGGAGGAAATGTGAGCAGCCACACTGTACAGATGCCTGCTTGAACCAGGAAACCAGAAAAAACAATTGATGTGGTCAGTCTTCTTCCCACCCAGTTCCTCATCTTGGATCCTGGTTTGGTGGATATGAAAGCTAGAACCACAATGATGGTTTTTGCTAGCACACAAGACACGGCCACTGAAAAGATGATGCCAAAACTAATTTGTCGAAGGAGACATATTATATTTCCAGGAGCAACAAGGAACTGCAGTGAGCACAAGAAGCAGAGGAGGAGGGAGATAAGTAGAACATAGGTGAGATTTCGGTTATTGGCCTTGACAATAGGTGTGTTGTGATATTTTAAAAATGTTGCCAGCACCAAAATTGTGATGAGAGAAAACAAAAATACCAGAATGGCTAAACTTATTCCCATTGGTTCTTCATAGGACAAAAAAGATACTTTCTTCAGAATACATAAATCTTGTTTCTTATTTGGATATTGATTTTCTGGGCATTTGGAACAATCATCCATGTCTATAATTTAAATATAAATGTTTAATACATGTATATACATTTGATAATCATACTATTCTTAGTATCAATTTATATTTTACCTCCGGAGGCAAGATTACATTACATGGATTCTTACATTATCCATTTGACTTTTGTCTGTTGTACTAGGTACGTAATGAACATAAGAAAACATGGACATTCTTTCCTAAGGAAGAGAATGTTATTTACTTATGACTTCATTTCATATTTCTCATTTATTTGTGCTTCATGTTGTTTGACTTTATTTTTGTTAGTTATATTGTTAGATGTTTATTGTTTTATCTCCAACAAGATCCTCTAGAAAACATTTTAATACACACACACACACACACACACACCTGTTAAAAAGTTTTAGAGAGGATCTTGTTGAAGATATCTCTGTGTGTGTGTGTGTGTATGTATATACAATTATGATTGTCTTTCTACCTGATAATTTTTATTTAATTTTGCTCATTTAATATACTTAAAATATTATATTTTGTTTTTAAAAATTACATCAAACATTTTTAAATAGGCACAATTAATTATCACATCCATTAATACAAGTTTTGCTGTGAGAAAAAGAGGAAAAGTGTTCCCTATTCTCCTTACATTCAATATTTCTTTAAGGTTCCTGAAAGAAGTGGAAGAGATTGTGTTAAAGTTAGAATGAAACATTGTTAACAAAATAAGACCGCAACCCAATATAAGGGAAACATAATGTTTTATAGATAGTTCTCACACAGCTAGAATTGTGATGAAAAGGTAACATTGTGTCCAAACCCCTCTTTTGCAAACTTTGTGAATTTTTTTCTCAGTCAATTATTTGCCTTTTAAAGTCAGTATATATTATCTTGTGCCTGATTCATTTTTTTCCTTCCCCTCATCGCAGAACAGGGAGATTGCCAGAAGAAACTACCCTTTCTTGAGTTGTTTTTCTCTACAAGGAGCAATTCCCTGAAAAATGCTAATTAGAAGTTAATAAATTGAGTTCTGTGGCCTTAAATAGTTGATTAGAAATATCTAGCTGGCTCACATTGCTAGGTGTCACTGATAAAACCCTAATCAGATATTACACTAAAAGCATTTGATTGCTTCCTATGTGGCCTCTGGCTCACACCAACCTATGTGACAGGAAAAATTTTGTCTTCATTTTACAATGTGTTTTACATTGTGAGTACTTACTTTCTTGCGATCCTTTCCTTTCCAATTAATATAAATATAAATTTTTCTCTTGCTAATAATTGTAGCTCTGGCATTCCAAACAATGGGGGAATGGGAAAAATGTGCAATAAGTAGTCCTTGTCTAGTACCTGCCTTCTCTGGCAAATCATTCACAGTTACAATAGTAATTAAACTTTGTGACCAATCCTTGTATTTAAGACCCTTTCAGATATATAGGGAAAAGAAAAACTGAAATAACATTATAAACATAGTTGCAGTCTCACTTAGTGACTCCATCTCTTAATGAGAGTGGCAGGTCCAACTGTGATGTCAGACGCAAGGAACCAGTACAACTCAGGGAACAAAGCAAAGCTGTTTCTTTATTGCTGGTCATCTATTTATAAGATTCTCGCCAAAATGACTGAATTTCTTTGGGAAACTGCAGATAAAGGCTTCCATAGCCTGGCATCTGTTGTTTCTTCCCACAGAGTGAATCCATGCTGAAATGCCTTTTTTATTATCCTCTTTCCTTTAGACAGTGATTTCACCACATGTGGCCACTAAATGAGAATCACAGTTTGTTATGATCTCAATTAATTGTGTGGGATTTTGTCAAGATTTTTTAAATAAATAAAAATAGTATCAAAAAGTTTTAGATAACTCAAAAAATAAGTTAATGTGTTTTACAAATGATATATTGAGCTGTGGTAGTGCAATGGTTAGAATGCAGTATTGCAGGATACTTCTTCTGACTGCCAGATGCCTGCAATTTGGCAGTTCAAATCTCACCAGGCTCATGATTGATTCAGCCTTCCATCCCTTCCAAGTCGGTAAAATGAGGACCCAGATTAGTGGGGGGGGGAGGCAATATGTTGGCTCTGTAAACTGCTTAGAGAGGACTGTAAAGCACTGCCAAGCAGTGTATAAATCTAAGTGGTATTGCTATTGCTATATTTGCTGTGTCATTTAGGTACCCAACTGACATGAAGACTATCCAGTTCAGGCCAGCCAGTTTTAAACTCTTAACTCTGCCTGAAGCCTTCCTTTTAATTGGTTGTGGAATTTTTCTTTATGCAAAGGGAAAACCTATTAATTGGTAAACCATAATTCAGACCTCATACTTATGTTCATGGATCTGCCTTGGATGACATGCAGAATTACAAGTCAATTTGGTTCACGTTATTTCTTACCCTTCTGGTTTGACATTTTCTCTTTGGGACATGGAAGGCAATCATAGCAGCAAAATGGCTTTTCCTCCTGCTTTTTCTTGAAATAACCAGGAAGACAACTCTCAGTACAAACAGAATCAGGTATGGTCTGCCCAATATATGAAAGAAGAAAAGCATTAACTCATGTAGTTGGGGAAAAAATTGAAAAATCATGACTGACTCAAATTCTGAAAATAGAGAGTGCTAATTTAAGGATTTGAATTTTTTTACTCTTCAATCTCATCATTAAAACTACTTGAGTGAATTCTTTTATTTTTCAATTCTACCAAGTATATAGATAACCTTGTTTCTTTTATGCTAGGAAATATATTATACTGGGGCCATTTCTCAGGGGTGAATCTTTTCAGTGGAACTCAAAAATGCTTTTCAAGATACTGGAAAGTATCCACTTATAATGCAAAACAACAATGTGTTATTATATAATGCAAAAAATAAATAAATAAAGAAATAAAGAAAGAAAGAAAGAAAGAAAGAAAGAAAGAAAGAAAGAAAGAAAGAAAGAAAGAAAGAAAGAAAGAAGAATAAATATTTTTTCAGAGGTTTTTTTATGATAATTTAATGCAAAATACAAAGAAGCACTTGAAAGGGATATTTAAGGTGATGGTTCTAGAGTTAAAAGACATCTAATAAAAGGACATGACAAATGTTGAATGAAAGTTCAGATGTGGAGACTAACTACAGTCAACTGGTAGTAATCAAACTTATAGACAATGGTGTACAATTAAAACTATCACTATAAGTTAGTTTTTCTTAAACTTAGACTAGAGCAAATGATGGAATGAAATATGCAGAACCAAAGACTTGGATATACTGCAGAATATCTAATTTTAGCTATAGCATTAATAATCTGTAATAATTACTTGAGCCAAAGATTTAGGAAAATATAGTTGTGCTTTAAATGCAGGTTGCAGAGAATTAATTTGTCATTTAAATGAAAAATGATATTGATGATTCATTATTAGTTTTCTGCTAAGAAGGCATATTATCTCTTATTATTTGCTAACAAGGCACATTAAACATTCTACTATCATCCCAGTGCTGAAGAAACCTTTCATCAAGGAACTGAATGACTACAAACCAGTTGTTCTGACAGCCATATTTATAAAAACCTTTGAAAGACTGGTGCTGGCCTACCTGAAAACAATCATGGATCCGCTGTTAGACCTTTTGCAATTTGCCTACCGAACAAATAGATTAGCAGTTGATGCTATTAATATATCTCTGCACTACATCCTATAATATCTTGAATTTCCAAAGATCTATGCAAAGGTCCTTTTTGTTGACTTCAGATCAACATTCAATACCATTATTCCAGATATTTTTCTAACTAAATTAAATCAGCTAGCTGTGCCTCACCACACTTGGAAGTGGATCATAAGCTTCTTAACAGCAGGAAGCAGCAGGTGAAGCTAGACAAAATCACATCAGATATCTGTACAATTAGCACAGCCCCCTCTTCCAGGGCTGTGTGCTCTCTTCAGTTCTCTTCTCTATATACCAATGACTGCATCTCAAAGGATCCCCTGTTAAAGTACTGAAGTTTGCAGATGATACAACAGTGATTGGTTTCATTCAAGACAATGACGAATCAGCATACAAATGGGAGGTTAAACAATTAGCTTTGTGGAACTGAACACACACAAAACCATAGAAATGATAGTAGACTTCAGGAGAAACGTTCCCATATTACCACCTCTTAGAGTACTAGACAACACAGTAGCAACAGTAGAGACCTTCAAGTTTTTAGGTTCTATTATATCACAATATTTAAAATGGACACCTAACATCAAATACATCATCAAAAAAGCATAACAAAGAATGTTCTTCCTGTGTCAACTCAGAAAACTCAGGCTCCCCAAGGAGCTGCTGATACAAATCTACAGAGGAATTATTGAGTCTATCATCTGTACCTCTATAATGGTCTGGTTTGGCACTGCAACCAATCAAGACAAACACAGACTTCAATGGATAATTAGAACTGCAGAAAAAAACAATTGCTACCAATCTGCTTTCCACTGAGGATCTGTACACTGCACAAGCTAGAAAGAAGGCTGTGAAAATATCTAGAGACTCCTCAGATCCTGGACACAGTTTCAACTTTTACCCTCAAAATGATGCTGTAGGGCACTGAACATCAGAACAACTAGATACAGAGGGTGGAGCTGGTGTTGTGATGGTACAGCATGCGATCTTGAAACTCTAAGATTGCCTCTGATATCTCTGTTGCAGGACGGTCCCACCAGACTTAAAACATCCCGTAGAGACAGTGACTGAGGAGGGCACATCCTGTCAATTCCAGGGATGTCACAAAGTTCCTGGTAGGTCCAAGAGAAGCCCGTTTTTCCCCGAGGCGGAGAGGCAGCCATTAAAGTTGCTGAAGCTGGGACAGCTCCAGAACAGAAGAAAGCTGGAAAGAAAGTGTGTCAGTTTGGTGAGATAAATTTCTACTTACTATTTTCTGGAGAGAACACCCTAAAAGACTAAAAGTAAAATTTAAAAGTGAAGATAAAAGTGGTCAAGCACAAATTAAACCTGAAGGTTTTTTTTTTTCTTTTTGTTGGAATTTGGATTTTTTGTAAAAGCTTTTTAATTTTTAAACTGGACTGGTCTTTCCTTTTTAACTTTTTTTTTTAAAAGTAACTCCTTGGAAAAGGTTATTTTTTTCTCTTCTTTTTAACAATTTTAGATTTTTATTTATTTATTCCTGGCTTAAATATTAGAGGGGAAGGGAAAGGAAAGGGAAATAAGCAGTATTGCCATCTGGAGGCTTGGATATATTGTTTTTCTTTCTTTCTTGTTGATAGATATGGTGTTATGTTCAAGGACTCTGAGTTTTTCACTGAAAAAATAGTGGGAAGAGCATGTAGATTATTTATGCAGGTGCTTTTCTGTGGAACTACTGATAGCTGGAGTCTGGAATTGAAATTGAAAGAAAGAAGTTTGAAGTGAGCTTGAAAAGAGAACTGGAAACTTTGTTATTTGAATTAGTAAAGAGCCTCAAATGCTTAGTGGCAGTGCTTTGCTTACTGACAGAATTGCATTTTTTCCCTCTTTTTTTTTTTTACTTACCCTCCAGTTGGATTTTTATATTTGGATTTGAGTTTTTTGATGCAGGAATAAGATTACATTTTTTCTTCCTCCCTCCTCTCTTTGCTTTACCTTTTTAGCAAGGAGAATATACAGATTTCTGTCTTTTTAATTTTTTTAAATTCTTTTATTTTTTCATCCTTTCTCCATTTTATATCTTTTTTTCCTTTTTATATAATAGGAACAAATTGGATTAAGGTACTCAAGTGCCTGAAGATTTTTTTCCTCCCCTTTTTTATTTTTATTTTTTGCTTTTACTTTTTATTGGAGTTGTCTGCTCTTGCTTTTTCTTCCCATTTTTTCTATTAAGTATTGTAAGATCAGCAGGAAGAAATCAGCCTCAGCTTCTTTAATCCTGACTTCTTCCTCCTCACCATCTGGAGGACAACAATCAATACAGGTGATGTTACAATAGGAGAAGGAGAAGGAAGTCACACTGCAGATGATTATGCAAGGAATTCAAAAGATACAAGCAAAAACAGATAACATTGAAAAGAGAACGGAAAACATTGAAAAGAGAACGGAGAATATTGAGCAAAGAACTGAAAAGACAGATGAGAAAATTGAAAATATCCAACAGATGATGATGCAATATGAAGATAGAATTAAGAAAATTGAAGAATAAGACATATAAAGAGATAATGGTAGATGAGATGAACCTAAAAGATGCATGGAGAGAGAGAAATGCAGAAAACAAACAACATACTTTTTATTCAAATAGACATGAATCATGGTCCAGAATAGATATGATATGGATGTCAACAGAATTGCTCTCTAACATACAAGACATTGAAATAGAAACAAGTACTTGGGCAGATCATAACCCTATGACAGTTGTATGGAAAGGACAAAAAAGGGAATCCAGATGGAATTTAAATAATATGATATTAAAGGAAAAAGATTTTAAACAGAAAATTGAGAGAGAACTGACTTTCTTCTTTAAAGAAAACACAAAAGAGGATACATCATTACAGAACATCTGTGACACGATGAAGGCTTATACAAGAAGCTTGATACTGGACTATACAAGGAAAAGAAATACAAAACAGAGAAAAACTTTTAAAATATTGGAAGATGAAAAAGAGCTGCAGAAATTTCCACAAAAAAGGGCATTAAAATTAAAATGGACATAACTAAACATAAAATGGGGCTAATGAAAAAAGAGGAAATAGCACAAAAAATTAAAAATGTTAAGCAGAACTATTTTGAATATGCAAATAAACCAGGCAGATGGCTAGCATATAAATTGAGAAAGGAAAGAGATTGAGGAAGGAGAAATCAATTGATAAACAAACAAGGACATGTACACTATGGAAATGCGGAGAAGAAAAAATTATTCAAGGCTATTATGGAAAATTGTATCATCAAGAGAATGTTCAAGAACAAAGCATTCAACAAAACTTACAGGAAGCAAATCTGCCCCAGATACCCAAAGATATTGAAATAATGTTAGAAAATAACATAACAATGATGGAATTAACAGAAGCTTTAAAAAAGCAAAATATTGGGAAAGCACCAGGTCTGGAAGGTTTGCCAGCAGAATTTTATAAGACATTTCAGGAAACATTGAATCTTCATTTATTAGAAGTTATGAATGAAGTTATGACAAAGAAGAGAATACCCAAAACATGGTCAGAAGCATATATTATACTTATACTTAAACAATTTTATTCATTCTGATCAAAATGGATTTCTGCCGAAGAGACAAATAAAAGACAATACGAGAATAATTTTAGACACACTGGAATACTATGAGGCACATCCCGAAAAGCAAATGGCTTTGATGTTTTTAGATGCACAAGAAGCCTTTGATAATGTGAATTGGCATTTTATGTTGCTACAATTGGACCAAATGGTCTTCGGTAAAAAATTTACCGAAGCCATAGAAATGATATATTGTAAACAAACTGCAAAAGTTATGATAAAGGGATAGTTAACAGACTTTATAGATATAAGAAAAGGGACTAGACAAGGTTGTCCACTGTTGCCTCTGTTGTTTATGTTAACACTGGAAGTGCTGAATAGGAACATCAGAGAAGAAAAAGAAATAAAAGGAATGAAAATTAAAAAGGAAGAGTATAAATTGCAAGCTTTTGCAGATGACCTGGTATTCATATTAGAGGATCCATTGGAGTCAGCACCAAAACTGATAGAAAAGATAGAAGAGTATAGGAAAGTAGCAGGTTTGAAAATAAATAAAGATGAAACAAAGATTTTAACAAAGAACATATTGGCAAGACAAAAGAAAGAATTGGAGGAAGTTTGGGGGATCTAGATCACAAATAAGGTTAAATATTTAGGGATACACATAACACCAAGATGTAGCACACTTAAGGAGAACAACTATCTTAAACTCAAACAACAGATTGTGACAGATTGGATAAAATGGCAAAATTTACAATTATCATTGTTTGGGAGAATATCTACAATTAAGATGACTGTATTGCCTAGAAACTTATATTTATTCCAGATAATTCTAATTAGACTAGGCAAAGAACTTTTTGAAGATCTAAATAAAATAGTGCTAAAATATATTTGGCAGGGGAAGAAAGCGAGAATAAAACTGAAACTATTACAAGATGCAAGAATAAGAGGAGGATTTGCTTTGCCCAGTTGAGAATTATATTACCAGGCAACGAGTTTGATGTGGCTAAAGGAGTGAATATCACTAAGGAATACTAGACTTTTGAATTTAGAAGGACATGACTTGCTGTTAGGGTGGCATTCCTTCATCTGGTATAAGGGAACTAAAATACAGGGGTTTGAAGACATTATATTCAAGAAGCATTGTTTTTAAACTGGGAGAAGATAAAAAGCAATATTATCTAAAAATTCCACTATGGTTATCTACTATTGAAGCTTTTTCTTATCCAATAATATATAAAAAGGAACAAACAGTTTGATATGGTGAGATATTGAATGAAAAGGGTGAATTTAAATCTATGCAAGCATTGGAAGAATAAGGTGTAAAAATGAATTGTTTTTCACATTTGCAAATACAAACTAGATTTGATAAAGATATTGAAACAGAAGGTATCTATGATAAGTTGACTGATAAAATTTTGACAGGTACTGATGAAAAAGTAATTAAAAAACTTTATGGACATTTGCTGGAGTTTAAATTAGAGGAAGAACAAGTTAAAGAAACAATGATTGCATGAGGGAACAATTTTGGAGATGGGATTGATAAATGGCAAAAATTGTGGTCTCAAAATGATAAGATGACAATGTCAACAGCATATAAAAAAAATTTGTATAAGATGTTTTACAGGTGGCACTTCCCCGACAAGAATTGCGAGAATGTTCAAGAATAAATTGGATAAATGTTGGAAATGCCATCAGATACCTGGTTCATATTATCATATGTGGTGGACGTGCTCGGATGCAAAAAGATACTGGACTATAATCCACACGTGGTTGGAAAATATGACAAAACCACTCATAGACTTTAAACCTAAGATATTTTTATTGGGAATTATACCGGAAATATATTGTAAAGAATTGAAATATTTGATTGTAAATGTTTTAACAGTGACTAGAATTGTATTTGCTAAGAATTGGAAAAATGAAAAAATATCTATGCAGGAGGAAATTATTAAGAATATCATGGACTGTGCTGAAATGAGTAAATTGACATTTGAAATCAGGGAACAAGAAGACAAATAATTTTATATGATGTGGGATTTATTTTATCAATGGTTAGATGAAAAGACATGGTAAAGAAATAGATTAGGAAGCTTTACAATAAAAAGTTAATAGATTGATATAGAATACAATATAAAATATATAACCATTGGATGAATGTATAAGATTAAATTATAATGAAATTTAGAATATCTCATATAGAATGATGGAAGAATAGTTTAGTCAAATGAATGATTAATGATTGATCTTATATAAGCCCATGCTATATTGATAAGGTGAGAATTTATACAACTTGTGAGTAATGGTAAAAAAAAAGGATAGCACAAAATATTGTCACCAACTAACACACTGTATGTATATAATTGAAAGTTGGTTTTGTTTTTATGTTTTATTTGTATGTTTGTTGTACAAAATAAAAACTTTATTAAAAAAAAAAGAACAACTAGATACAAGGACAGTGTTTTTACCTCATGCCATCACTCTGTTAAACAACTAATTCCCATAACACTGTCAAATTATATAGAAAGGCAGCATTACCATCATGATTCTCATCTTCCCTATTACCTATCTCCTTCTTATGACTATAACTTTCTTGCTTATCATTTTTGTACATTTTGTACCTTGAGAGCTTGTGCACTAGAAACAAATTTCTTATCTGTCTAATCACACTTGGCCAATAAAGAATTCTAGTCTATTATTCTGCTTATAAAGCATATCCCAAAAAGCAGTGAAACATTTCCTAACTATTTCCACTATTCAGTTGTTTTGGCAATCTATATCATATAACATAAATCCATGGACTACAATTTCAACACTGTATAATAACTCTAGAAATAGTATTCAAAAAATTGAATAGATGAAGCATTTTGAACCTCTAATATATTATTAGGTGTTAAAAAAATAAGAATGGTTCACTATGATTTATCAATCTATTTCATAAATTAGATTTATTCAAAACTTAACAACAAAGCAATGTTGGAGAAATAAAAAATAATATTTCATATACTGTATATGTGGAAACAATTTTGTTTTTCCAATATTCCACATGCATATTAACAGGTAAAGCTTAAAAGCTTGCTTTATTCTTATTAAGTTTTGAGTGACAGCAATTTCTGAGATAGATTTCGTGTGTGTGTATGTGTGTTATGTTGCAAATATCTCGAGGATCAAAATATAGTTGTGGTGGTAGATGAAGCAGATTTAAGGGACAGAAACAGTAGGAGAAAGGACTATGAGAAGCTATAGAAGTACCAGAGCTTAAAGAAGGAACTGAAGAGGATGTACAACTAAAAGCCAAAGTGACCGGAACACCCAGCAAGAGCTGGAAGAATAGCTCCAATAGAACCCAAGAACTTAATCAAATCTCTTTCTAATATCAATTCTCTTTCTAAAAGAATACAGTGATATACAATCTAGAACTCTCAGATGATATACAATGTAGAACTCTCAGGCTCCAAGACATTTGGTAGATAATTCAAGATTGAGGAAGACAAATGCCACCCATAAAGGTGAGAAGACAATATTGTTTATTTGTAATGCAGAGTTGGTGCATAAGCTTAGAAGTAAAATGAATTATGTCTAGAAAATATATGTATATTTATGTGTGTGAATGTGCCTTCTAATCACTCTTAAATCTCAACAGCTGCTGAGACTAGTCCCTGAAATTCTCTTGCAAATATTTTTGGAAATATTTTGCCATAGCCCAGGAGTGTCAAACTAATGTTGTTACAGTGGCATCACATGAAATATCGGGACTTTTTTCCCTTTGCTAAACCAGTGCATGACACATCTGGCCCACAGGCTGCGAGTTTGACAGCCCTGCTATAGCCTTTTTCCTAGGACTGAGAGAAAGTGACTGGCCAAAGTCTCCCATTTGGCTTCATTGCTAAGGCTGGACTCTAGATATGCAGCTTAACTACTGCACCAAACTAGCCTTCATCCATTACAATTAAGTTTGTGTGAATATTTTATATACCTCCTTTGTTTTTTTTTTAAACTTTGATAGCAACATAGGATAGGAAAATCTATATTAATTTTTGTAATGCTTAGATATAACTGCTTTTCAGAAATTTTGAATTATTAACTTGTAAACAATTCCTCTTTCTATCTTAAATTACATAGAATTAGACTTAGGAAATTATCCCAATTATTTAAACAATCTCACCTATATGAAGAACCTACTTGGTTGAAAGTGCTGGGCCAGCTAATGGCTTCCTCATGAATGGTGAACATTTTATCTTCAACAGTCCAGGGATCCAGCTTTCCAACTTTCATTCGATGGAAAGACTGGTTTGGGAATGTGACCCAGTTCTCAATCTCTAATCCTGTAATAAGTTTGCCATTCTGGTCAAAGGAAATTTCATTCCCAACACTGTTGTTAAATGCAACTCTTTTCAAAAAGAAGTGAAGCTGAATATGAAATCAACATGCAAAAACAAACCATGGTTACTATATGTATAGTGCATAGTTTTGCTTTTCTAATGTTAAACTAGATTAAAATAACAGAGTTGGAAGGAACCTTGGAGATCTTCTAGACCAACTTCCTGCTTAGGCAGGAAACCCTACACCGCTTGAGACAAATGGTTATCCAATCTCTTCTTAAAAACTTCCAGTGTTGGAGTGTTCACAACTTTTGTAGGCAAGTTATTCCACTGATTTTAACTGAAATTTCTCCTTAGTTCTAAGTTGCTTTTCTCCTGGATTAATTTTCAACAATTGCTTCTTGTCCTGCCCTCAGATGCTTAGGAGAATAGCTTGATGCCCCCTTCTTTGTAGCAGCCTCTGAGATATTGGAAGACTGCTATCAGGTCTCCCCTAGTCCTTCTTTTCATCAAACTAGACATACTCAGTTCCTGCAACCATTTTTCATATAGTTTAGCCTCCAGTCCCTTAATCATCTTTCTTGCTCTTCTCTGCACTGTTTCTACATCTTTTTTACAACATGGCAACCCAAACTGGATGCAGTATTCCAAGTGTGGCCATACCAAGGTATTATAAAGTGGTACTAACACTTCCTGTGATCTTGATTCTATCCCTCTGTTTATGCAGTTGAGAACTGTGTTGGCTTTTTTAACAGCTGCTGCACATGGCTGGGTCATATTTAAATGGTTGTCCAGTAGGACTCTGAGATCCCTCTCACAATTACTACTATTGAGCAAGGTAATACATATATGGTACCTGTGTATTTTGTTTTTCTTGCCTAAATGTAGAACCTTACTTTTTTCACCTTTGAATTTCATTTTGTTAGCTAGAGTCCAGTGTTCAAATCTGTCAAGATCCTTATGTACTTTAAGGCTATCTTCTGGAGTGTTGGCAATTTCTGCTAGCTTGGTGTCATCTGCAAATTTGATTTTCCCCATCTATCCCTTTGTCCAAATCATTGATGAAGATGAATGAACGTACAACCAAAATCATACATGCAAGCCTGTACAAGGCCATCACTACACTGGGACTGGATCAATTAGTAACTAACAACACTAAACTCAACAACTGCCTCAACCTCATCTTCTGCAACAGATCAAACTCAATTTATGGCCAACAAATACAAGAACCCTTTTCAAACAGTGACCACAGCATGGTTGACTTCTGTCTCAATTTACACCCTCACAAAATGGATCACAATGATGGATCCCCAAAATACAATTTCAAAAAAACCGACTATGATCTCATAGCTGCCGACCTATCATTTCTTGATTGGCACATTCTGCTCTCTTGCTGTAATACTACTGAAAACCATTATAATGTATTCTTGCTTGAACTCAAAAGAATTATTAAATTATATGTACCATTAGTAACCCACAAAACAAAATTCCTAGTTGTACCACAACTAATTGCAGTGATTTACTACATATTGATTTTACAGAATATATTGTAGAAAAGGCACTAAGTAACCTAAAACCATCCCTATTTATTGGCCCTGATGGATTACGTGCATACTTTTTTAAAAAGCTCTCCACTGCCATAGCAGAACCCCTAAGTATAATATATGAGATATCATTCAGAACCAGCTCCTTACTGAACATATGGTCCTTAGGAATGGTCATCCCTATCTTCAAAAAAGATGACCCCACCCTGGTTGAAAACTACAGACCTATCTCACTGTGTTGCGTGACATGTAAAATCATGGAATCAGTCATTAACCAATCCATTACCCTCCACTTAGAGTCAAACAACCAACTCTCCAAAAACCAATTTTGTTTCAGAAAAAAAATATTCTGCAATTTGCAACTCCTACACTGTAAAAACAAATGGACTACTCTACTTGACCAGAGTAAAGCAATAGACACAACGTCCATAGACTTCTGCCAAGCCTTTGATTCAGTAGTACACAACAAACTACTGTTAAAACTAAAGTCTTAGGGCATTTCTGAATCCCTTCATAAGTGGATTACAGTGTTCCTGTCAAACAGGCAACAAATGGTAAAAATAGGGAGCACCCTATCAATCCTTGCACCAGTTAACAGCGGTGTCCCCCAAGGCATCGTTCTAGGACCCACACTCTTTATACTCTATATAAATGACCTTTGTGATCACTTTATAGCAACTGCATCCTCTTCATAGATGATGTAAAAATATTCAACACCACAGACAATGCTACTGCTCTTAAAAGTGACCTTAATTATGTGTCTGAATGGTCAAACAATTGGCAACTCCATATCTTGACCAACAAATGCTCTGTCCTACATATTGGTAAAAAAAAAAATCAGTACAACAAATACAAGCTAGGCAGATATGACCTTGTTGATGACCCTCAATCTGTCAAGAACCTTGGTAATATTGAATTGCTAACTAGGGTATATAAAACCTTTGCTAGACCAATACTCAAATATAGCTTATATGTCTGGAATCCACACTGTATATTGGACATAAATACAATTGAGTGAGTCCAGAAGTATTTCACAAGAAGAGTACTACACTCCCCTGCTCACAACAGAATACCCTGCACCACCAGGCTTGAAACTTTGGGCTTGGACAATCTTGAACTACACTGTTTACAGTTGGACTTAAGAGTAGTACACAAAATTATCTGCCACAATGTCCTACCAGTCAATGACTACTTCAGCTTCAACTGCAACAATACAAGAGCACACAACAGATTCAAAATCAATGTTAACTGTTCCAAATTTGATTGAAGAAAGTACGATTCATCAACAGTGGTCAATACCTGGAATGTACTACCTGTTGCTACATCCTCAAACCCCCACTCCTTTCACCTTAAACTATCCACTATTGACCTCACCCATTTCCTAAGAAGTCTTTAAGGGACATGTATAAGTGCATCATTGTGCCTCCTGTCCCTGTCCTATTGTCCCCATTTATCTGTACCTATTTCCTGTATTCATACTCATGTTTATTCTTATACCTATCACTTTGTAAGTGATTGACAAATCAAATAAATAAATAAATAAAATAAAATAAAAATGTTGAAGAGTACTGGGCCTAAAACAGAGCCTTGGGGTACCCCACTGCATATTTTCCTCCATTTTGATGCAGTTCTATTGAGGACTACATGTTGAGTGCAGTTGATCAGCCAGTTAGAAATCCATCTGGTAGTGATGCTGTCTAACCCACATGTTTCTATTTTATCAAGTAGTAGGTTATGGTCTATTTTATTAAATGCCTTACTGAAGTCCAAGTAAATTGCATTGACAGCATTCCTCTGGTCCACTAATTTTATCACTTTGTCAAAGAATGCAATAAGACCAGTTTTCCATGATCTGTTTTTGTTTTCCTCAGTAAAATCCACAATAGTCTACTCTTCACTATATTTTACTGTTTTCCATTCTATTTTCTGCTTGTCTTTCCTTGTATGCAGGAAAGAAATACAATTTGGATGCAGGCTGGTTAGTTTTTCTATCTTTAATTCCATGCTTAGTCTTCTGAAGACAATGTACAAATGTTCTTCCATCTCTCATTTCTAGAGAAGTTTCTGAAAGTGAGCTTTTTTGTCAAAGAAAGTCAATAAGGAATGTGGCAGGAAGTTTCATGTTGCAATCATATAACAAGCTACTTTATGACCATAGGTGATTTCCTTACCAATGCTGCAAGTTACCACAATTATATTATGTTTCATTTTATGAATTTGTATTCTTGCTGGTCCAAATTATGTGTCAGGGTTCCAGCCATTGTCCAGTTTTAAACAGTAACTCCAAAAACAGACATATCTCAAAATACTTTTTTAAAAACCATGACTGGTAATGTCTGTGAAATTTCAGAACTGAAATCAATCTGTACCCTCCCACTTTTCTACACCTCATTAACCACATGAACCAATTACTCTGCAGCTGCAATTTCTTAGTACAACATACTAAATAACCTTGAACTTTCAAGCTAAACTTTTTTCCCTTTTAAATTATTCAACTACATCACCCCTCCCGAACATTCTTCAACTCTGTGGCAGCAATGAATTCCAGAGCTGACAGACATCCCCCCTTGAAAATCCCTTCTCCTATAAGAAAAGAAAAGCAAAACACACCCAGGGGTTTATACATTGTCCTTACCCCCCACTTCAGTTTGTGGGGAAAGTCCTCATGGAATTGGGTAACCAATTGATCAGCATGTACATCCCAACTCTATACCAACTAGCATCTGATAGAGTGTAACCCTTCCATAAGATCAAATATTGCAATTGTCCCCGATGTAATCTAGAATCAAGCACTTTTTTTATTTCATAATGTGTCTCACCCTGTACAGTTAATGGTTCAGGGGGAGCGACTGGTATTGGTCTTATCATTGATGTTGCAACTGCATGAATTTTCCCTAATAGTCAAGGAAGATTTAATGGGGCCATGACGGGATTGATTATTTTTCAAATTGGGAATTGACCCAGGAATTTTAGTCCTATCTTCTAACTAGGAAGTTTCAATTTTAGATACTTGGTTGACAAATACACTGTCTCCCACTTTAAACGGTGGTTGAAAGGATCTATGTTTGTCTGCTTGCTTTTTGTAATCTTCTGCAGCTTCAGTCAAAGCTTTTTTTGTATCTTCCCAACCTTTTTTAATTAGTTCATCCATTCTGTGAGAGACATGGATGTGGTAGGTTCTTTCGGTAATTCTGGCATAGAGACAAAATCCATTCCAGTGTTGATTTGGAATGGAGTCAGCCCTGTGCTGCTATGTACAGCATTATTATAAGGAACCTCTGCAAAGGGTAATAATTCAGCCCAATTTTCCTGTTGATAATTTCCATTACATCTAATGTATTGTTCAATCATGGTGTTTGTCTGTTCTGCTGCTCCATTGCAGGCTGATGGAATGTGGAGGGTAACCCTTGGGAGGAACCAATAGACTTTAAGAATTCCCTCCAGAACTTAGCAGTAAATTGTACCCCTCTGTCTGATATTATTCTATGAAGTACTCCATGTAGTATATAGATATGGTTCATGAACAAACTTTGCAAGCTTTTTTGCAGATGGAAGTCCTTTACAGGCTGTAAAGTGGGTCTGCTTAGAGAATAAATCAATGACCATCCAAACAATTGTATTCCCTCCACTCTCAGGTATTTCTACAATAAAGTCCATTGTGATTTCTTCCCATGGTTAGGTTGGTTCAGCGACTTGTTGGAGGAGGCCAGGGGGTTTTCCAGTTCTGTGTTTCATCGTGGCACAAACTGAGCAACTTTTTATGTAGTCCTTGACATCAGGTTTCATTTTTGGTCACCACCAAAACTGTCTTCTTAGTAAATGTAGGGTTTTTAAGAACCCAAAGTGACTTCTCAGCCACAAGTTGTGGCTACGCTTTAGAACCTGTAGTCTTAGGGTTGTGGGTACATAAAGTTTAGTCCCTTTCCAAGCCAGTCCCTCATTCATAGTTAATTCAGTTTTGATGGTCCAGGGATCGGTCAATAGGACAGCTTTCAATTCTGTGGTCAACTTGTCTTCTAGGTGTTTGGGGTTGTGGTTGGCTTGACCTTGAATGGTTACTTGGCCTGCTGATTGAGCTCCTGATATTAAGGCTTGTACTATTTCCTCTCAGTGAATGTCAAACTGGGATTTTCTGGACAGAGTGTCTGCCAATAGTTTTTTCCCTCCGGGGATATATTTCATGGTGAAGTTGAATCACTTGAAGTATTGGGCCCAGCGGAGTTGTTTGGATGATAATATCCAAGGGGTCTTTATAGCCTCGAGATTTTGTGATCAGTCCATATCTCAAATGGCTCCTGCAAATGCCTAGAAAATGCCTCTAAGTCAACAAAGCTGATCGTATGGCAAATGCTTCTTTCTCCCAGACTGCCCATCTTCACTCTGTGTCCGTCAACTTTTTGCAAACATAAGCACAAGGCATCAGTCAGTTCTGAGAGTCTTTTTGTAGCAGAATGGCTGCTACTGGTACATCACTTGCATCAGCTTGGACAGTAAAAGGTTTGATCGGGTCTGGGTGCTGGAGGATGGGCTCAGTGACAAGGAAGTGTTTTAAAGTTTCAAAAGTTTTCTGACAGGGTCCAAGCCAGGGGTTGACTGGGCTTTGATTTGGGGGGTGACAGGCCCATTTTTAAAATTTCTGTTAAAGGGAGGGCAACTTCAGCAAATGAAGGAATGAATTGTCTATAGAAATTGGCAAAACCCAAAAAACTTTGAAGTTGTTTTTGGATTTTGGGGGGTTGCCAGTCCAGCACAGCTTTCACCTTTCCAGGGTCCATCTCAATTCCCAGGTTGCCATGAGAAGGTGGGCGTTGCCTGGTTCCCTGCCTGGTTGGAGGGGAAGTGCATGCTGTCTGCTGTCTGGATACCCTTCAATCCAGGGCTTTGTTGGCACTGGCACCCATTGGCACTGACTCTACCCCTGGCCTGAATAAAATCCCCACCCTGGAGGGGATAAGCTTCTTTCTGGAAAGTGGGAAGCAGGACTTGGGGTTTGCAACATATCTCTGGTAGTCAGCACCTCTTGCTGGACCTCTCCAACTAGCAACTGTGTAATCTCCTTGTCCCTCATGATAATTGGATAAGAGAAGATGGGTTGTGTCATGCTCCAGCTTGTCCAGACAGTCTGTGGTTTTGAGACCAAGCTTGCCATTTTTAATTGCTGGAATTGTTGTGGTAATTCCATCATCAATGGGCTCCCAGAATCAATCTTGGGGATATCATCTTGAGAGAGTTCTGACTCAATTTGGGTCTCCTTTCCCCAGTCTGCTTCCTTTGATGTATAAAGAGGGCTAGTGAAATACTTTTCTTCAGGCTGTCTGTGTAAATAATTTTGCAACTCCCCCACAAGTTGGAATGTCTTGGCCTGGCTCCCAAAGCCTTTCTCTCCTCTGCCATTCTAAAGGCATCCATCATCTATCTGAAACGGAGCTGAAAGATTCAACTAATGCTTCAGAGGGGGCTGCCCCATCCTGTTCACCTTTAGTATTGGCTGATTCTCGAGCTTTCTCTATTGCTAGAAAAAAAGTATCTGGGGTATCAGCTCAAGCTCCATTAGAAAAAAGGGAGTTCAGAAATAATGTCAGGGTTCCAGCCATTGTCCGGTTTAAAACAATAACTCCAAAAAGAGACATATCTCAAAGTACTTTATTATAAACCATCACTGGTAACATCTGTGAAATTTCAGAACTGAAATCATTCCCAGACCTTCCCACAAAATTCAATCTTTTAGTACGACATACTAAATAACCTTAAACTTTCAAACTAAACTTTTTTCCCTTTTAAACTATTCAACTACATCACCCCCAGTATTGTTCAACTCTGTGACAGAGATGAATTCCAGAGATAACATTATGATTGGTAAAAAAAAAACTACCTGTATCATAACAGCCACATGAAATCATCTACATTCAGAACCTACTTGGTTGAAAGTCCTGGGCCAAGTGATGGCTTCCCCATGAATGGTGAACATTTGGCTATCAGAAGCCAAGGGATCCAATTTCCCAATTTTCACTCGATGGAAGGATTGGTTGGGGAAGGTAATCCAGTTCTCAAGATCCAATCCTGTAACCAGTTCTCCTTTGTCATCAAAAGAAATTTCATCTCCAACGTTGTTATTAAATGCAATCCTTTTCAAAAAGAAATGTAGCTGAATAGAGAAACAATTGAATATATTTGTAAAAAGAAAAGAGTAAAGAGAGACTATGGTTAAAATACAGAATCAGATAACAGCTCCAAACAGTTTATAAATGAGGGGGATACTTCTTAACGTGCAATGTTCTAATCGTCTTCCAGGTACATTTGCGTATATATCTCCATTGATCAAAAATGATTATCCTGGGACTTCTGGCTGATGTCACAGAGATATTGGATGTGAGGAGCTGGTCTCCATGCTCCCACACCAATTTCTTCCTGTTGGAGGGCTCCCAAAGGAGCTAAAGGCACCCTGTGGGGTGGTGAAGAAAAGAAGGGCTCCCTGCAGGTCATGGAGAGCAGCAACTCTCCTGCTTGACCCAGGGCTTCTTCCCTCTTATCCACAATGAGGAAAAAAGACAGCCATCATGGCTGCTACAAAGCTGGGACATCCAAGGCAACAAAGAAATGTGCAGGAGTGGTGTAGATGAACAGTTATTGGAGCTGAGTGAGAAGATTCTTTTTTTTTTTAGACCCTAACTTTAAAGAAAAAAAAACAAGAAAGAGACTCTTAGAACTATATTTCAAAGAAGTGAACAAGTATAAAGAGAAAAATCCTAGACCTGAAAGAAAAGAGTTAAGGGGAGAAGAGCTAAAGAGCTTTTGAAACATAGAAAACTGAATTTTAAAATTGGACAGGCATTGTTTTCTGAAGGCATGATAAAATGCTGGTGTTAAGTCCTGAGCATGGGCGCAAGGAACGGAGATGAGACATCGAATTGTGACTTCAACTCCTTATTAATGACTTCAGAACAGAGCAAAATACTTCAGCAGCAGCAGCTCTTTTATAGAGCTGGCTGCTGTCAAAACAACCAATGATTTGAGTTTACTGCTCTAACAAGCGTCCAATCAGAGAGACCCGCTGTCAGCCAATCAGATTGACCAGAAACGACCAATCATGACTCGCTGTTCGCGGGCCAATGAGAAGTGCAGGATTACGAGCCTACTGTTAAAATAAAGCTATTAGGGTTGTTACTGATGCGTTGGCTTAGTCCATAACACCCCTCCCACCTAGGTTCTGTCTGAGGGGTGGGGTGATGTATTCTCGCAAGTAGGCAGGTCACTTCACCTGTCTGCTTGATCTTCACTGTTCCACCGGTTTCCGCCCTGGCTCTGGTTCCGGTGGGCTGCCCGCTGAGCTGGGTGGCGAAAACGGTCCCGCTGTTTCGCTGAATGGCTCTGGGCTGTTCTCTCTGCTCTCGCCAATGCTGTCATCTGGTCTCCCTGGATCTGTTTCCATCGATGAGGCAACCTCCCAGCTCAGTTCTCCTTCTGGCGGTGAGTATCCCATGGTTGGTTGTGTAGACTGCTGGGTTCCGATTGTTAAGTCATCTGTTATTTCTTTTTTGGCCCCCTCAATGTCCCTCCCCCCCAGTTTGAGATTCAGGGGATAAGATGGGAGTAGGTGCTAGTCTGGATCGAAGCTGGTCTATGTGGCGCTTCCACATTTTGCCATCTGCAGTTTGTAGACGATAGGATTGGGGTCCCGTAAGTTGCGTTGTGGTAGCGGGGACCCACAATGGGTCACCGAAGATGTTCTTCATGAAAATGGGGTCGCCTTCCTGGAATGATCGACACTTGCTGCTGGATCCCAGGGGTTGTTCAGGTGTGTAAGCAGGGTGGAGGTGATCGAGATGTGAGCGAAGTTTTTGGCCCATCAGGAGTTCAGCTGGGGTTCTGTTTGTGGTGCTGTTTGGAGTAATATGTTGGAGGAGAAGCATCCGGGTTATCTTTTGTCAATGTCACCCTGGTCCATTTTGTGTAAGGTCTTCTTTACAAATTGAACCATTTGCTCAGCCCTACCATTGGCCGCAGGGTGAACTGGCGATGTTAAGGCATGGTGGATGCCCCAGTCTGCTATGTACTGTTCGAATGCCAGGGCAGTGAATTGAGGGCCATTATCAGAGACCAGAACATCCAGCAATCCGTGGGTAGCGAATAGCTTATTCAGTTTTTTAATGACTGCCTCCGTGGTGGTGCTTTTCATTTTGTGGACCTCGAGCCAGTTAGAATAGGCATCCACGGTTAGAAGGAAAGTGTGTTCTCTTGTGGGTCCCGTAAAATCAATGTGGATACGGGACCAGGGATCTCGAGGCGTTTCCCACTGAGTTGGGGGTGTTTTTGGAGGAGCAGAGTGAGTCTCCTGGCATCTGATGCATGTCGCCACCCATGTCTCTATCTGCTTGTCTAAACCTGGCCACCATGCGTAACTCCTTGCCTATGCCTTCATCCGCACAATTCCTGGATGTCCATCGTGCAACATTTTTAAAACTTTATGTTGCAATTTCTCCGGGATGACGACTCTGTCTCCCCACAAGATGCAGCCCTTTTGAGAGAATAGTTCTGTCTGTCGATTCCTGAATGGCGTGAAATGTCATTGGGTTCGCTGTCCAGCCAACCCCGTTCCACCCAGCTGAGGACTCGTGCCTCAGCTTTTGTTTCTGAGGCAATGTCCCGAGCAGTCAGCAGCAGTGATTTAAGAGTTCCGATTTGCAATACGGCTAAGGTTGGAGCTGGGTCATTTATGACGTCTTGTAGTGGAGGGCAGCTCAAAGCGTCAGGGTGGGGAATGGCTTTCTCCAGGTGGTATTGCAGTTGGTAATCGTATGCAGCTAAAAACTCCAACCAACGTGTCATTCTTGGTGATAGGATGTGGGGAGTTGGTTTGTTTCCCGCTAAAATGCCAAGTAGCGGCTTGTGGTCTGTAATTATGGCAAAGGGTCTCCCATACACATATTCAAGGAAATGTTTAATTGTGGATACAATGGCGAGAGCCTCTTTATCAAGTTGGCTATAGTTCCTTTCGGTTTTAGACAAAGTTCTCGAAAAGAACGCAATAGGTGCCTCATTACCGTTTGGCAGGACATGACTTAAAATGGCTCCCACTCTGAATGGTGAGGCGTCACAAGTAACTGTTAAGGGTAGAGTCTCGTTGTATTGTATCAATACAGCATCAGAAGTTAAGAGGTCTTTTACTTGTTGAAATGCTCATTCTTCACGCCGTCCCCAGACCCAGGAAGCCTTTTTGTTGAGAAGTCTATGTAGGGGCTCGGCTACGGTCACCTTCTGGGGCAAGAAGATGTTATAAAAGTTAATGAGTCCCAGGAAGGCTTGGAGATCTGACTTATTTCTAGGTCTTGGGGCGTTTTTGATTGCAGTTAGTTTTTTTTCGGTGGGGTGGATTCCCTGTCTGTCAAGAAGGTATCCCAGGAACTCCACTCTCTCCATACAAAGTTGACACTTGTCCCTTTTTACTTTCAGGCCAGCATCTTTAAATTTTTGAAGAACCCTTCTGAGTCATTGTCTTATAACTGTTTAGTAGGGGCAGCTATTAAGACGTCGTCAAAATAAGGCACGATGCCTTTTATGCCTTGTAATAGTCTCTCCATCAAACTTTAGAAAATGCCCGGCGCCACGCTTACACCGAATTGGAGTCTATTGCACTTGAAGGCACCTCTATGTGTAACTATTGTCTGGGCTTCTGCAGTTGTCGCATCTATGGGTAGCTGTTGGTACACCTGAGCTAAGTCCAATTTCGCAAATATTTTTCCGCCACACAGGGAATGAAGAAGGTGTTGGACCACTGGTACTGGGTAAGCGCTCTGCTGAAGCGCGTGCTTTAGGGTGGCCTGGTAATCCCCACAAATTCTTAACGAGCCCTCTGGGTTGATGGGTGTTACTATTGGAGTTTCCGATCAGGCATGGTCAATCGGTTCCAACATACTCTAGGCTATTAATTTGTCTAGTTGCTCGTTGATCTTTGGCTTGAGGGCAAAAGGCACCCAACGGGGCTTAAGGCAAGTGGGAGAATACACCGGGACTGAGATTAAATGATATAGGGGTCCCCTTGTACTTGCCTAATGTTCCTGTGAACACATCCTGGAATTCCTGGTTGAGGGCGTCTTCCCAGTCATCGCTTCCAGTTTGGTGTATACCAGCTAGTTCAATTCCGAGTGGGGTGAATCACTGTAACCCTAACAAACTGGGCCGGTCACGGTCAATGACAGTCAGGGGAAGCGTCGCAGTGCGGTCCTTGAAGGATACTTGGATGTGGCTGGAACCGACAACCAGAATTCTGTTCCCCTGGTAGTCTTTTAGGATGATTCTTTGAGTGCTGAGGTCCTGGTGACAGATGGCAGGGATCAGCTGTTTGAGGGTTTTCCAGGAGACCATTGATAGAGATGACCCCGAATCGACTTCCATCACACACAGTCGATTCTCAATAGTGACCTTTATGCGGATCTTTCTTGCATCTAGTGATGAAGCATGGCCGATAGTGATAGTTTGCTGTGCCTCTTTTCATCTCGTTGAAGTGGCAGGTGCTCGATTTCTGTAGTAGTGGTAGTTCCATTGGTGGTTCAGGTGGTCCCGATTTCCAGGTGGTTTGCCTGTCTCCCTGTGGAGGTTATTCTCCCTCCGGCTTGGACTGGACTCTCGCTTGCTTCTGCAGACCTTTGCGATGTGGCCTTTTTTCCCATAGGAACGGCAGAGTGCGTTGAGGAATTTGCAGTCTGAACACGGGTGGTTTGCCCCACAACCAGCACATTGGTGCGTAAGTCTCTGGTTCCTTTGCTCTCATTCTGAGCGGAGCTGGTTGATCTCCTCTTCCTCACTGTCTGAGGATGACTTGAGGTCTTCATGATGGGCGGTAATAGTGTGCCTCTCAGAGGAAGGCAGACTATCACTAGCAAGTTGGCGGTGCGGTGCGTTCACTCAGCGCATTCGAGCAGCTTACTTCCTGGTTTCTTCTGCGGCAGTAGGGTCGGTGATGACATCTGCAAGGCTGATGCCTCCTTTTGCCATGATCTTGCTCTGTAATGTGTGGTCATCTAATCCCAGAACTATTCGCTCTCTCTTGGCTTCCTCGAGGTTTGCAAAACCACAGAGTCCTCCCAGGTTCCGGAGGTCAGCTACGAAGTCCCCAATGCTCTTGTTCTTCCGTCGGTCCCTCTGGTAAAACTCGTGTCTTCGCATCAGCATAGGTATTGCAGGTGCGTAATGGGCCTGGAGGATCGGCGCGAGGGTATCCCAATCCATGGTCTTCACTTCCGTCGGTTTGGCAAGTGCTTTAGACATTTTAAAAATGGCGGGGCCGCAGTGGGTCAGGAACACCGCTCGTTTCTTGCCAGGCGTAGCATCTTTCAGATTGTTGGTCTCCAGGAACATCTGGAAGTGGTCCATATATGAGTCCCAGTCTTCATTTGCCGGGTGAAATGGAGCGGGTGGTATGGCACCGCTGGTCATTCTGCCATTTGTTGCGTGCGCTCTCAGCCACGTGCTCTGTCTTGTTCGATGAGTATTTAGTCAGCTCTATCGTCTCCGCATCCCATCCTCATCGCCAGTGTTAAGTCCTGAGCATGGGCGCATGGAACGGAGATGAGACATCGAACTGTGACTTCAACTATTTATTAGTGACTTCAGAACAAAGCAAAATGCTTGGGCAGCAGCAGCTCTTTTACAGAGCTGGCTGCTGTGAAAACAACCAATGATTTGAGTTTACCGCTCTAACAAGCATCCAACCAGAGAGACTCGCTGTCAGCCAATCAATGACTATTCACGATTCGCTGTTCGCGGGCCAATGAGAAGTGCAGGATTATGAGTCTGCTGTTAAAGTAAAGCTATTAGCGTTGTTACTGATGCATTAGCTTAGTCCATAACAGCTGGAACTATCTATTTGAATCTACTTGAATAGCCGACTGCTTCCATAAATTGAACTAAATTTGGATTAATCCAATTATAAAACCTGAAACAACACTGAAACGTAAGCTGAGGGTGCCATCTACTGGTGAATGGAATATACCAGATCCCTACAAGTTAAAAATAATAATAAGAGAAATAAACAACATCATTTGATGGACTGTTGTGACACTTACTGTTCTATAATTATTTCCTTTATGATTACTGAAGATTCTGGTGTGAGAATAAGGAAGATTCTTCAGAAAAGTAAAGTGACTTTATTGGGATTTTTTTTTGCTTTTTCTATCCATGTTTTTGACCACTCTGTTTTTCTTTTTTGATTATTGAGAATCCTCAAGTGGATTAAGGTGTGAAGAACTGAAGGAATTTCTTCTTTTCTTTTTGTTCTTTTCTGCTCTTAATCAATATTATTATTTTTGGGTTGTTTTTTTTTCCTTTCTATTTTTCCTTTTTTATGGTGGACTACTTCGTAATTGGATTAGGATCTTGAAGAACCTGAAGATCTTTCTTCTTCCTTTTTTCCTTTTTCTTCTTTGGTTTTGGGCCTTTTACTATTGGATTTTTCCATTTTGGATTATAATTGGCTATTCTACCAGTTGGATTAAAAGTTAAAAAGAATTTGAAGATTTGGAAGCATTAAAATGAGCAGGAAACCAATACCATCTGGCGTTTCTACTTCTACCTCTGCCTCCCCACCAGCTGGAGGACAATGTTTAATTCAGACAATGTTGAAGCAAGATAAAGAACAAGAAAAAGTAACTTTACAGATGAATAAGCAAGGAATCCAAGATCTCAAGATAAAATCAGACACCATTGAACAAAGAATAGAGAAGACTGATGAAAAAGTGGAAAATATTAAACAAATGATGGGGAAGTATGAGGAGAGATTCCCAAAAATTGAGGAAGAAGGGAAACAAAGAGAGGAGAAGATTGGAAATATTGACAGTAGATTAAAAGTGGTTGAACAAGAAAAAAGTGGGATGTTGAGGTGGGAGATGGAAAGGTCAGAATTTTATCTCAGATTTCAAAATATAGAAGAGGAAAAAGGAGAAAATTTGGCTGCGATAATGATAGAAATTTTGGCAGATGCTTTGGAAATTACAGAGGAAAAGATGATGGATGGAGTAGATAAGTTTATACAAGATACGCGATGAAAAATAAATTATCAAAGGAAGTCTATATTAGATTTACCAAAAAATCCATTAAAATACAAATATTACAAGTGGTAAGAGAGAAAACATTGAAATACAAAGGCAAAGAGATTGTGGTTTTAAAATAAATACCCAGAAGAGTGAGAGAGATGAGAAGAGAATATCGATTTCTGACCAAAATGCTACTGGAAAACAAAGTGAATTATAGATGGCTGATTCCAGAAGGATTAATGTTTACGTGGCAAGAGCAGAGACATAGAATTGATTCAATTGAGAAAGCAGAACTTTTCCCTGCAAAATTTTTTGGAAGAAGAAGAGAGGAGGCAGAGAAAGAGGTCTCATCAATTGAATTTCAAGAGGAACAACTGGAGATTGAAAAAGAGAAAGAAGCCGTAGGTGGACAGGTGGATAGTAAAGAACGGCATGAAGTGACATCCACGAGAGCTGTTAGACCTAAATATAAAGCATAATCATGGAAGAAAAAAAACTGATTACAATGAATATAAATGGACTCAATTCAGCTGTTAAAAGAAGGAAAACTTTTCATAAATTAGAGAAATTAAAATTCGATATAATTTGCCTACAAGAAGTTCATATTAAAAAAACAACATGAACAATTGTTAGTACAGCCAAAATTGGAGAAAATATTTACTTCTTTGACTCAATGTAAGAAAAGAGGAGTGGTTCTATACATTAAAGAGGTTATCCCAGCAAAACTGATCTACACGGATGAAGACGGAAGAGTATTAATGGTGGAAATAATGGACAATAATATAAAAATACTCTTGATTTCAATTTATGCTCCGAATGATAAACAAAAAGAGTTTTATAAAAAAAACTACACATGAAAATAATTGGACTGGACTATGTTAATATAATTATGATGGGAGACTTTAATGGAATTGTGGAAAATAAACTGGACTATATAGCAACAACAACAAAGCAAAATAGAAAGACTCTCCCTAAATCTTTTTTTAAAATGACAGACGAACTAACTTTAAAAGATATTTGGAGAGAAAGAAATGTTAAAGCTAAACAATATACTTTATATTCAAATAGACATTTATCATGGTCCAGATTAGATATGATTTGGATCTCAACAGAATTAATATCCAATATTCAAGAAACAAATATTGAAACAAGTACTTGGGCAGATCATAGCCCAATGACAATTAAATGGAAGGGACAAAAAAAAGATCGAGATGGACATTAAATAATACTATCTTAAAGGAGAAAGATTTTATACAACGGATGGAGAAGGAACTGCCTTTTTTCTTTAGAGAAAAAAAAGAAGATACTTCAACGCAGAATGTTTGGGATACAATGAAGGCATATGCTAGAGGTTTGATAATAGATTATACAAGAAAAAAGAATATTAGGAAAAGGCAAGCTTCTAAGGCCTTGGAAGATGAGTATAAAAGACTTGAAAAAGAATTACAGAAAATGCCACAGAAAAAAGATATTAAATTGAAACTGGATGTAATTAAACATAAAATGGAATTAATAGAGAAAGAAGAATTGGCACAGAAAATTAGAAATTCTAAACAGAATTACTTTGAAGATGCAAATAAACCAGGTAGATGGCTAGCATATAAATTGAGAAAGGAGAAGGAATCAAGAAAAATATTGAAGTTAATAGATGATCAAGGCCAAGTTTGTTATGGTAATAAGGAGAAAAAGGAAATTATTTGAGATTTGTATGGGCAACTATATAAACAAGAGAATATAGATGAGGAAAAAGTCAAACAGTATCTACAGAATGCTAATTTACCAAAGATACCTAAAGAGACTGAAGAAATGCTAGAAAGCAATATAACAATGATGGAATTAAATGAAGCATTTAAGAAACAAAATAATGGGAAAGCACCAGGTCCAGATGGGCTTCCGGCAGAATTCTATAAAACATTTCAAGAATGATTGAGCATACCACTGTTAGAAGTTATGAATGAAGTTATGTCAAAGAATATGATACCCAAAACATGGTCAGAGGCTTATATCACACTTATCCCAAAAGAAGAGGCTGACCCACTGCAAATTAAGAACTATAGACCTATTTTCTTATTGAATGCAGACTATAAAATCTTTGCTTCAATTTTAGCAGAAAGACTTAAAAAATATTTAAATAATTTTATTCACCCAGATCAAAATGGATTTCTGCCAAAGAGACAAATCAGAGACAATATGAGAGTAATCTTGGATACTTTGGAATACTATGAGGCTCATCCTGAAAAGCAAATGGCTTTGATATTCCTAGATGCTCAAAAGGCATTTGACAACATGAACTGGAGATTTATGTTATTACTATTGGAACAGATGGGTTTTGCCAAAAAAATTATTCAAGCAATAGAAGCCATATACAATAAATAGACAGCAAAGGTAATGATGGAGGGGGAACTTACAGATTTTATTAATATAAGAAAAGGTACAAGACAAGGGTGTCCCCTATCTCCTTTGCTATTTGTGTTGACTTTGGAAGTGCTGAATAGAAATATTAGGGATGATAAAAGCATAAAAGGAATGAAAATTAAGAAGGAAGAATTTCAACTTCAAGTTTTTGCTGATGATTTAGCTTTTATTCTGAAAGACCCGCTAGAAACAGCTCCAAAGTTATTGGAAAAGATAGAGACATATGGTGAGATGGCTGGTTTGAAAATAAATAAAGATAAAACAAAGATTTTGGCAAAGAACATGCTACTGAGACAAAGAGAAGAACTGGCAGACCTTTTGAAAATCCAAGTTACAAATAAGGTTAAGTATCTGGGGATATATTTGACAGCAAGATGTAGCACATTAAAAGAGAATAATTATATTAAACTCAAACAACAGATAGCTACAGATTTGAAGAAATGGGAAAACTTGCAATTGTCATTAATAGGGAGAATTTCAACAATCAAGATGAATATTTTACCCAGAATTTTATTTCTGTTCCAAACAATACCAATTAGGCTTGGAAAAGATTATTTTGAAGGTTTAAATAAAATCATGTTGAAGTTTATATGGCAAGGTAAAAAAGCGAGAATAAAGCTAAAGCTTTTGCAAGACGCTAGAATTAGAAGAGGTTTTGGCCTGCCTAATTGGGAATTGTATTATCAAGCTGCAAGTTTGATGTGGGTCAAAGAATGGATAATATTAAGAAAGCATAGATTGTTGACATTAGAAGGACATGATTTGCTGTTGGGCTGGCATGCTTTTTTATGGTATAAGGGAACTAAAACACAGGGTTATTTTAGAAGACATTATATACAGGAGTCTTTGTGGTTAAACTGGGAGAAGATAAAAAGACAATGTTATTTGAAAATTCCAGTTTGGTTATCGACTATTGCAGCATTTTCTTATCCTATAATTTATAAGAAGGAACGAACAGTTAGATATGGGGAATTATTGGATGAAAAGGGTGAACTTAAATCGATCCAAAACTTAGAGGAACAAGGTATAAGGATGAATTGGTTTTCATATGCGCAAATACATTCAAGGTATGATGAAGATTTTAAAATGGAGGGATTCTATGATAAACAGACTGATTTAGATAAGATCTTGATGGGTACTGATGAGAAGGTGATTAAAAAATTATATGGTTATTTACTGGGAATTAAATTAGAGGATGAACAAGTTAAAGAAACTATGATTGTTTGGGGGAAGAATTTTGGATATGGGATTGATTTAGAGAAATGGCAAAAATTGTGGTCTCAAAATTATAAAATGACAATGTCGACAGCATATAAAGAAAACTTGTATAAGATGTTTTACAGGTGGCACTTTCCCCCAACAAGAATAGCAAGAATGTTTAAGAACAAATCTGAAAAATGCTGGAAATGTCATCAGATACCTGGCTCGTATTACCATATGTGGTGGACTTGTGAGGACGCCAGAAAATATTGAACTAAAATTTGCATGTGGTTGGAAAAAATGACAAAGAAACACATAGACTTGAAACCAGAGATCTTCTTTTGGGAATTTTACCTGATACATAGAGTAAAGATTTGAAATACCTGATTGTAAATGTATTAACAGCGGCTAGGATTGTATTTTCTAAAAATTGGAAGAATGATAAAATAACATTACAGGAAGAAATTATTAAGAAAATATTGGAATGTGCTGAGATGAGTAGATTAACATTTGAAATTAGAGATCAAGAGGATAAACAATTTTATGAAATTTGGGATCTTTTTTATCAATGGCTAGATGATAAAATATGATAATAGAATATTTAGAATGCTAGACAGTAAGGAATATCTTTATTTTGTTTTACTTGCCTTTGTTATTTGACACTATATTTATAAAGGGTTTTTAGGATTGATTTGGTATGATTATATGATTTGTTACAGAATAAACTGTTTAAAGTATTGTTATCTCATAAAGCATGAATGATTAAAAGGATAGTCAAAAATTTCTTTTTTTTAGTGATATTAGGATATATAAGTTTGGATTGACAATATGAGTTGTTATGTAACATAATTGTAATTGAGACTATAAAATGAATGCACAAAACTGATGAACCAACCAACACACTGGATGTACATATGAGAGTTGATGTTTTAATGTTTTGTTTGTCTTGTTTGTTTGTAGAAAATTAATAAAATTCTTTTTTTTATAAAAAAAAGTAAAGTAACTTGATTTGCGGAAGGTGCATGGACTACATAAATTTATTAATAATCCTGAGATGTAAAGAATTATTATTACTGAACTTTTTGAGGAGTAACATTGGACTGGAATATATGGTCTTTGGACTTGAAAAAGAATGGGACTTGTTGAAGACAAGATGCTCCATCGGGGCAAATGAGTGAGATTTTAAGAGAAAGGGCATAGGGTAGAATGGAAAAGAATCACACAGAGATATATAACCTAATGCAGGGCATATATGGGAAAATACAACTGATAATGAATGAAGATCAAAGAGTCCAGGAAAGAGAGGAGATAGCAGAAAGAATGGAAGAAAAGTGCATAAAAAGCATGGTCATTGATTGAAGTTTACCATTGATGTTCCTTCCCAGGACTATCAATTCAACATAAAAATGTTAATAATGAAATAATGAAAGCAGCAAGATCATCTCACAAGTATCTGAACTGGGGTTTCTGCCTCAATGAGAAGCATTAATTATCAACAGGGTATTGTGGTTGGGTTGAATTACCACAATAAAACTTAAAAGAGGGGAGCGGCATTGATATAATTTATAGAATAGTGGATACTAGAGTCTCCCTTTTGCACTTCAATGCTTTAGTTCTGGTTGTCCCTCAAATAAAATAAAAATATAATCAACCAATTATATTAATTTAACAAATTTCTCAGCTGTCCAGGTTTCTTTACTTACCTGGTTTTTAAGTTAGAAGCATTCTTTATGCTGGTTACATGGATGTGAAGTAGTTACCCTCCAAACCAGGGCATAGAAAGTAATTTTGGCAGAGGTTAGTAATTAGTTGATGAATGGGATAGTTGTAATTGTGTCTCTTAGTGGTGGAAAGGAAAGTACCGGGGTGTTATTTGATCCCAACGAAAATCTAAAGGAAGCTTTAGTCATTTTGTATAGATGATATCTTCTACCTTTGATCCTACACTAAGGTGGCTATCAATGTCTGTCCATATTTACTGGCAAGACTTCCTTTGCTAACTTTGCCTATCATTCTGTCATCCCTCTTGTTTGTTTTAGAAGTGTTTCCAAAACTTGGTTGGTTAACTATACCTTGTTACCTCATAGCTATACAGTCTTGTGCACAGAACAATACTGTGCAAAAACTCTATATATTTTGTTAACATTTTCCTTTGAACATGTAACACAGTCGAATATTATCAAAATGAAAAGTCCTCTAAAAACTCAACTGCAAATTTTGCCCCTTCCTATTTATTATGTCAGATGGAAAGTTTAGCGAAGATAGCAAATCTGAAACATTTGAGCATGCTATCTAACAGCCATTCATCTCAGGGAATTCCTTTCTCTTTTCTTCTGCATCTAATCTTTCTCTTTTAAATCAGCCCCTTGTTCAACTTCTCTCCATAACCTCTTTTTTCCATCTTCTGTTTATTTTTATTCTTTCTTCATCATTCTGCTTCTCCACTAATTGATGTTTCACTAATTGATGGCAGGCACTATCATCTTAAAACTCAGTGATAGTTCATTTAAAAGCCAGAAAATGAATACTTTTGTTTATATTTCTGTATCCTATCTTATGTCTTCTCATTCTTCAGAAGTATTTTCATCTAGAAAAACTAAACAAGAACTCTTTCCCCTTCTACATTGATTGAAGCTTTACTGTTGTTTTTCTGAAAGTTGTCTCCTTTCTCTTTGTAATGCATAACTCACCTATTCAGCTTAATTTAACCTCCTTTTCTTCCAAAAAATAGGTGCATTCATGACCTTGGGCTGATAATGCTTTTGGCAGAAATGACTGACTGTGTTCCAGAAGGATAGGAATCTCACCTGAACAAATTCCTCAGGAAAGGATTTTGAGAGAAATAGACTTTAGAAGATTAAGGCAGGAAGAAACTACCTTGAGATTAGCAATTGCCAAAAAATTTAAAAAAGGAATAAAGACAGAGAACTTCCTAACAAAGCTCACAGAAAACTGTCACTTCTGATCTACATTTGATGTTTCATTCCCAGCATTCTTGATTCTTTACAAAATTACCTGCCATGGCTGTACATTCTGAAAATTAGGTTTCCTGTCACTCAACCTTCTTGTATATGACTGTTCATCCTCTTGTATGGCATGTAAAGCATGTGCTACAGCATACACTGCATTGTATATGCTGTAACTGGGACTAGTCATCCTCCTTTCAAAAAATGCCTCAGGGAGGCTGTCCAGTTTTTCATTTCCAGTGCAGATACCTTCAAGGTCTTCATTCACAGATGAGTCTGGAAATACACAGCCAAATGCATGTTCCCATACATCTTTAATGAAACCATCTTGGGGAAAGAATGAAAAATGGTTTCTTGTCTGTAGAAAATGCTGGAATCCTTTAACTTCATTTGAGTAAACGGCAAAGGACAATGCTCCATGGAGGACTTGGATATCCCAGCTCTTCTGAAAAAAGAATGATGCAAGACCCATTTGGGAAGCCACAATCCACACCTTACCCTTTGGCTTTATAGAAACGATTTCCATTTCAGGCAGATATAACAACCATCTCAATTCTAAAACATATTTATCTTTGATTATCACAACATTAGCTTTGCTGTTAATGAAACGATGAAATATCTTCACAAACCATTTCAGACCATCATCCATATTACTGATATAAATTGTCCTGAGCTGCTCTAAGAAAGCAATACAGATACCATGAAGAGAAAACCATGAGAAAATCAGTTGTTCAAATTTTGCTCCACCATCTCCTTTTATAAGAATTCCAACCCAGGTCCACCTGAAGTACACAAGAAGCTGAAGAATTCCCCTAAAATAAATATCTTCACCTGGAACCATATGGTAATAGAAGGGGATATCCATTTTACCATTCACATTTGGAAGAGGGCCATATAGGATCTATAGAAATAAAAAAAAATGAACAAAACCAATATGCATCTCCTACAAATAAAGAGTTCTAACATGCCTCCATAATGTTTACACGTATAACTATTTATGAGTATGAAATATTTTTAAGAATAGTTTGGGATAAATTATTATTATTATTATTTTATTTTTGTTTTTTCTTTCTTTTTTATATTTTAAATTTTTATTGATTTTTAAAACAAACATAAACAAACAAAACATAAAAACATCAAGTCATCTTCTATATATGTACATACAGTGTGCTGGTTGATTTACAAATTGTTTGTGCTTCCATTTCATAGTCTTCAGTTATAATTACATTGTATATAATCTCGTATTTTCAATCAAATATTAAATACATTAATATCATTATTAATCAATCATTTGACTATACTTTTATTCATTCATGTTTTACAAAATGGTCATATTTTATTTAATATGTTTTATGTCAATTCATATTATCATCCCAGATCTATCCTAGAATCATTTTGTAGATATAATAAGAAAAGAATACATCTTTATATATTTATTATTTTCTAAAAATCTACATATTTCATTACTATATTTTATTATCTAACCATTGATAGAATAGATCCCAAATTTTATAAAATTGTTTATCATCTTGTTCTCTAATTTCAAATGTCAATCAGCATGTTCCAATATTTTCTTAATGATTTCCTCCTGTGATGGTATTTTCTCATTTTTCCAGTTTTTAGCAAATACAATCCTAGCCACTGTTAATACATTTACAATCAGCTATTTCAAATCTTTAGTATATATTTCAGGTAAAATTCCCAATAAAAATATCTCTGGTTTTAAATCTACATGTTTTTTTTTGTCATTTTTTCCAACCACGTGTGGATTCAAAATCTTAAGGTTGTTCTAAGCCTTATTCCAATTGTGGAATAACCAATTGCAGTTCCAAATAAAAATAGTAGGGAAAAAGAAGCCAAATAGTAATAATAATAAAAAAGAAGAAAAAAATTCTTCAAGTTCTTGTATACCTTAATCCAATCAGTTAGTTAGATGGCAGTAAAAATTCAAAAATGAAGGAAAATACCATAAACACACCATAAACACACCCAAAAAAGAAAAAGTTATAAAATCCTAGAAAAGGCAAAAAAGTGAAGAAAAAGGCTAAAAAAAGAAAAGAAGAATTCTTCAGGTTCTTCAACACCTTAATCCAATTAAGAGGTCTCAAATATAAAAGGATGCATTAAAACAACAATATGGAAGGTGGATGGAAAGACCAAAAATACCAGGAAGGGAGAGAGGAAAAAAAGGCTACTCCCTTAAAAAGAAAAGGAAGGGAAACATTAATACTAAAGCTTTTCTTTTAAAATAAAAAGCAAGCGTAGAAATTTAACTTCCAAAGCCAAGAAAAAATACCAAAGTCAAGTTCCAAAAAGCCAAAAATCCAAATAGCTTTTACAAAAAAAGTAAACTGTTGAGGAGGGGTAGCACAGCTTAGAAAGAATAAAAAGAGCACAATAATTTGTTTAATTATCCAAGGCTCTTGTTATACCTCTCTTCTCCAAAGACTTATCACCTTTTCTTTTCCTAAACTTCAACACCAGAGTCCAGCTCTTGATAGAAACCCAGAAGAGCACCTGCAATAATACTCTTCCATGCTCTTCCCCTCTATCTTATCAAATAGGCAATGTCCTTGAAAAAAAGTCTCAGTTCTTTCTCAGCTTTGTCTGGTCAAAAGAGAAATAGAATATTTCCAAGCCTCTAGTTGGCAGTGTTACAAAGTTTCTTTAGCTTTTACTTTCCCCCTTCTTTTCCAAGCAAAATATAATAAGAATTAATTAAAAAAACGAAAAGATATTTTTTTAAAAAATAACTAAAAGGGAGTCTTTAGCTTAAAATATTATAAAATCAAAAAGGGGAAAAGAAGAGGAAAAAAAAGAAGAGAAAAAAACCCAATCCAGTTTCAAAATATAAAATCATGTGTAGAAAATCCAGCAATGAGAAAATAAAAATAAAAATATTACTTTGACATTCCTGTTTAAAATTGCCACTTAATCACTTCTGTCAAAACTTCTACAGATTCTTTCTTTTCCTTAGGGTGTCCTTTCATGCCTTAAAATAAAGAAAAAGTTTTCACCAAACCAACACACTCTCTCCTTCCGTTCTCTTTCGTATTGGAGCTGTCCCAACTTCAGCAGCTTTAATGGCTGCCTCTTTGCCGCTGGCAAAAAGAGCTTCTCCTGGATCTACCAGGAACTTTGCGATATCCCTGGGATTGACAGGATGCGCTCTTTACATTCACCATCTCTTTAGGACAGTTTATATCTACTTGGACCATCCAGGAACAAAGATATCGGCAGTGATCTCAGACCTCCGGGATCACATGTTGTATTGTCCCGATGCCAGTTCTGCCCTCATAAATTATGATTGAATTCCCTTTTATCTGCACAAATGAATGATTCTCTGAATTTCCTTCCTCTTTGCATATTACTCTTTTTCCCCCAAGAATGGGAATATGAAGATTGTTCATACTATCCTACAGAAATGGAAATGATGTCTGATATCTTTTTTCTGGAGACAAGAGAAATTTCTACGGACTTTTTCTGTCCTAATATAAATTTCAATGACTTTTCTTGTGTCTCCCCAAAGCTGTTGAAATATTATTTTCTAGATTCCAAATATTGATCTAGTATGGCTCTAATACAAGGATGTATGTCTGAAAGCATTATTGCTTCCAGCATATATGGCCCATATCTATTTTTTGAAATGGATCCTACCAGTGTTAATATTCAGCCAGTTCGCACTGGTTCAGGAGAACTGGTAGGAAAAATTTGGTGTGGGTTGCCAAACTGATAGTGACTTCTGGCCATGCCCCAGAACCAGCTGCCCGCTTGCCACTCACTCGCTTGTTCTGCCCAATGCTCACCTCACCCAGTCACTTCTCACTCCACACTGGGTCCTCGTGGATTGCCTTTTTAACCTGCCTTTCCACATAGTGTCAGAGCCCCAACTGAGCTGCCCTGAACTTCCTGCTCACAGGTAAGCCAGGGAGTTGCACTAGCCCTCCATTCCCAGAGCATGCCTCCCTCTCCTGCACTGTCCCCCAAGCTTCATCATCGGGGTTGCTTGGCTGGTTTTGTTGCTGGTGTGGACCCATCCCAGGTGATGGCACTGACTGTGGGCTAGCTAGCTGTTCCTCCCATCTCCAGGCTCACCTGGGGGGACTGGGAGGGCAGGCAGTTGTCCCAGGGCTGCACATGTTGTGCACAATTTGCAGCAGCACTGGGACATGGCTCTCAGAGCAGCAGTACTGTTCTTTTTCTTCCTTCTGGGAGATGTGCTGCTTCTGACCTGGCCTGGCCAGCAGGTGAATGGCAAGCTCTTGGGGGGCATCTCCACTGTGCTGGGGCTGAGAGGGACAGTGAAGATCCCCATGTGCAGCAGCCCCTGTACTTCCACCTTCCCTGCCCTCCCAGAATACCATCACCATGGCTGTTCACTTTCTTCCTTTTATCTCCCAGGACCACCACCGCTCCCTTCTACCATCTCTTGGGGGTGAAAGGAAGAAAGGCATGACTGCAGCATGCTCTGGCCACAACGCTGCCACCTTTACGCCCGCTTCTTCCTTCTCCTGTGGGGTGAAGTGAAGAAAGCAAGTGGCCATAGTGGCTGCATGCAGGGAGCCACCATGGCCACTCACTTTCTTCCTTTTGTCATTTCCAGGGGGAAGGCAAAAATCTAGAGGTGGCTGCGGCTGGAGCATATTATCTTCTGCCTTCTCCTGGGGGACAGCAGAATGAAGAAAGTGAGCAGACAGGTGGCTGCATGCTCCAGCCCCCACCACCTCAGCTGTTCACTTTCTGCCTTCTCCCAGGACATGAAATGAACAAAGCAAGCGGCAACAGTGGCTCCATGCTCTGGCTGCTGCCCACTTTCTGCCTTCTCCCTTGGAATGCACCATTTCTGGCCTGGCCTGGCCAGTGGGAGGATGGTTGGCCCTTGTGGGGCACTGGATTTGAGGGGAAGGGTGAAGGTGTACATGTGCAGCAGCCCTGGTACATTTGCCCACCCCGCTTTCAGGAATACTGCTCCCACCATTGTAGACACTCACTTTCTGCCTTTTTCCCAGGGGAAAAAAATAGACAAAGCAAGCAGCCATGGCAGCAGCATGCTCCAGCCGCCCCCGCCACTCACTTTCTGCCTTCTTGCACCAACCCAGTCAGACCAGGTGTGTGGGTGGGTGAGTGGGTGAGAGAAAGTGATCAGTGTGTGTGTGTGTGTGTGATTTACATGCATTCAATATCTGTAGTCCAGAGCATTTTGCTCTACAAAGGATTGCATTTGGGAGACATTAAATCAATATTGATTTTCCAGGAGGGATTTGTGAGTAATATGTTAATATTTGCTGGCTCCTGCTTATATTTTCTGTTTAGATGCTTGTACACATCCTTGGAAAGACTATTAATGCCAGTAGTACTGTAATTTCTCCCCCTTTAGATCTCTTGAGGGAGAGAGATGGAGGTTTCCAAAAATCTTATTGGTATATTAATTTCATTTTTTGAATAAGATTTTTAGAAACCTGCACTTGAAATACTGAAATGGTATAGGGTTTCCCCCCAAGGTCACTTCTAAGTGTCATTTTGTTATTCTGATACCTTTCCCAGGACCTCTGCTCAGATTTTGGCATCCTCAGTTTTCCTGCCTGAACAGGGGGTTGGACTAGAGACCTTCAAAATCTCTTTCAACTCCGGTATTCCTCAGCTAAATAGCTAAGAGTCTGAGGATGCCAAAATCTGAACAGAGGTCATGGGAAAGGTGTCAGAATAACAGAATAACTCTTAGAAGGGACCTTGGGGGGGGGGATTCTATACCATTTTAGAGAAATGGCTGCCCAGTCTTTTCTTCAAAAATTCCAGTGATTGAACTTCTGGTGGCAAGCAGCTCCACTGGTTAATTGTTCTCACTGTCAGGAAGTTTCTCCATTGTTTTAGGTTGCTTCTCTCTTTGTTCAGTTTCCATTCATTGCTTTTTGTTTGCCTAATGGTGCTTTGGAAAATACATTGCCCCCTTTTATTTCTGGCAACCCCTTAAAAGTCTGATGCCTATCATACCCTTGGGCAAAGCATGTGAGCCATTTCTTCCTTTCAGTGGTTCATGAAAGTACATCTATATTATATAGATCATAAAGTCAAAAAAAAGGTGAACAAATTTTTTACAGAACTGAGGCTGTGTGAGAAAAAGAATGCTGGAAGGCGAGGAGCCAGGCAAGGCACTCCTTGATGTGGGTGACATTGAGTTGGCCAAACCTACCCAGTCACATGAACACCAAGCATCCATACTCTGTCATATGACCACCAAGCCATGCCCACCCAGTTGCATGACCACAGAACTAGTATTAAAAAATTTTGAATCCCACCACTTGATCCTACCTTTATCCTAAAATTTCCTTATACTATGCTTCAGATTCTACCAAGATGAGCCTTGCTTCAAAGAAATGGACTGACTAAGGGGTAGATGAGGAATGGGAGGAACCAGGCTCAAGTTAATCCTAGCCAATAGAGCTCAGTCTGTAACTTTGCGCCCATCATACTTTGTCACAGCTTAACCTCCCACAACTGGTAGTTAGAGAGGAACATAGGAGAAGAGAGAACTATGTGTTACTCCATGAACATGTGGATTGGAGGCAGCATTTAAAGCTAACAACAAAATAAAACAAATAAGTATAATCCACAAACCTTACTTTTTTGTTCATCACAATAGCAGAAATATCTCCACAAACCATTTCAGACCATCATCCGTATTACTGACATAAATTGTCCTGAACTGCTCTAAGAAAGCGATACAGACACCATGAAGAGAAAACCATGAAAAAAATCAGTTGTTCAAATTTTGCTCCGCCATCTCCTTTCACAAGAATTCTAACCCAGGTCCACCTGAAGTGCACAAGAAGCTGAAGAATCCCCCTAAAATAAATATCTTGACCTGGAACCATATGGTAATAGAAGGGGATATCTGTTTTACCATTCATATTTGGAAGAGGGCCATATAGGATCTATAGAAATTTAAAAAAATGAACAAAACCAATATGCATCTCCTACAAATAAAGAGTTCTAAAATGCCTCCATAATGTCTACATGTAAAACTGATAAGTAGCAATATTTTTAAAAATAATTTGGGATAAATTATTGTTGAATTCCCTTTTATCTGCACAGCTGAATGATTCTCTGAATTTCCTTCCTTTTTGCATATTACTTTTTTTTCCCCCAAGAATGGAAATAACTTTTTATATGGAGATGATTCATACTATCCCATAAAACCGAAGATGATGTCTGAGATATTTTTCTGCAGATAAGAGAAATTTCTAAGGAATTTAATATGATATTAATTTAATATTAATCTTAATATGAATTACAATGTATTTTCTTGAATCACCCCAAAGCTGTTGAAATATTTTTTTTAGATTCCAAATATTGGTCAAGAATGGCATTAATACAAAGATGTATGTCTCCAAGCAATATTGCTTCCCAGCATATATGGCCCATATCCATTTTTAGAACCGATCCTATCCTTATCCCAAAATCCCCTTATACTCTGCTTCAGATTCTACCACAATGAGCCTTGCTTCAAAGAAATAAGGGGTAGATGAGGAATAGGAGGAACTAGGCTCGAGTCTATCCCAGCCAAAAGAGCTCAGTGTGTAACATCATACTCTGTCACAGCCTAACCTCCCACAACTGGTAGTTAGATAGGAACATAGGAGGAGAGAGCACAATGTGTTACTCCATGAACATGTGGAATGGAGGCAGCATTTAAAACTAACAACAAAATAAAACAAATAAGTATAACCCACAAACCTTATACCATTTTTTTGTTCATCACAATAGCAGTTTCCTTGGGAGGAAATCCAAAAGTTCCAGAGCAGGAAATGTTTAATGCTTACTAACTGTTCTTTTTTCAAAAAGATCTATCATATCAAATTCTGAAATTGACATCATATTGCTTTATCCTTTGATAAATATATATTCTTAAATATACTTCACAGAAAAATGAATTTGAAAATAAATACATCTTAACAACTTACAGTTCACTCTATCTGAAAATACAAAGCAAAGCAAAGACAACATCATCAATGCATCTTACCTGTGGAACTTTGAAAGTGCTTAAAATATCTTCCACATCAAAAGAAACAAGAGGATCAAGAGTCCCAACAACTGATATAAGTTTGTTCAGAATGCCACACGTATAGTTGGGAATGAATTGGTTTTGACTGGAGAAAAGTTCCATTGTGGCATGATATGTGTATTCCCCACCATAAGTCTCATAGATTCTGAAGCCCAAGGTAATGTTAGGTAAGAGCTGGAGGTCTTCATTGATTTTCTTCACAGCAAATAACATTGTCAAAATGTGCTGATAATACTTGATTAAGACTCTGCAATGGGAATTAGATACTGAATCAAACAAAATTCTACATTTAAAAAGCGCAGTCAAACTCAGCTCTGTTACAAAGAGATAATTAATAATTTGGTTATCATTCAGTTTTCAGGTAAATAATTATTAGCCTTTTATGTGTGTGCATTAATTTTGGTTATATATCCTGAGCAAAGTATATGCTCTACAATTAAAATAAACTTTTTTTCTTTTGGTAGAGAATATTTTATTGTAATTTAAAGGACTGTAAAGAAATAGCATGGATTTTAGTGTTGGTTTTCTTTATATTTTCTTAGAAGGGTACCTAGGTTTTCCAGAATTGGCAAAATATATTCTTCACATTATTGGGTAGCAAATAGGTTGTAACTTTTTAAATTTTATCTATAATAAGTTGTTTAATAAGCATTTCAAATATCCCATAATATGTTAAAGTCAGTTAAGCAAAACTTAGAGCTTGTCTTACTATAAAAACAATGGTAGCAAAATTTATTTGGTGCAATGTCTTTATTAGTTTAAATGTAAGAACTTCATATAATTGTGAAAGCACACTTCCTAAAGAAATTACAAAAGCAGAATAAAATATTACTAATTATATTCTCACAAAGACAGGCATTTCTCCTCCCTCACCCCAAAATGTATCATACATCATTATATTGCATATATTATTTACTGATATTTTACTTATTGATATAAAATATACTTGCATCTATGACTTAATATTATTATTCCAATGGTTAAATACAATTTTACTTGCTTTGAGATTTAGTTTGAGAAGCTGATGCTGTAATCTCCAGAAAAACGTAGAATCTAATAATCATGAAGGGCTGAATAATTATTTCAATTTCTACCACTTTCTTTAAGGAACACAGAATTTCACTATTGCTTTCCCTTAGAAAGAAATATTACATATATAACTGTAGTACTCCTTAATATAGACTTTAAAAGTTATATGTACAGTATTGGAATTAACTAAGAAATAGATTTATAAAATAATTTTATATAGATTGATACACTACTAGAAATAAATTAATAATATCTTACAGAGTCTCACCAACAGCAGATTTCTTGGGAGCCTCCTCAAAGCTTTCTACAACTTTATTTATGAAGATGAATGAAGTAATGCCACCAATAATGAAATCACCTGCTTCAAAATATTTGTGATCAATCAGGATAGAGTCTTGGTTTCTACACATTATTGGCTGAGCCTCATAAAATGTATATGGGAATAATAGGAGTATCAAAAAAATCATGGTGCAGTTAACAAGTTTTCTATAATGCTTGATAGAATTAATAATACTTTGATATTGGTAATAATAATATTGATATTGGTAATAATAATATTGATATTGGTATTGATATTTATATTGATAGAATTAGTAATGCAGTACAAGAATAGGCAAGCTTTAAATAAATATGTCTGTTCCTCACATAACTTCCATTTGGTTCTGAACTTTTGCACAAAAAATATTCTGAGACATCATTCCAATAGTCCTGTATGCCCCAAACTCTAAAAACATATAAAGGATTTAAACTGTCCATCAACTCTTACCACTCATTCTTCCAAATAAACCTAAATTGTTGATCAGGGGTTTGAGAAGCAATAAAATTAATAATAATCTTTTTGATAATTATAAATGTATCACCTTGACATTTCAATTTCTCTGTGGAACTATGGATATGCTTCTCAAGTCTAAACATATTATCACCAATTTTATCCATGAAACAAACAATGGGACTGAACTGTGACAACAGTCCTCAAATATTGAAGAATATGTTTGTGAGATGAAATGTGAGGCACAGAAAATACCTATGACCATCTGCTTGATTAAAAAACAGGCCAAACTTATGACAGTCATCCTCTTAAAAATACTTTTATGTTTTGACAGTAACTGTATAGAGCAGTGGTTGCCAACCAGTGGGCCAGGGACCATTGGTGGTCTGCGAGAAAATTTTAGTGGTCCGCAGAGAAATGTCACTCCCAAAGTATCCCCCCAAAGCAATTAAACCAAGCTGCATGGGAAAACAAAGCTGCGCTACCCACATGGCCCTGTGGGAACACAACATGAGGTACTGAGAAGAGGGGGAAAGGACAGAAGGGAGAAACTCATCCACGTGCCTCGCCTGGCTACTGGGCTGCTTCTTTCTGCTTCTTTCTTCTCCTGCTTTTGGCTGCACACAAGAAAAGCAGCAAAAGTCTTTCTTTCTCTCCCCAAACTCCACCAGAAATGAGTCTTTGAGACATTGCAAGGCATCCGGTTCAAGAGGCTGCGCCGGCACAATAAGTCTCACAAAGACTCATTTCTCACAGAGTTTGGGGGAGAAAAAAAAGACTTCTGTTGCTTCTGCTGCTTTCCTTTCGTGAAGCCAAAAGTCTCTCTCCACCCAGGAATGGAGCTGGAAAGGATATCCTGCGATCCCCAATAAAGAATGATCAATCAGTAGGAAAACATGTGGGAAATTTTCCTGCAGAGTTTTTATGGGATTTTCCCAGGGTATTTGGTCTGCAGGATTTAAAATTATGAGTTTAGTGGTCCCTGAGATCCAAAAGGTTGGTGACCCCTGGTACATAGTAATAGCAGTAGCTGATGTTATTTCATTTCAAAGCCAAACTACTTAAAGGACTCAAGATATCTCACCCTTCCCCAACCACGGTTGCTACATGCTCTTTAAGTAGTAGTTGTGGATCCAAGAGGACCACCAATTTGTGCATTGATCTTAAAGAGTTGTAATAGGGAAACTTCCGGTTTGCGTGGCTTCGGGGCAGCAGGAATTCGCGACAGCTCGCGATTCCTGCTGGCTAGCTGTCGAGGTACCCCCGATCCAGATGGGTCAGGGGGTTAAGGCTGCCCTGTAGGGACAGCTGAAGATAGAGGGGAGCCGGTTAGGGAGGTGGGGGCATCGCAGACCCCCCCCTTCTCCGGAAAAACCCCTTTTTCCCAAGGCGGTGGAGCGGCGGTCAGCAATGGCCGCCACGAAGATGCCAGCAACCGGGTAAGAACTGTGCTGGAGGAAGTGTGAAAAGTGAAAGTTCTGTCTGAGCCGGGTCAAGTAACAACTTTTAAATTGCCTGGAATTGAGCTGCTTGTTGCTGGAGGATACATTGTTTCCCTAAGAAGATAGAAAGCGGCGGAGAAGCTGTCAAAGGGAACTTTCTTTTTTTTATTTTTGTTTACTCTCCCATCCCACAGAAAAAGCAGAAATATTTGGATATATTAGACATTGAAAGTGGATTGCTTTGAAAGCTAAGCTAAGAGACAAAGGGATTTTTGGACATTGAAAAATTTAAGAAATTGGAAAATTTTTGCTGGAGGTATGGATTTTTGATTATTTAAAATTGTTATTGCAAGTGGGAAGGGAGAAAAAAAAAATTGGAGCAGAAACTGAAAAAGGAGGAGACTGTCTAGAATGTCTTGGTGGATCCCAAAAGAAGATATATGGTAATTGGACCTCTTTGATTAAAAATTAATTTAGAAAGAGAAAGAGAAGAAGGAAGAAAAGTATTAACTTTTGGAACTTTTTTCTTTTTTTTAATTGCTTTTGATTGTCCTGGATTAAAAATACTTGTGGTTGTTTTGGAAAAAGTTTTCCCTTTTCATAATGGCATTGTCTGTGGATGAACTAGAGATTGATTATCAAAAATATAAAAAAGAAGATACTTTGGGCGCTTTGTTCCAATTCTTAGAAATGGCGTTATGTTCTGTTGAAAAGTTGATTATGCAGCAGAAGGACTGGGACAAGGAAGAAGAGGAAGAAGAAGCCATCTTTGATGAACAATGGGTTCCTTCCGGAGAGGAGGAGAAAAAGGATAAGAAAAAGGGGTTTTTAAGAATTATAAAAACAACCAAAAGAGAGAAAAATGAGCGAAAAGATGGAGGCAAGGTTAGAAAGCAAAGGAAAAGGAGCAAGAAAAGCGAAGAGAAAAAGCAAAGGGGTAGAAAGGGCAAGGAGAAGAATAAGCAAGAGAGAAAAGGGGGGAGGAGAAGCCTTAATGGGGGGAAGCAAGATTTAAAAAAAAAAAGTTTATTTAGAGACAATGGGTGAATTTAATTTAGATTAAAAGAGGGATTCTGGAGGGTATATAAGAGTGTGTTTTTATATGTATATTTAGAATAAAAAATTTATTATGTAATTTTAGAATCTTTTAAACAGAATCCCAAGAAAGATTTATATGTAGTATTTTTAAGTTAGGTAATGAGTTATAGATGTAACTCCAATTGTTGTACAGGAGAAGTATAGTAAAAGAAAAAAGATGAATGGATGTTTGGAAATAGAACAGACAAAGAATGTTGTTGAAAATGGTAATAATGGAAGGATATATATGCTTTTCTTTTGATTTTGTATATTGATAAAAGGCAATAAAATTTTAATTGATAAATAATTTGGATGGAAAAGAGAAGTAGGGACAAGATATGAAGTTAATATTATATGAAATATTAATATTATAATCTTGAAATGTTATGTTTTATTGGTCTATCATTATTATTATTTTTTAGAAAAGAATTTATAAGCTGTTATGCCTTGATTTTGTGTGCATTGTTTTTAGAAAACTGATAAAAATGGTTTTTATATACATATATATATAAAAAAAATGATAATAAGATATGGAAGGAGATTTAGGTTGAATATGATGTTTGAATTTGTGTCTGTGTAAAGAGTTTTAACCCGGGAACAGACAACCTTCAGAAAAGATCTTTTAGTTTTGTCTATGTTTTATGTTTTGTGTTTGTATGTTTGTGTATTATGCTTATGATAAAACTAACAAAAATTGTTTTTTATTAAAAAAAAAAAGGAAAAAAGAATCAATAAAACCTTGGAGGAATGTTAGATGAGAATAATTTAAACAAGCCAGAAAGAAAAGAATATGATGACTATAAAATGGATAAATATGGAAGAGAAATGAAATTGAATAGGAGTAAAGAGAAATAATGAGAAATTTGATGAAAGATATTTGTGTGTCCATATGGGGATGGGATAAATTGGAATTATGCTGTATAAAAATATTGTTTTGTTTGACTTGTAAGGACTTACAATATTAAGAGGTTTTATGTGTTTATGTATTTACTGGTTAATGATGTGTTGTTTTATCTTTAAAATTAATAAAAATTTGTTTCAAAAAAAAAAAAAGAGTTGTAATAGAGTGGTCAAAGTCTGGAATGCCCTGATTCAGTTGTCTCAGCTACAAATGTCCACAGTTTCAGTCAAAAATTGACTTCCGTGGACCAGTGGTGGGATTCAAATGTTTTTACTACAGGTTCCATGGGCATGGTTTGATGGGCGTGGCAGGGAAAGGATAGTGTAAAATCTCCAGTCAGAGGTGGTATTTGCCGGTTCTCTGAACTACTCAAAATTTCTGTTACTGCTTCCCCAGAACTGGTCAGGACCTGCTGAATACCACTTCCACCGTGGACTTTATTTCATTCTTAAGTGGTCAGTAGAGGGGTGTGCATAAGTACACTAAGATGCCTATCATCCCCATCATTGTATTTTTATTTTCTTATTCTTGTTTTCGTTTGTGTTTGACAAATTCCAATAAATAAATCAATAAATCTTGAATTGAAAAATTCATCCAAGATTATGGATGAAATGTTGTCAGATGTCAACAGCCATGAATCATTCCTCTCCAGCCATGCCCATTGAGCCTCCAAGCACTGGAGGACCTCAACAGCCTTACTTGCAACAGGACTCAACTGCCTCACTTGTCTCATAGGATTGAAAATTAGATGAATATAATGTTGTTGCTATGCATTGCTCCTCCATGAGAATCATTCTTCAGCCCCAAAGAATTGTCAACTTCCAACCTTCCATTCCCTTCCAGAGGATCATGCGTGAAATAGATTATCTATACCTGTTTCAGTAGGGATTTTGCCCTAAATATATGGCCAAAATGGAAATGGCCTTATTGGTAATCACTTGTGGGAGTAAAAAATGGGTAGGGTTTCTTTCCCTGATACTGTCGTGTCCGCGAAATGATGCCAGGAGTCGGTGACTTCAAATCATGCTCTTTTATTAAAGTAGGAACCGAACTGGCTCTTCGCAAAAGGTTCGTGGCTTTTATTCTTTCAGCCGCGGCGGCCGCGGCCAATGGCACCGCTTTGAATCTCCCGCGATTCGAATGGACCAATCGCAAGAGATTCTTAGCGAGCCAATCGGCGCGGCTCGCCTGACAAATCAGAGTGCCCCGCACTTTGGCCAATCACAGCGCGGGGATCTCAAGAATGCTAATTAGGGACAGAACACTCCTCCTCTCTTGGTTCAGTCCTTACGTCGCGTAGTCATGTAGGTAGGCGGGGCTCCGTCTGAGCCTACTGGACCTGCGCAGCTCAGTCGTAGGTTGGATCCCGGCCGGTTCGGTCGGGATCTCTGTTGCTCTTGATGCCATCGTGGGAACTGGCTGGTCGGTTGGGCCGGGCCGCTCTCCGTAGCTCCCTCCTGGGCCTCCCGGGTTGGTTGAGCTGCGGGTTTCGCCGCTCCCGCTAGGTCTTTCCGGGATCGGTCGAGCTGGCCTGGCTGTCTCTTCCTGGTGAGGGGTCGTGATGGCTGCTTTCCGGTAAGTATGGCTGGTTTATTTTTCTTTGGTTTTGGTCCCCTGGGTATTCCCTCCCCCCTTGGTTTGTGTTGTGGGGGTTGGTTTCACCTGTTTGTGCATCGGTGGTCTCTTGGTTGGCAGTCCTCGACCTTAATTGGTCGATGTGGCGTTTCCACGCTCGTCCGTCTGCTGTTTGTAGCCGGTACGAGTGTGGGCCTGTTATTTGTGTGATGACGGCCGGTATCCATAGTGAGTCTCCTGTCAGGTTTCTTGCGTATACGGGGTCGCCTGGTGCGAAAGTTCGGTGTTTGCTGTTTGAGTCTGGGGGCTTCTCTGGGTTATACATGGGGTAACCTGTCGAGTGGGGACCTTAATTTCCTCCCCATTAATAGTTCGGCTGGGCTCTTATTCGTTGTGGTATTTGGGTTATGAGTTGGGTGAAGAGTAGTTTGTTTATTTTCTCCTGGATCTCCCCGTGGTCTATTTTCCGGATGGTTTTCTTAGTGAATTGCACCATCCGTTCCGCCCTACCGTTTGCCGCCGGGTGAGCCGGTGCTGTCAGTGCGTGGCGGATGCCCCTTTCAGCTAGGAATTTTTTAAATTCCAGCGAGGTGAATTGGGGCCCGTTGTCGGAAACGATGATGTCTGGGAGGCCGTGCGTTGCAAAGAGTTTGCAGAGTTCCTTGATCACGGCCTCCGTGGTTGTTGTCTTCATGTTGCTTACCTCCAGCCAGTTGGAGTAAGCGTCTACTGTTATAAGGAAGGTGTGTTCTTTTGTAGGCCCTGCGAAGTCTATGTGAATCCTAGACCAAGGTCCCCTTGGAGTTTCCCACTCTAGGACGGGTGCTGTGGGTGGGCTTGGCCTAGTTTCCTGGCATCGTTGGCACCTTGCTACCCAGGTCTCAATTTGTTTGTCCATCCCTGGCCACCAAGCGTAACTTCTGGCCAGGGCTTTAGTCCTAACAATGCCAGGGTGCCCCTCGTGTAGCAGTTCCAGAACCTTCCCTTATAGCTTTTCTGGAATGACCACCCTATCCCCCCATAGTATGCACCCTTTTAATAATGAGAGTTCCGTTTGGCGGTTTCGGAATGTTTTGACGGACTCGTCGTTGTCCCTTTCCGGCCACCCTTTCTCTACCCAATGCAACACCCGCGCCAGACGTTTGTCTTTATTAGTCTCTCGGGCAATGTCTGATGCGGTTATGGGCAGGTTGGGTAGGGTCTCTATGCTGAGGGTGGTCGTCGTGGGTGCTGGGTCGGTGTCAGGTTCCGGTAGCGGCGAGGGGCTTAAGGCATCTGCATGGGAGATTGTCTTACTCGGTTTGTGTATGGGTCCATAGTTGTAGGCTGCCAGGAACTCGGACCACCTTGTCATTCAGGGAGACAGAATGTTCGGGGTGGCCCGGTTTCCTGCAAGGATTCCCAGCAGCGGCTTGTGGTCGGTTATGATGGTGAATGTCCGACCGTAGAGATACTCATGGAATCTTTTTATGGTGGCAACGTTAGCCAGAGCCTCTTTGTCCAGCTGGCTATAGTTCCGCTCCGGTTTGGTGAGGGTCCTTGAAAAGAACGCAATGGGCGCTTCTTTTCCGTCAGGGAGTGTATGACTGAGGACAGCGCCGACGCCAAATGGTGATGCATCGCATGTGACGGCCAGAGGTAGGGTCTCCTTATACTGTATAAGGACGGCGTCCGAAGTGAGGAGGTCCTTTGTTCTTTGGAAGGTGGCTTGCTCGCGTTTCCCCCAAATCCAGGTCGCCGCCTTGTCCAGGAGCCTATGCAAGGGCTCCGCCACCATCGCCTTTTGGGGCAGGAAAACATTGTAAAAGTTAAGTAGCCCCAGGAATGCCTGTAGTTCCGTCTTCGACTTGGGTGTAGGGGCTTCTTTGATGGCCTTGATTTTTTGGTTTGTGGGGTGAATGCCGTGACGGTCTAGGAGGTATCCTAGGAATTCTACCCGTTCCGTGTATAATTGGCATTTCTCCCTCTTGACTTTGAGCCCGGTCTCTTTGAATTTGGTTAGGACCTCCCTTAGGCGACCGTCTAGTTCGGCTTGGTTGGTTGCCGACACTAGGACGTCATCGAAGTAAGGTACCACCCCCTTGATGCCTTGCAATAGTCTTTCCATTAGGCTTTCGAATATTCCCGGTGCCACGCTGACTCCGAATTGGAGTTGGTTGCATTTAAATGCTCCCCGGTGGGTGACTATGGTTTGCGCTTCTGTCGTTTGCTCGTCGACTGGCAACTGTTGGTAAGCCTGGGCGAGGTCGAGCTTGGCGAAAACCTTGCCCCCTCCCAGTGAGTGCAGTAGGTGTTGCACTACTGGGACGGGGTAGGTGCTTTGTTGTAGCGCGCCATTTAGGGTGGCCTTATAGTCCCCACAGATCCTCACCGACCCATCGGGCTTGATCGGGGTGACTATGGGGGTCTCCCACCGGGCGTGGTCTATGGGCTGTAGGACTCCTTGCTTGACAAGCTTGTCAATTTGCTCGTCTATCTTGGGTTTAAGAGTGAATGGCACCCGCCTTGGTTTCAGGCGTTTTGGGGAGACGTTTGGGTCTAGGCTGAATAATATAAGGGGCCCTCGGTACTTGCCTAGGTTTCTGTCGAAGACCTCTTGGAATTCCCGGGCCAGTTGTTGCTCCCAGCTGTCGTCGGTGACGTGGTTGACTCCCGTGACTGCGATGCTGAGTGGGGAAAACCATTGCAGTCCCAGTAGGCTTGGGTGGTCGTGGTCGATGATTGTCAGGGGAAGCCTTTCGGTGTGCCCTTTATATGTGATGTTGAAGTGTTTGGTTCCGAATACCGGGATGCGGTTTCCCTGGTAGTCCTTTACGATGAGTCTCTGGCTGTCTAGGTTCCTCCTTTGGATGGTAGGCACCAAGCGCTTTATTTCATGCCATGCTATCATGGAGAGGTAGGACCCGGAGTCCACCTCCATTTTGCATGGCTGGCCCTCGATGCCTACCTCCACGTGGACCTTCTGAGCGTCATTGGTTATGGCGTGGCCGATGGTGATTATCTGATGGGTCTCCTCTCTTCGCCGGTTATCGCTGCCTCGGAGGGATCGTCCGTTCCGGTCCCATCTGTTGTCCGAGGGGCGATCTCTGGTCCGGGGTGGTGTGCTCTCTCTCCTCCGGTCACTCTGGTCTCATCGTGCCGGGCTGCGGTTCTTTTTTAGGCGGCAGACACGGGCGATGTGTCCCTTCTTGTCGCAATGCCGGCAGATCGATTCGAAAAACCGGCATTCCGACCTGGGGTGGTCGCCACCGCAACTGGCACAGTTGGTCCTCGACTTACGACCCCGCCGGTTCCATGGGTCGCAGCCTGTCTGGAGGCGATGGATGTCCTCATCATCATTGGAAGTGCCCGATGCCGAGTGGAAGTCGCCCTGGTGGGTGGTCTGCGCATGCGGTCGGTGGAGGTTCGGGTTGCTTTGGCAGCTGCGGCTGCGGTGAGGGTGTCTGCTAGGCTGATGTTGCCCTTGGCCATCAGCCGGCTCTGGAGGACGGGGTCCTGCAAGCCGAGCACGATTCGGTCTCGCAGGGCGTCGTTCAGGTTGTTGAATTCACAGAGCCCCCCTAGGCGCCGTAGCTCAGCGACGAAGTCGCTGAAGCTCTCACCCGACTGTTGGTCCTGACGGTAGAATTCGTTGCGTCGGATCAGGATGGGTACCTCTGGAGCGTAGTGCCGCCGAAGTATTGGCTCGAGGACGTCCCAGTCCATCGCGGTCGCATCGGCGGGTTTGGCAAGTGCCTTGGCCATCTTGAATACCTCGGTCCCGCAGTGGGTCAGGAAGATGGCGCGCTTCATGGGGCCGGTGGCATCCTTCAGGTCGCTGCACTCGAGGAACATGCGGAATCGGTCGGAGTACGATTCCCAGTCCTCGGTGGCGGGGTTGAAGGGTGCGGGGAGTGCGATTTTCGCCATCATATTGGTTCGTCTGGCTTCCGTCGGACACGTGGTTCGGTTCAGGGTCTGGATCCCATCCTCGTCGCCAGTGTCGTGTCCGCGAAATGATGCCAGGAGTTGGTGACTTCAAATCATGCTCTTTTATTAAAGTAGGAACCGAACTGGCTCTTCGCAAAAGGTTCGCGGATTTTATTATTTCAGCCGCGGTGGCTGCGGCCAATGGCACCGCTTTGAATCTCCCGCGATTCGAATGGACCAATCGCGGGAAATTCTTAGCGAGCCAATCGGCACGGCTCACCTGACCAATCAGAGTGCCCCGCGCTTTGGCCAATCAAAGCGCGGGGATCTCAAGAATGCTAATTAGGGACAGAACAGATACCTATGGAATGGCTCTGGGGATTGTGAAAGGGGAACACTGTGCTTCAGGAGTGAAATTCTACTGGTTTGGACAAGTTTGGGTGAACCGGATGTTAAAGTTACATCTGGCTCACTGAACCAGTATTTCAACTGACCAGCTAGGCCCACCCACCCCTCCCCATTCCTCCCAGGAGTCTCAACATGGCCCATTTTTGATGAACGTAAGTGCAGAGTCTATGTGGAGACTCTGGGAGGGGGAAAATGGGTCTTCTTGAAGTCCAGAAAAGGGCCTTATTCCAGCTTCCGGTAGGCCTCCAGAGCCCGAGGAAGGCTATTTTCACCCTCCCAAAGGCCTCAGGACTGTTGGAAGGGAAAGAATGGCCCTCCCAGAAATATTGGAAGTTCAGAAATGGGTCTCTTTCCAGCTTCAGGTGGGCCTCTAGAGCCTGGGGAAGGCTGTTTTCTCTCTCCCAGGGGCCCATGGGAAGCCTTTGGACCCTTGTGAGGGCAAAAATGGCTTCCCCGGGCTCTGGAAACCCACCAGATGCCAGAAACAGGTAGTTCTGGTAGGCCATGCCCACCTTGGCCACACCCATCCAGCAACCAGGCAGTAAACTGGTTGCTGGGATTTTTGAATTCCATCCCTATTGTGCTCTCCTGGTCATTTTGTTCCTCTGTAGCTGGTATTGATTGAAATAAGAGTTCTGACTCCCAGACCTGCTATGCAGCTTCCCACTTTCCTCCCAAGCTCTGTTTTCACTGGCAGAGGGCTGCATGAGACCATCTCAAGCTCCATTTTCATTGGCAGAGGCACCACGGTCCAGTGATTTGCTGTTTCCAGGGTATACCTGGACCAGAACTAAGCAATCTGAAGGCCCATGGGCCTTGAGTTTGATACTTTTGATGAAGAGTGTATTGAGACAATGTAAAATTTACATCCCTCCAAATAAAAAGTCACTTCACCAATACATTTCACTTAACTGTCTGGTTAACATGATTGGTTAGTGTTGTATGTGCAATCATGTTTGTTCTTAATCATTATTTGCCAGGTCCTTACTGCAGCACAATCCTAAAGAAATATGGATCACTTCAAAAAAATGAAAATTATATTAGGATACTTGCTGCAATAGTTCAACACAATGTAAGTTAATTTTGTCAGAGTGTTTGCAGCATGATTACTGTTGTGAGATAACCCCGGAGTACAACCTAGGACACAGAAGCTTTGTATATTAACAGTAGTTTATATACAAGATATCTATATACATAAATATACTTGCTAGGCAAATTTACCTGGCAAGCAATCAGTCTTTACTCTGCAAAGAGAACCACAATGGAGACAGAACACAAGAAGAGAGAGGTACGCCCTCTCATGGCCTCATTTATATATACAGCTTCTTAAAGTGGTAAGAATAGAATACAGTAGAATAGGATAGAGTAGACAGAGTAGAATAGAATAGAATAGAATAGAATAAGAATAGAATAGAATAGAATAGAATAGAATAGAATAGAATAGAATAGAATAGAATAGAATAGAATTCTTTATTGGCCAAGTGTGATTGGACACACAAGAAATTTGTCTTGGTGCATATGCTCTCAGTATATGTAAAAGAAAAGATACATTCGTTGAGAGTCAAGAATTATATTGTACAACACTTGATAATAGTCATAGGTTATAATAAGCAATAAAATCATTTATTTATTTATTTGATTTGATTTGTCAATCGCTTACAAAATAATAGGTATAAGTATAAACATGAGTAAGAACACAGAAAATAGGTACAATTAAATTGGGACAATAGGACAGGGACGGAAAGCACGATGGTGCACTTATGCACGCCCCTTAAAGACTTCTTAGGAATAGGGTGAGGTCAATAGTGGATAGTTTGAGGTTAAAGGGGATTTGAGGATGTAACTACAGAGTCAGGTAGTGCATTCCAGGCATTGACCACTCTGTTGCTGAAGTTGTATTTTCTGCAATCAAGTTTGGAGTGGTTTACATTGAGTTTGTGTCTGTTGTGTGCTCTTGTATTGTTGAAGTTGAAGTAATCATTGACTGATTGGACATTGTAGCAGATAATTTTAGCAGATAATGTACACTACGCTTAAGTCCAACCATAGACAGTGTAGTTCAAGATTGTCCAAACCCAAAATTTCAAGTCTGGATATAGAGGGTATTCCGTTGTGAGCAGAGGAGTGTAGTCCTCTTCTCGTGAAATACTTCTGGACTCGCTCAATTGTATTAATGTCTGATATACAGTGCAGATTCGAGACAGGTGAGCTGTATTCAAGTATTGGTTTAGCAAAGGTTTTCTATGCTCTAGTTAGCAATTCAATATTTCCAGAGAGAAGCTTTGTAAGGTTAGATTTACAACTCAATGTCTTTTTGGCAATGCTGTTACAGTGAGCTCTGGTGCTTAGGTCATTAGATATGAGTACTTCTAGGTCTTTGACAGAGTGAGAGTCATCAACGAGGTAATAACTGCATGGTTTATATTTGGTGTGCTGATTTTTTTTTATCAATGTGTAGGACAGAGCATGTGTTGGTAGAGATTTGGAGTTGCCAATTGTTTGACCATTCAGACACATAATCAAGGTTACTTTGAAGAGCAGTAGCATTGTCGGTGTTGTTGAATAGTTTTACCTCATCTGCAAAGAGGATGCAGTTGCTTATAAAGTAATCACAAAGGTCATTTATATAGAGTATAAAGAGTGTGGGTCCTAGAATGCTGCCTTGGGGGACACAGCTGTTAACTGGAGCAGGGTTTGATATAGCACTCCCTATTTTTACTATTTGTTGCTTGTTTGACAGGAATGCAGTATGACAGTTGACAGGAATGCAGCTTGTTTGACAGGAATGCACTTATGAAGGGATCTGGAAATGCCAGAAGAGTTTAGTTTTAACAGTAGTTTGTCATGTACCACTGAATCAAAGGCTTTGCAAAAGTCTATGTAAATTGCATCTATTGCTTTACCCTGATAAAGTAGAGTAGTCCATATGTTTTTGCGATGTAGGAATTGTAGGTTGCAGGACAATTTTTTCCTGAAACCAAATTGTTTTTTTGAGAGTAGGTTGTTTGACTCTAAGTGGAGGGTGATGAATTGGTTAATAATTGATTCTATGACTTTGCACATGATACAACACAGTAAGATAGGTCTGTAATTTTCAACCAGGCTGGGGTCCCCCTTTTTTGAAGATAGGGGTGACCGTAGCTAAGGACCATAGGTTCGGTAAGGAGCTGGTTTTGAATGATATATCACATATAATGCTTAGGGGTTTTGCTATGGCAGAGGAGAGTTTTATTAAGAAGTATGCACATAATCCATCGGGACGAATAGATGGAGATAGTTTTAGGTTTCCTAGGGCTTTTTCTACATTATCTTCTGTAAAGTCAATTTGTAGTAGATCATTGCAGTTAATTGTGATATGACTAGGAAATGTGGGGCATGAGCCATTGCAGTTTACAAAGACTGAACTGAAGAATCTGTTGAAGAGGTTGGCCTTAATAGCTTCATCGCTGCAGTCTTTCCCATTTGGTCCCTTTAGAAGTGGTATGGTTCTTGAGATTTTAAGATTGGTGTTTACAAAATTGTAGAAGGCGCAGGTAGATTTTTTACGTAGGAGGTTTTCTTCCTGTTTGCAGTAATAATTTGTACATTCTGCCTTTATCTGTTAGCAAAAGAGGTAAAGTTTGCGACATAGCTAGTTTTGTTTTTATGTCATAGTGATTTTTTTTATTGGAGTTTTCTTATTATTATGGGTAATTTGTTTGTTTGTTTGTTTTTTGTTCTTAGGGGCTACTAATTGTACAAATAGTTTAATGTCTCTTTCAAGTTCAAGTAAGAATGCATTATAATGGTCTTTTGTAGTATTACAGTTAGAGAACATTATGTGCCAAACAAGAGATGATAGGTTGGCATCTATAAGATCATAGTTGGCTTTTCTCAAATTATATTTTGGAGATCTATCATTATGATCTTCTTTATGAGGGTGTAAATTGAGACAAAAGTCAATCATACTGTGGTCACTGTTTGAAAAGGGTTCTAGTATGTGTAGGCCATAAGTTTGAGCTGTTGCAGAAGATGAGGTCAAGGCACTTGTTGAGTCTTTGTTGAGTCTTTGTTGTTAATTACTTATTGATCCATTCCCAGTGTTGTACCAGCATTGTACAGGGTTGCATGTTATGGGTTCAGATACATTCATTTAGACTCCAATCTATAAGAGGCAGATTGAGGTGACCAAGGAAAATAAGACAGTGTGGACAAGAGGCAGCCCATGTCAGCAGTGAAATTACTTTGTTTGCATGAACTATGTCATAATCAGGGGCTCTGTAGCATAGTAAGAAGCAGTTAGTGGTATTTAAGGACAGTTCACAAATGATGGTCTTTGGAAGAGAAAGCTCTTGTGTAATTTGAATCCTCCTTAGATTTAGGGAGTTTTTATAGAAGATAGCAGCTCCACCTCCTCTATGGATTTCACAATCTGACCAATAAACGTGATATTCTCTGTGGTAATGGAGCCTGGAAAAAATGCATTCAAACATGTCTCACAGACAAATATAATATTGAATGTGGCTGTGCTTAGTAAGATGAAGAATTCATACATTTTGTTTGCAAGGCTTCTTGCATTGAGTAGTTTGCATTTTAAATATGTAGTAGTGGGTCTGGAGGAAGTAAGGGGCGTTCATACTTATTGTTGGATGTTGGGGTGATGGTTATTGGGATTTAATTTGAAGGTCTTGCTTTTGATACATTTTATGCGGTAGTCAATGTATAGGTTAGTATTTCCTTTTTCTTGTAGTCTTTTGAGTTCAGAGCGTAGTTCACAGGACCATACACGTTGCTGTAAGATTAGGTCAGGGTGAGAATGGAGATTCTTTTTTTTTTTTTTGAAAAAAGATTTTATTAATTTTCTACAAACAAACAAGACAAACAAAACATTAAAACATTCAACTCTCGTATGTACATCCAGTGTGTCAGTTGGTTCATCATTTTTGTGCATTCATTCTGTAGTCCCAGTTACAATTATGTTACATAACAACTCATATTATCAATCCAAACTTATATATCCTAATATCACTAAAAAAAAAGAAATTTTTGATTATACTTTTAATCATTCATGCTTTATGAGCTAACAATACTTTAACCAGATTATTCAACAAATCATATAATCATACCAAATCAATCCTAAAAAACCCTTTATAAATATAATATCAAATAACAAAATAATAGCAAAATAGCAAAATAAAGATATTTCTTACCATCTAGCATTCTAAATATTCTATTATCGTATTTTATCATCCAGCCATTTATAAAAAAGATCCCAAATTTCATAAAATTGTTTATCCTCTTGCTCTCTAATTTCAAATGTCAATCTGCTCATCTCAGCACATTCCAATATTTTCTTAATAATTTCTTCCTGTAATGGTATTTTCTCATTCTTCCAGTTTTTAGCAAATACAATCGTGGCCGCTGTTAATACATTTACAATCAGGTATTTCAAATCTTTACTATATGTATCAGGTAAAATTCCCAATAAGAAGATCTCTGGTTTCAAGTCTATATGTTTCTTTGTCATTTTTTCCAACCACATGTGAATTTTAATCCAATATTTTCTAGCATCCTCACAAGTCCACCACATATGGTAATACGAGCCGGGTATCTGATGACATTTCCAGCATTTTTCAGATTTGTTCTTAAACATTCTTGCTATTCTTGTCAAAGGAAAGTGCCACCTGTAAAACATCTTATACAAGTTTTCTTTATATGCTGTTGACATTGTCATTTTATAATTTTGAGACCACAATTTTTGCCATTTCTCTAAATCAATCCCATATCCAAAATTCTTCCCCCAAACAATCATAGTTTCTTTGACTTGTTCTTCCTCTAATTTCATTCCCAGTAAATAACCATATAATTTTTTAATCACCTTCTCATCAGTACCCATCAAGATCTTATCTAAATCAGTCTGTTTATCATAGAATCCCTCCGTTTTAAAATCTTCATCATACCTTGAATGTATTTGTGCATATGAAAACCAATTCATCCTTATACCTTGTTCCTCTAAGTTTTGAATCGATTTAAGTTCACCCTTTTCATCCAAAAGTTCCCCATATCTAACTGTTTGTTCCTTCTTATAAATTATAGGATAGGAAAATGCTTCAATAGTCGATAACCAAACTGGAATTTTCAAATAACATTGTCTTTTTATCTTCTCCCAATTTAACCACAAAGACTCCCGTACATAATGTCTTCTAAAATAACCCTGTGTTTTAGTTCCCTTATACCATAAAAAAGCATGCCAGCCCAACAGCAAATCATGCCCTTCTAATGTCAACAACCTATGTTTTCTTAATGTTATCCATTCTTTGACCCACATCAAACTTGCAGCTTGATAATACAATTCCCAATTAGGCAGGCCAAAACCTCCTCTAATTCTAGCATCTTGCAAAAGCTTTAGCTTTATTCTCGCTTTTTTACCTTGCCATATAAACTTCAACATAATTTTATTTAAATCTTCAAAATAGTCTTTTCCAAGCCTAATTGGTATTGTTTGGAACAGAAATAAAATTCTGGGTAAAATATTCATCTTAATTGTTGAAATTCTCCCTATTAATGACAATTGCAAGTTTTCCCACTTCTTCAAATCTGTAGTTATCTGTTGTTTGAATTTAATATAATTATTCTCTTTTAATGTGCTACATCTGAGAATGGAGATTCTTATGGTTGATGTTGCTCTTGGCAAGTGAGTTTATAGTGTAAATGAATTTTTGTTTGCTTAATTCATTTTTGCAAACGACCCTGCAGAAGTGTGGGGCCAAGGAGCCGTGACTGTTTTTGAACTCTTTTTTAAAAATCATACTTGGAAAAAAATCAATAAAAATTGTTAGGATACAAGCAACAATGTTACAGTCGTACAGTCATAAGTGGGAGAAGATGGGTAAAAGGGAGGATGGGAGGATTAGTACTAATAGTCATGCAGACTTAGTAAATAGTTTGACAGTGCTGATAGAATTATTTGTTCAGTAGAGTGATGGCATTTTGGAAAAACTGTGTATAGTTGTTCTGGTGTGCAGTTCTCTAGTGTCATTTTGAGAGTAGGAGTTGAAACAATTTATATTCAGGATGTGAGAATCTGTAAATATTTTCACAGCCGTCTTTTTGATTCGTGCAATATACAGGCCCTCAATGGAAGGCAGGTTGGTAGTAATGGTTTTTTCTGCAGTCCTATTGACTCTCTAAAGTCTGTGTCTGTCTTCTTAGGTTGTAGATCCAAACCAGACACTTATAGAGGTGCAGATGACAGATCAATAATTCCTCTGTAGAACTGTACCAGCAGCTCCTTGGGCAGTTTGAACTTTCTGAGTTGGTGCAGAAAGAACATTCCTTGTTGTGCTTTTTTGATGATATTTTTTTATGTTAGGTGTCCAGTTTAGGTCATGTGATATGATAGAACCTAGAAATTTGAAGGTTTCTACTGTTGATACTGAGTTATCTAGTATTGTAAATGGTGGTAGTATGGGAAGGCTTCTCCTGAAGTCTACCACCATTTCTACAGTTTTGAGTGTGTTCAGTTCCAGATTGTTCCAGTCACACCATGAAGCAAGTTGTACAATCTCCAGTAGGTTTGAGGATTTATCGTTGTGTCAAATGAGACCAATCACTGTTGTATCATTTGCATGTACTGCTAGCTGGTTTAGTTTAGCTGGAAGAATGTCTGGAATGATGGTATTGAATGCCTGTGGGACCCATCCTCAGTCTTAAAGTGGCAATTACCATGCTGATTCATCCTCATTATATAAGTCTTACAGCAGCCTTACATCAGTCTGAAGAGCTATTAAATCAATACCTTAACAAATTTCTACAATACAGTTTAATGATGCTGTATTATCTCTCATCCCTGCTATTTCTGCTAAATGAAGTGATATGTTGATATAAATGATATGATATGTTTCACCATTAATTGGTTCTGGGAAGGGAAACTGTTCTGTCCTTAATTAGCATTCTTGAGATCCCCGCGCTTTGATTGGCCAAAGCGCGGGGCTCTCTGATTGGTCAGGCAAGCCGCACCAATTGGCTCGCTGAGAATCTCCCGCGATTGGTCCATTCGAATCGCGGGAGATTCAAAGTGGTGCCATTGGCCATGGCCGCCGCTGCTAAAGGAATAAAAGCCACGGGCTTTTTCCTTTGCGCCAGCTCGGTTCCAACTTTAAATAAAAGAGCATGTTTTGAAGTCACCGACTCCTGGCATCATTTTGCGGACGCAACCCTGGTGACGAAGGTGGGATCCAGACCCTGAACCGAACCACATGTCCGACGGAAGCCAGACGAACCACCACGATGGCGAAAATCGCAACCCCCGCACCCTTCAACCCCGCCACTGAGGACTGGGAATCGTACTCTGACCGATTCCGCATGTTCCTCGAGTGCAGCGACCTGAAGGACGCCACCGGACCCATGAAGCGCGCCGTCTTCCTGACCCACTGCGGGACCGAGGTCTTCAAGATGGCCAAGGCGTTTGCCAAACCCGCCGATCTGACCGCGATGGACTAGGACATCCTCGAGCCAATACTTCGGCGGCACTACGCTCCAGAGGTACCCATCCTGATCCGACGCAACGAATTCTACCGTCGGGACCAACGGTCGGGTGAGAGCTGCAGCGACTTCATCGTCAAGCTACGGCGCCTAGGGGGGCTCTGCGAATTCAACAACCTGAACGACGCCCTGCGAGACCGAATCGTGCTCGGTTTGTGGGACCCCGTCCTCCAGAGCCGGCTGATGGCCAAGGGCAACATCAGCCTAGCAGACACCCTCACCGCAGCCGCAGCCGCTGAAGCAACCCGAACTTCTGCCGACCGCATGCGCAGACCAAACACTGGGGACCGCAGTGGAAACAACAACCCTACGAGGTCGGCTGAGGCCCAACCCGAGACGACCACCCACCAGGGCGACTTCCACTCGGCATCGGGCACTTCCAATGACAAGGAGGACATCCATCGCCTCCAGACAGGCCGCGACCCACGGAACCGGCGGGGTCGTTTTGAATTAATTTTGTGAGTTTGCTTGCAAGCAAATTTTATGTGACAGACTGAGCTAGCCAATGGCAGATAGAATTCTGAATGAATCTGTGATTCTGTGAGCAACTCAATCTGCCTGCCTGCTTTGCCTGATTTTGGGTAAAAGTTGCTCTTTTTTTATTAAAAAAATATCAATATTTATATCAATATTTATAATATTTACATACAAGCCATGTCCAAGCCAGTCACATGACCAAAAAGCGACACCCACAAATTAGGCCATGCCCACAGAACCAGTGTGGTCCCTGGGATTTAAAATTATGAGTTTGGTGGTCCCTGAAATCCAAAAGGTTGGTGACCCCTGCTTTAGAGGAGTTCCCATCACTCTTTTTTTTTTTTTGTATCAGAAAAGAAAGCACATTTTTAAGCTTTCACTTTACAGACTAGGGGAAAAAACTGTTTTTTAAAATAAATAACTTAAATAATTTTTTTCTGAAAATCCAGGTTGCAATCTTAAATAGATTTTCTTACCCTCTCTTAATTGGTTGGTTTCTCCATTTTAATAAATGAAGGCTAATTTCACAAGGCTTTGCTTCTATAATGAAAACTCATCAAATAATTTATAATTAACATTAACATTAGAATTAGAAAGTTTGCTGCATTTGTTTCGTACAATGGCAGTTCATTTCTGGTGAAACTGGTAATGTCTTATCCATCGTTCTTAGTACAAGGGATGAATGCTTCAATATGTTTTTAGCATTGAAGTTTTTAATATTGAACCTGGTAGGGTTAGTATTATTTATGTGAAATAAGTGTATAATTTCTTAACTTCTCTCTCTCTCTTTCTCTCCCTTTCAAATTAAATCATAATTATTTAAGCAGCATGAAACAAACTAATTGATCCTCAAATTCAAATCTGCAAAATTAAAAAGAATTATGGCCCCATAAAAACTCAGTAAAATCTAAATGAGAGATAATTTCATTGAGCTTTGCTCCTGTGTCAGAAACTCACCAAAACATTTTCATCTCTTCAAAATCACTGATAAATTGGAGAGGGAGGAGCTGGTGTCACGGTTGTATGATGCGCAATCTTGATGCTCCAAGATCGCTGTCAATATCCCCACTGTTAGATGGTTCCTCTGGACCTAAACCGTCCCTTAGAGATAGTGACTAATAAGGCAATGTCCTGCTGAACCCAGGGACACCACAAATTCCCTGGATGATCCAGGAGAAGCCCTTTTTGCTGCTGGTGGAGAAGCAGCGGAGAGGCATCTGATGAAGCTGGGATAGCTTCGGAATGGAAGAGTTCAGAAGAAAGTGTGTCAGCTTGGTGAGATGAATTTTTACTTATTGCTTTTTGTAGAGAACACCCTAAAAGTCTTAAAGTGAAATTAAAAGTGAAGAGAAAAGAGTTCAAGCAGTGAGATTAAGCTAGTTAAACTGAAGGGTTTTTCTCGCCTTTTTATTGGAGCTTGGAATTTGGCAAAGCTTCTCAATTTTAAACTAGACTGGTCTTTTTAAAAAAAGTTTATTTTTCTAACAAACTTCTTGAAAGTCTGTTTTGATTTAGACTCTTCTTTCTAATTTTAGATTTATTTATTTTTTTTCTTTTTTAAAAAAATACTTTTTTTTCTGTTCCTGGCTTTGGATTTATGAGGGGAAGTGAAAGTGAAGAAAAATAAGTAGCACTGCCATCTAGAGGCTTGGATATATTGTTTTCTTTTCTTTCTTACTTGTTTGTGTATTGGTGTTACACTCAAGGTCTCTGAGCTTTGCACTAAAAAAGATAGTGGGATGAGCATGGTAGATTGTTTATACAAGTACTCATCTGTGAAACTATAGATAGCTGGAGTATGGAGTTGAATTTGAAAGAAAGAAGATTGAAATGACCTTGAAAATACTGGAACTGTAAAGTCTGAGTTGATCTTCAAAAGAGCCTTGGATATTTAGTGGCAGTGGCTTCCTTTTTGTTAGAATTGTTTGTTATTTCTTATTTTCTTTTTTTGACTTCCTCTCTAGTTGGATTTTTATGTCTAGATTTCATCCTTTTAACCCAAAAACTAGAATATAATTTTTTCTGCTTCCTTTTTTTATACATAGACTATCATTTTTTCCTCCTTCCCCTCATCCTCTTTTTTTTTTAAAAATATCCTTTTTATCCTTTTTTTCCATATCTACCCCCCCCCCTTTTTTTTTTGCATATTACTGGAACCAATTGGATTAAGGTGTACATGAGCCTGAAGATTTTCTTCCTTCTTTTTATCTTTTGGAGCAGCAGCTGCTTGCTTTCATTCTCTTCCCCCCTTTTTTTCTTTCCTCTCTCCTTTTTTATAGCTAAGTATCACAAAATGAACAGAAAGACAACAGCTCCAGCCTCTTCAATACCAATAGCTTCCTATTCACCATCTGGAGAACAGCAATCAATACAGAAAATGTTACAACAGGAGAAAGAGAAGGAAATGACACTGCAGATGATTATGCAAGGAATCCAGAAGATTGAAAAGAGAACAAAGAACATTGAGCAAAGAACTGAAAAGACAGATGAGAAAGTAGAGAATATTCAACAGATGATGATGAAATATGAGGACATTTTTAAGAACATCTAAGAAGAAGATATACAAAGAGATAAGAACATTAGAGATATTGATACTCAATTGAGTGAAGTTGAAAAGGGCAGGAGTGGACCATTAGGGATATCAATAGATGAGAATTCTATCTGAGATTTTAAAATGTAGAAGAAAAAGATGAAAACCTTGCTGAAATAATGACAGAAATACTGGCAGAAGCATTAGAGATAACCAAAGTGAAGATGATGGATGGGATGGATGAAGTGTTCCATGTCTATACAAGATATGCAATGAGAAACAAGTTACCAAAAGAAGTTCACATCAGATTTACTAAGAAACTTATTAAAACACAGATACTGCAGGTGGCAAGAGAGAAAACCTCAAAGTACAAAGACAAAGAAATTGTGGTGCTGAAACAGGAACCAAAAAGAGTAAGAGAGATGAGAAGAGAAGAGAATACTTATTTTTGACTAAAGAATTACTTAAAAGAGGAGTAAATTACAGATGGCTGATACCAGAAGGCCTCTTGTTCACCTGGCAGGAACAAAGACACAGAATCGACATAGTTGAAAAGGCTGAGTTATTCTACTTAGAATTTCTTAGAGGAAAGGAGGAAGATACAAGAAAAGAAGAGTCGCTAATCTAATTTCAAGAGGAATGTATAGAAGTAATTTAAAAAGAAAAAGAAGACGGTGCGGTAGGTGGTGTACCCAGAGAGCAATGAGAACTAAGATCCACTAGAGCAATAATCCCCCTTGCAAAGCTTAATATGGATGAAAGAAAATTGATTACGAATAACATAAATGGATTTAATTTAGCTACTAAAAGAAGAAAAGTATTTCATAAATTAGAGAAATTAAAGTTTGATATAATCTGCCTGCAAGAAGTACATATTAAAAAACAACATGAATATATATTGAAACAAATAGGCTAGGGAAATTATTTACATTGTTAACACAATGTAAAAAAAGAGATGTTGTCTTATATATTAAAGATACAATTCTGGCAGAACCAATTAATACAGATGACGATGGAAGGAGTTTGATGGTGGAAATAATGGATATTAATGTAAAAACACTTTTAATCACAATTTATGCTCCAAATGATAATCAAGAAGAATTTTACAGGAAATTACATATATGAAAATAATTGAACTCTTCTATGCTAATATTTGTATGATAGGAGATTTCAATGGAATAATTAATGATCAATTGGATTATAAAATGTAGAAATCAACAAAGAAAAATGGAAAGACACTACCAAAATCTTTTTTTCGAATGATTTATCACTGATAAATTTACTACAGTTTTAAACAAATATTTCAAAAATAAAGAAATAATTATAGAAAAGTTTAGGTCAAATATTACAAGTTTCTTCTCTTAATAAGCTGCTCTCTGTTATTTAGCTCTGGTCTACAAATAATTATGTAACATTTGGGAAAATATATGCAGACAAGCAATCCTGCACTGGAGGCCAAAATGCAGAAAACCTCCACAGCCACCATGAATTTGCCTTTGGTGCTCAGGTAGGAAAGAACATAAGAGTTCCACACACTGCAGAAGATCAGCATGCTGAATGTAAGGCATTTGGCCTCATTGAAACTGCTGGGGAGATTCCTGGAGAAAAAAGCTACTGTGAAACTGGCAGCTGCCAGAAAGCCCATGTAGCCTAGGACACAGTAAAACATAACAGCTGAGCCTTCATTACACTGTAGAATGATTTCCTCTATTTCAGAATAGGTATCAACGTTAGGGAAAGGCGGAAATGTGAATAACCACACTGTACAGATGCCTACTTGAATCAGGGAACCAGAAACAACAATGGAGGTGGCCAGTCCTCTTCCCACCCAGTTCCTCATCTTTGATCCTGGCTTGGTGGCCATGAAAGCCAGAACTACAGTAATAGTTTTTGCCAGTACAGAAGACACAGCCACTGAGAAGATGATGCCAAAGCTAATTTGTCTGAGGAGACATATTATATTGCCTGGTGCAAAAAGGAACTGCATTGAGCAAAGGAAGCAGAGGAGGAGGGAGATGAGTAGAATGTAAGTGAGGTTTCGGTTATTGGCCTTGACAATGGGAGTATGATGATATTTCAAAAATGTTGCGAGTACCAAAGTTGTGCAAAGAACAAAGAAAATTGTCAGAATGACTAGACTTAATCCAATTGGTTCCTCATAGGATAAGAATGATATTCTTTTTAGAAGACATGAATCCTGGTCCTTGTTTGGATATTGGTCTTCTGGACATTTGGAACAGTCATCCATGTCTGGAAGTTAAATATATCTGTATTAAATACATATACATACATGTGCGTCTATATTTAAATTTCTATTTGAATATTATTATGACAGAGGCTTTTGATTTGCCTTTCTTAAAAGCAAGACTGGCACTGACATTGCCAGTCTGATCTTTTTGTGTTTGTATTTTAACATGGCAATTCTCTTTTAAATATTTCTATTTAATGTTAGTAATTTATTAATGTTCAGTTATGTAGATTTAGTGAAAATTTCTCTAGTTTAAGAATTGCATTGAGTTTTTAAGGAATGAGCTCATCAACATTTTTTCATCTATTGATTGAAACAGATATTGAGAGAGAGAATAATGCACAATTCTAGAAATGAGAAGCTTATGCTAAAGTAACAGAAATTGAGACTTTCAAAATTATTTTTATCAATTATATTAATTGTTTGGGAAGGGTTGTTAACCCAGAACCCATTTTAAATCCTTAATTCTTTGCCTGAAGTCTTCCAATTATTTTTTGGTGAACCACATTCTGCCAACAGATGAAAGATTATAACTATAACAAATGCAACTCACCTTCCTGTAGAATCATAATGTAACTTGATTCATAATGCCTCTTACCTTTCTGGCTTGACATTTTCTCTTTGGGACATGGATGACAATCATAGCAGCAAAATGGCTTTGCTTCCTGTTTTCTTTTGAAAGTACCAGGGGGGCAGCTCTCAGTACACACTGAAATAGGTAAGGTCTATCCAATAAATAAAATAAGAAGGGAAACATTAGTGATCATTCTTGTACTTGAAAAGAAGATGAAAAATAATGATGGCTTAATTTTTATTTGCTTATTTATTAAATTTATATTTCACCCATCTCCTCAATAAAGTGACTCCAGTTGGCTTACAAAAAATGAAAGATAAATTGAAAACTAATTATTATTTTTTAAATTATATAAGAAATGGAAAAAAAAAGAGACAGATGGTATGAGGATGAGATCTTCCTACCCTGTTAACCATCTCTACCCTCAAGAGCCCCTTTTGGAGCCATAGGCAAACCAGGAAAACCAAGTTTTGATGCCCATCCAGGAGACAAAAACAGTGGGAACAGTTCTCATCTTTAGTGATAAGAGTGCTCCACATGGCCATGGCCCCAGAGAAAAAGGCTTTTCTCCTTAACCTTCCTGCCAAAATTTCTTACCAGATGGACTCCACAGCACTCTGCTGGTGCATGTGTGGTGGGCTAATTCCATAGGATTGAGATGGCTTCTTAGATACTTAATGCAGCTCATACAACAGTGGTGTTATGTGTGTCCCTTTAGAGGGCCCCAGAATGTTATGTGCCACTTCATTGTACTGTAGATTCAAATTATTTTTCAAGGGAAGCCCTTTGAACAGCAGATTTCTGTGATTCTATTCCATAATTTATTTGATATTAGCGTAACTTATCCTGCAGTGATTTGTACCATAGCAAGTTGCCTGTGGCAAGTTGTCCCACAGAGAGTTGGCCATGGTAAGTTGGCCACATTGAGTTGACTGCATCAAGTTGTCCTCTTCCAAATATGAATGGTAAAACAGATATCTCCTTCGGTTTCCGGTTTCGCGTGGCTTCGGGGCAGCAGGAATTCGCGACAGCTTGCAATTCCTGCTGTGCTAGCCGTCGAGGTACCCCCGATCCAGATGGGTCAGGGGGATATGGCTGCCCTGTAGGGACAGCTGAAGAGAGAGGGGAGTTGGATCGGGGGGTGGGGGTGTCGCAGACCTCCCCCTTTGCCGGAAAAACCCCTTTTTCCCAAGGCGGTGGAGCGGCGGTCAGCAATGGCCGCCACGAAGAAGCCAGCAACCGGGTAAGATTGCGCTGGAGGAAATGAAAAGAGTGAAAGTGTTGTCTGAGCCGGGTCAAGTAACATCTTTTAAATTGCTTGGAACTGAGCTGTTTGAATTGCTGGAGGATACATTGTATCCCTAAGAAGAGCGAAAGCGGCGGAGAAGCTGTTAAAGGGAACTTTTTTTTTTCACTCTCCCACCCCATGGAAATAGCAGAAATGTTTGGATATATTGGACATTGAAAGTGAATTGTTTTGAGAGTTGAAGCTAAGGGACAAAAGGATTCTTGGACATTGAAAAATTTAAGAAATTGGAAAACCCTTGTTGGAGGTATGGATTTCTGATTATTTAAAATTGATATTGCAAGTGGGAAGGGAGAGGAAAAAAAATTGGAGCAGAAGCTGAAAAAGGAGGAGATTGCCTAGAATCCCAAAGAAAGATATATGGTAATTGGACCTCTTTGATTAAACATTAACCCCAGAAAGAGAAAGAGAAGAAGGAAGAAAAGTATTAACTTTTGGAACTTTTTTTGAATTGTTTTTGATTAAAAATACTTGTGGTTGTTTTGGGAAAAGTTTCTCTTTTCATAATGGCATCGCTTGTGGATGAACTAAAGACTGAATATAAAAAATATAAAAAGGAAGATATTTTGGGCGCTTTGTTTCAATTCTTAGAAATGGCTTTATGTACTTATGAAAAGTTGATTACGCAGCAGAAGGACTGGGACAAGGAAGAAGAGGAAGAAGAAGCCATCTTTGATGAACAATGGGTCCTTTCCGGAGAGTAGGAGAAAAAGGATAAGAAAAAGGGGATTTTAAGAATTATAAAAACAACCAAAGAAGAGAAAAATGAGCGAAAAGGTGGAGGCAAGGCTAGAAAGCAAAGGAAAAGGAGTAAGAAAAGGGAGGAGGAAAAACAAAGGGGTAAAAAGGGCAAGGAGAAGAATAAGCAAGAGAGAAAGGGGGGGAGGAGAAGCCTCAATGAGGGGAAGCAAGATCTAAAGAAAAAAAGTTTATTTAGAGACAATGGGTGAATTTAATTTAGGATAAAAGAGGGATTCTGGAGGGTACATAAGATTGTGTTTTTATATGTGTATTTAGAGTATAAAATTCATTATGTAATTTTAGAATCTTTTAAACAGAATCCCAAGAAAAATTGTTATACGAAGTACTTTTAAGTTAGGGTAATGAGTTATAGATGTTACTCCAATTGGTATATAGGAGAAGTATAGTAAAAGAAAAAAGATGAATGGATAGTTGGAAATAGAACAGACAAAGAATGTTATTGAAAATGGTAATAAGATATGAAAGGATATATAAAGGTTTTGTTATGGGTTTTTTTTTGGATTTTGTATATTGATAAAAGGCAATAAAATTTTAATTAACAAGAAATAATTTGGATGAAAAGGAGAAGTAGGGATAAGATATGAAGTTAAATAGATAAAGTATTGATACTATAATTTGGAATTGTTATGTTCTATTGGTTTTTTATTATTATTTTTTCCTAGAAAAGAATTTATAAGCTGTTATGCCTTGATTCTTTGTGCACTGTTTTTATAAAATTGATAAAAATGGTTTATATATATATATATAAAAAGAAAATGATAATAAGATATGGAAGGATATACAAAGTGAATATGATGTTTGAATTTGTGTCTGTGTGAAGAGTTTTAACCCGGGATCAGACAACCTTCAGAAAAGATCTTTTAGTTTTGTTTGTGTTTTGTGTTTTGTATGTTTGTGTATTGTGTTTTCTGTAAAATTAATAAAATTTGTTTTAAAAAAAAAATAAGAATTGAAAATTGAAATATCTATTATAACATTACTACCGCGTTGGGAATATTTTATAAAGCATGCATGCTTAAAATTGGAATTAATTTAAGTAATATATGCACATATAAACACAAATACATTCTGAATTGGTCCAGATTCCCCAAATTCTGAATAGTAAATAGCATCATAAACAAACATTTAGGAGACATATTTTTAGTCAACATTATTCTCCATCCATCTTTCAATGAATAGCACAATCCAAGCAAAACTTCCTGCCTCATTCCCTTTTAATGTTGATTGATGTTGGGGAGATAATTTGGTCTTTCTGTTCCCTTTTCGACTTGTTGATTGTCTCTTTTGCGCAGTTTGATCTGTCAGCTAACAATGACTTTCAAGTGGTTTACAGATGTAAATTGGGCTAAGAAAGGAGTCATAGCCATAAAAGGAAAAGTTTGGGAAACACTGCATTAGAATAATGTACGAGTAAATACTTTTTATATAGCTCCCATGACTTTACTTCAAGTTTACCACAACATATGTATGGAAATTGAATAATATTTTTAAATATATTAGATAACACTGCTTTTCACGTATATGTAATTCTTATACTGCTTATTATTCTTCTCAGTTGTGGGAGATTTGTATCAACTGAAAAAATAAGACATTTATCTGTTTTCTATGTTAAATGATATAGAGGTGTCATTTAGACACAGGTAGTCCTTACTTATTGGCCTCTTGTTCAATGATTATTCAAAATTACAATTGTAATGAAGTAACTTTTATCTAATCTTCAAAGGTGCAGCTATCACAGTGTTCCTGCAGTCACGTGGACATCAATTGTGACTTCATAGCCAGTTTTTGTCAAAGAAAATCAATAAGGAATGTGGCAGGAAGTTTCATGTTGCAATCATATAACAAGCTACTTTATGACCATAGGTGATTTCCTTACCAATGCTGCAAGTTACCGCAATTATATTATGTTTCATTTTATGAATTTATATTCTTGCTGGTCCAAATTATGTGTCAGGGTTCCAGCCATTGTCCAGTTTTAAACAGTAACTCCAAAAAACAGACATATCTCAAAATACTTTATTAAAAACCATGACTGGTAATGTCTGTGAAATTTCAGAACTGAAATCAATCTGTACCCTCCCACTTTTCTACACCTCATTAACCACATGAACCAATTACTCTGCAGCTGCAATTTCTTAGAACAACATACTAAATAACCTTGAACTTTCAAGCTAAACTTTTTTCCCTTTCAAAGTATTCAACTACATCACCCCTCCCGAACATTCTTCAACTCTGTGGCAGCAATGAATTCCAGAGCTGACAGGCATCCCTCCTTGAAAATCCCTTCTCCTATAAGAAAAGAAAAACAAAACACACCCAGGGGTTTATACGTTGTCCTTAACCCCCTCTTCCCCCTCCATGAAGACCCTTCGGTTTGTGGGGAAAGTCCTCATGGAATTGGATAACCAATTGATCAGCATGTACATCCCAACTCTATACCCAACTAGCATCTGATAGAGCGTAACCCTTCCATAAGATCAAATATTGCAATCGTCCCCGATGTAATCTAGAATCAAGGACTTTTTTTATTTCATAATGTGTCTCACCCTGTACAGTTAATGGTTCAGGGGGAGCGACTGGTATTGGTCTTATCATTGATGTTGCAACTGGATGAATTTTTCCTGATAGTCAAGGAAGACTTAATGGGGCCATGAAGGGATTGATTATTTTTCAAATTGAGAATGGACCCAGGAATTTTGGTCCCATCTTCTAACGAGGAAATTTATATTTTAGATACTTGGTTGACAAATATACTCTGTCTCCCACTTTAAATGGTGGTTGAAAGGATCTATGTTTGTCTGCTTGCTTTTTGTAATCTTCTGCAGCTTCAGTCAAAGCTTTTTTTGTATCTTCCCAACCTTTTTTAATGAGTTCATCCATTCTGTGAGAGACATGGATGTAGGAGGTTCTTTTGGTAATTCTGGCATAGGGACAAAGTCCATTCCAGTGTTGATTTGGAATGGAGTCAACCCTGTGCTGTTATGTACTGCATTATTACAAGCAACCTCTGCAAATAATTCAGCCCAATTTTCCTGTTGATAATTTACATTACATCTAATGTATTGTTCAATCATGGTGTTTGTCTGTTCTGCTGCTCCATTGCAGGCTGATGGAATGTGGAGGGTAACCCTTGGGAGGAACCAATAGACTTTAAGAATTCCCTCCAGAACTTAGCAGTAAATTGTACCCCTCTGTCTGATATTATTCTATGAAGTACTCCATGTAGTCTATAGATATGCTTCATGAACAAACTTTGCAAGCTTTTTTGCAGATGGAAGTCCTTTACAGGCTGTAAAGTGGGTCTGCTTAGAGAATAAATCAATGACCATCCAAACAATTGTATTCCCTCCACTCTCAGGTATTTCTACAATAAAGTCCATTGTGATTTCTTCCCAATGCTGGATTGGTTCAGCGACTTGTAGGAGGAGGCCAGGGTTTTTTTCCAGTTCTGTGTTTCATCGTGGCACAAATTGAGCAACTTTTTATGTAGTCCTTGACATCAGGTTTCATTTTTGGTCACCACCAAAACTGTCTTCTTAGTAAATGTAGGGGTTTTAACAACCCAAAGTGGCTTCCCAGCCAAAGTCATGGCTCCGCTTTCGTATCTGTAGTCTTAGGGTTGTGGGTACATAAAGTTTAGTCCCTTTCCAAGCCAGTCCCTCATTCATAGTTAATTCAGTTTTGATGGTCCAGGGATCGGTCAATAGGACAGCTTTAAATTCTGTGGTCAGCTTGTCTTCTAGATGTTTGGGGTTGTGGTTGGGTTCACCTCGAGTGGTTACTTGGCCTGCCGATTGAGCTCCTGATATTAAGGCTTTTACTATTTCCTCTCAGTGAATGTCAAACTGGGGTTTTCTAGACAGGGCATCTGCCAATAGTTTTTTCCCTCCGGGGATATATTTCATGTTGAAGTTGAATCATTTGAAGTATTGGGCCCAGCGTACTTGTTTGGATGATAATATCCGAGGGGTCTTTAGAGCCTTGAGATTTTGTGATCAGTCCATACCTCAAATGGCTCCTGCACCTCTTCTAGAAAATGCCTCCAAGTCAACAAAGCTGATCATTTGGCAAATGCTTCTTTCTCCCAGACTGCCCATCTTCACTCTGTGTCCATCAACTTTTTGGACACATAAGCACTAGGCATCAGTCAGTCTTTTTGTAGCAGAATAGCTGCAACTGGTACATCACTTGCATCAGCTTGGACAGTAAAAGGTTTGATTGGGTCTAGGTGCTGGAGGATGGGCTCAGTGGCAAGGAGGTGTTTTAAGGTTTCAAAAGCTTTCTGACAGTCCATGGTCCAAGCCAGGGGTTAACTGGGCTTTGGTTTGGTGGGTGACAGGCCCATTTTTAAAATCTCTGTTAAAGGGAGGGCAACTTCAGCAAATGAAGGAATGAATTGTCTATAGAAATTGGCAAAACCCAAAAAACTTTGAAGTTGTTTTTGGATTTTGGGAGGTTGCCAGTCCAGCACGGCTTTCACCTTTCCAGGGTCCATCTAAATTCCCAGGTTGGATATTTGGTAGCCTAAATAATCTAGCAACTCTTTGTGGAGTTCGCATTTGCCATGAGAAGGTGGGCATTGCCTGGTTCCCTGCCTAGTTGGAGGGGAGTGCCTGCTGTCTGCTGTCTGGATCCCTTCAGTCCAGGGCATTGTCAGTGAATCCACCCCTGGCCTGGATAAAATCCCCACCCTGGAAGTGATAACCTTCTTTCTGTAAAGTGTGGAGCAGGACTTTGGGTTTGCAACATACCTCTGTGTTATGTCTCACCTGGACAAACAAAGTAATAAGTCCAAATTTCCAACTGAAACACAAATAAGAGGACAAGTCCGGTAACTACAGGGTTAACTTCCTTAATCTGAAAACATTCTTTGCAGTCTCATGCCAGCTGTCTGTCAAGTCTGATAAAGAAGCATAAATCACAAGCTGATGCCACACACAGGAAAAATGCAGAAGTTTCTCTCATAAAACAACATGTTGTCCTGAACAAAAAAACAGAGCTAACATGCCCACTTTTATTCCCTATGGGGCGTGTCAGTCTCTCATCTCAGTCTCTGATTTGTCTTTTCTTTTTATGTTGCATTTCACGCTTTTGCCTGCATCTTTGCCTTGCATCAAATCAGCATTCCTCAGCTTGATCCTCAGTCAGAGGCTCTGATATGTTCTCCTGATTATCTGCCGACACCTGAGGCACAATCAGGGGGGAAGATCCTGCTGAGGAGGACAGTCCTGGGGAGGAAGGCAATTCCAAATCCTTTAACAAAGCAGACTCAAACCTCAGAGCCAAATCTTCCCCTTCCGCACCATCTGAGTCTGTGTCCTTTAGCAAAGCAGGCTCAAACCTCAGAGCCAAATCCTCCTCTTCCTCATTTACCAAGTCCTCAACCTCTGACAAAGCAGGCTCAAACCTCCGAACCACAGCACTATCCCTCACCACAGGGCCCTTCCCCTGAGTCTGACGATCTGGATGCGGTTTCAATGGAAACTGTTCATGAAATCTCCAGATAAGGTCTGGGGCGTGGACCATGGAAGCATCCACCCAGGAAAGAAACTCCGGTCCATCTCCTAGCCTCTCGATGAAGTATTGAAACCATCCTTTCAGCCAGTGAGAATCCCGAATGCTGACCACGTGTCATCAGCAGCAGGATCATTACTGGGTACAGATGGAGGAACCGTAGCAGCAGGAGAACAGAGAGCACTCAATAGGGCATCAGGAACCAGAAGGGAATGTTGGAAGACAGGATGAATGTGCATGGAGCACGGTAGGGTGAGCCGATAAGTAACGGGATTGATGACCACCTCGATAGGGAAGGGACTGATGAAACAATGGTCCAACCTCTTAATCAGACGATCGACCCATAGATGCTTTGTGGATAACCACACCCTGTCTCCCACGGCCAGCAGGGGCATTGCCTGGTGCAAATGATCCATGAAGCTTTTATAATTTTCCTTAGCCCATTCTAATTGCTGTGAAATCAATTGGTGAACTGAATGCAGTTCTGACAAAAAGTCCTGCATCTCGGGAACTGGGGAATCCAAGATCGACAATGGGAGAAACCTCGGCTGGTAACCCACATTTGCATAAAAAGGTGTCATGTGAGTCGAGGTGTGCTCGGAGTTGTTGAAGGCAAACTCTGCCAGAGGGAGATAAGTCACCCAATCGTTCTGTCGGTGGTTAACAAAACATTGTAAATATTGGACGAGGATGCCAATCACCTTCTCCATCCCATCATCAGTCTCCAGATGGTGCACCAACGACAAGCATACCTGCCCCTGTAATGCAGTAATTAGGCTCTTCCAGAATTGAGCGGTAAACTGGACACCGTGATCCAAAACTACCCTGTCCGGCAGACCATGTAGATGGAACACATGCTGCAAAAATAACTGAGCAGTAGTACGAGCTGATGGTAACTTCCGACAGGGGATAAAGTGGGCTATTTTGGTTAACATGTCAACCACCACGAGCACCATCGTATATCCTGACGAAAAGGGCAAATGTGTTAAGAAGTCCATGTTAATTACCCCCCATGCCCTGCCCGGAGTCGGCAGTGGTTGAAGGAGACCAGGAGGCACACCCGTCGCAGATTTCGCTTGACAGCACGGTACACAGGACGCAATGTAGGCATAGACATCATGCCGGACTCGAGGCCACCAAAAAGTCTGTGTGACCAGATGAAGGGTCTTAAAAAATCCAAAATGGCTGGCAGCAGGGTTATCATGACATTGAGTCATGATGAGGGCTCTAAGTACAACCAGCCCCGATGTCATAATAAACCCTCCTCCAAAGTCCATGGGTAGTCAGGTTCAATTTCCCCTATTCTCTGCTTCCAATAAGTGTCTAAGCGCTGCGCCTCTCATATCTGAGTCCGCAAATCCACTGGTTCCTGGATAACGGCCAAAGATTCTAGTGGCAGCACCATACGTGGAGGAAGAGGGTCCTCGGGACAAAGGTACTCAGGTTTATGGGACAGGGCATCTGCTCTCCGATTTTGACCACTGGGGATTTAAGTCACAAAAAAGTTGAACCGGGCAAAGAACAATGACCACCAAATCTGTCGCTGGTTCAACTTCCTTGCAGTGGACAAGTGCTCCAAATTACGATGATCCGTCTGAACCTCCACCTTGTGCCTGGCCCCCTCAAGATGATGTCGCCAGGTCTCAAATGCAGCCTTGATAGCCAGCAACTCTTTTTCCCAGATAGCATAGTTGCACTCGGAAGGAGTGAGTTTCCGAGAATAGTAAGCTCAGGGAAAAAGAGGGGCACCATCCGCTGGGGCTTGCAACAACACAGCCTCAATAGCCACGTTGGGCGCATCCATCTCCACCACAAACGGATGATGTGGATCAGGATTCCTTAGGACAGATTCTGTGATGAAGGCCTTCTTGAGAGCCTCAAAGGCCTGTTGCTGCAGGGGGTCCACTGGAACGGGACCTTCTTTCTAAGGAGCTGAGTGATGGGATCTGTCAGCTTGGCAAAACCCAGAATGAAGGCCCGATAATAATTAGCGAACCCCAAAAGACATTGAACATCTTTCACTTGGCGAGGGGGTTCCCAACTACACAAAGCATCCACTTTATGTGCATCCATGGCAATGCCTTCAGGAGAGATGATGTGCCCCAAGAACTCTATGGAAGTCTGGAAAAAGAGGCATTTCTCCAGCTTCGCATAGAATTGATGCTCCCGAAGACGTTGCAATACCTGACGAATTTGTTGAATATGGTTCCCCCTGGACATGGAATAAATCAAAATATCGCCAGGTATACCACCACGAACTGATCGAGCATGTCCAGGAACACGTCGTTCATCAGGTGCCGGAAGACTGCGGGGGCATTGGTCAACCCCAACGGCATCATGGTGTATTCAAAATGGCTATATCGGGTGCCAAACACCATCTTCCATTCGTCTCCCTCTCGCATCCGTACCAGGTTGTAGGCCGCTCAAAGATTGAGCTTGGTAAAAATAGAAGCTTCCTGTAACCGCTCCATCAACTCTGGAATGAGCGGCAAGGGATAACTATTTCACACCATAATGGTGTTCAACCAGCGGTAATCGCAACACAAGTGCAAGTCTCCCATCTTCTTTTTAATGAAAAGAACGGGAGCAGAAAGAGGGGACGACAACAGGCAGATAAACCCCCGGGCCAAATTCTTTTCCAAGAAATCATGAAGGGCGGCCAATTCAGGCTCAGACATAGAATACAAGAGTCCAAATACAAACTTTTTTCCCTTTTAAACTATTCAACTACATCACCCCCCAATATTCTTCAACTCTGTGGAAGAGATGAATTCCAGAACTAACATTATGATTGGTAAAAAAAATAACTACCTGTATCATTACAGTCACCCATATGAAATCATCTACATACAGAACCTACTTGGTTGAAAGTCCTGGGCCAAGTGATGGCTTCCTCATGAATGGTGAACATTTGGCCATCAGCAGCCAAGGGATCCAGTTTCCCAACTTTCACTCGATGGAAGGATTGGTTGGGGAAGGTAATCCAGTTCTCAAGATCCAATCCTGTAACCATTTCTCCTTTGTCATCAAAAGAAATTTCATCTCCAACGTTGTTGTTAAATGCAATCCTTTTCAAAAAGAAATGTAGCTGAATAGAGAAACAATTGAATATATTTGTAAAAAGAAAAGAGTAAAGAGAGACTATGGTTAAAATACAGAATCACGTAACAGCTCCAAACAGTTTATAAATGAGAGGGATACTTCTTAATGTGCAATGTTCTAATAGTCTTCCAGGTACGTTTGCTTATATATCTCCATTGATCAAAAATGATTATCCTGGGACTTCTGGTTGATGTCACAGAGATATTGGATGTGAGGAGCTGGTCTCCATGCTCCCACACCAATTTCTTCCTGTTGGAGGGCTCCCAAAGGAGCTAAAGCCACCCTATGGGGTGGTGAAGAAAAGAAGGCTCCCTGCAGGTCATGGAGAGCAGCAACTCTCCTGCTTGACCCAGGGCTTCTTCCCTCTCATCCACAATGAGGAAAAAAGGCAGCCATCATGGGACATCCAAGGCAACAAAGAAATGTGCAGGAGCAGTGTAGATGAACTGTTATTGGAGCTGGGTGAGAAGATTCTTTTTTTATTTAGACCCTAACTTTAAAGAAAAAAAAATGAGAAAGAGACTCTTAGAACTATATTTCAAAGCAGCGAACAACTATAAAGAGAAAAATCCTAGACCTGAAAGAAAGGAGCTAAGGGGAGAAGAACTAAAGAGCTTTTAAAACATAGAAAACTGGATTTTTAAATTGGGCAGCCATTGTTTTGTGAAGGCATGAAAAAATGCTGGAACTATCTGTTTGAATCTACTTGAATAGCTGACTTTGCTTCCATAAATTGAACTAAATTTGGATTAATCAAATTATAAAACCTGAAACAACACTGAAACATAAGCTGAAGGTGCCATCTACTGATTATTGGAATATACCAGACCCTGACTGAACTGGAATATATGGTCTTTGGACTTGAAAAAGAATGGGACTTGTTGAAGACAAGATGCTCCATTGGGGCAAATGAGTGAGATTTTTTTAAGAGAAAGGGCATTAGGGGTAGAATGGAAAAGAATCACAGAGTGATAAAGCATCTAATGCAGGGCATATATGGGAAAATACAACTGATAATGAATGAAGATCAAAGAGTCCAGGAAAGAGAGGAGATAGCAAAAAGAATGGAAGAAAAGTGCATAGAAAGCATGGTCATTGATTGAAATTTACCATTGATGTTCCTTCCCAGGACTATCAATTCAACATAAAAATGTTAATAATAAAATAATGAAAACAGCAAGATCACCTCACAAGTATCTGAACTGGGGTTTCTGCCTCAATGAGAAGCATTAATTATCAACAGGGTATTGTGGTTGGGTTGAATTACCACAACAAAACTTAAAAGAGGGGAGCGGCATTGACATAGCTTAATACTCTAGTGGATACTAGAGTCTCCCTTTTGCACTTCAGTGCTTTAGTTCTGGTTGTCCCCCAAATAAAATAAAAATATAATCAACCAATTATATTAATTTAACAAATTTCTCAGCTTTCCGGGTTTCTTTACTTACCTGGTTTTTAGGTTAGAAGCATGCTTTATGCTGGTTACATGAATGTGAAGTAGTTACCCTCCAAACCAGGGCATAGAAAGTAATTTTGGCAGAGATTAGTAATTAGTTGATGAATGAGATAGTTGTAATTGTGTCTCTTAGTGGTGGAAAGGAAAGTACCGGGATGTTATTTGATCCCAAAGGATGGAGTGAAATGGAGGGGAATGGATCAGACATTAGAAAAACATTTATCAAGTGAGTGGAATGGAGTGGAGAAGCAACATTGAAAAATTGGTTTCCATAAGAAAATCTAAAGGAAGCTTTATTCATTTTGTATAGATGATATCTTCTACCTTTGAGCCGACACTAAGGTGGCTATCAATGTCTGTCCATATTTACTGGCAAGACTTCCTTTGCTAACTTTGCCTATCATTCTGTCATCCCTCTTGTTTGTCTTAGAAGTGTTTCCTAAACTTGGTGGGTTAACTATACCTTGTTACCTCATAGCTATACAGTCTTGTGCACAGAACAACACTGTCCAAAAACTCTATATAATTTGTTAAAAATTTCCTTTGATCATGTAACACAGTCGAATATTATCAAAATGAAAAGTCCTCTAAAAACTCAACACTGCAAATTTTGCCCCTTCCTATTTATTATGTCAAATGGAAAGTTTAGTGAAGATGGTAAATCTGAAACATTTGAGCATGCTACCTAACAGCCATTCATCTCAGGGAATTCCTTTCTTTTTTCTTCTGCATCTAATCTTTCCCTTTTAAATCAGCCCCTTGCTCAACTTCTCTCCATAACCTCTTTTTTCCGTCTTCTGTTTGTTTTTATTCTTTTTTCATCATCCTGCTTCTCCACTAATTGATCTTTTAATGCAGGCACTATCATCTTAAAACTCAGTGATAGTTTATTTAAAAGCCAGAAAATGAATACTTTTGTTTATATTCCTGTATCCTATCTTATATCTTCTCATTCTTCAGAAGTATTTTCATCTAGAAAAACTAAACAGGAACTCTTTCTCCTTCTACACTGATTAAAGCTTTCCAGTTGCTTTTCTGAAAGTTTCTCTTTGTAATACATAGCTCCCTTATTCAACTTAATTTACCCTCCTTTTCTTCCGAAGAATAGCTGTATTCATGACCTTGGGCTGATAATGCTTTTGGCAGAAATGACTTTGACTGTGTTCCAGAAGGATAGGAATCTGACCTGAACAAATTCCTCAGGAAAGGATTTTGAGAGAAATAGACTTTAGAAGATTAAGGCAGGAAGAAACTACCTTGAGATTAGCAATCGCCAAAGAATAAAAAAAAAAAAAAAGGAATAAAGAAAGAGAACTTCCTAACAAAGCTCACAGAAAACTGTCACTTCTGATCTACATTTGATGTTTCATTCCCAGCATTCTTGATTCTTTACAAAATTAGCTGCCATGGCTGTACATTCTGAAAATTAGGTTTCCTGTCACTCAACCTTCTTGTATATGACTGTTCATCCTCTTGTAGGGCATGTAAAGCATGTGCTACAGCATACACTGCATTGTATATGCTGTAACTGGGACTAGTCATCCTCCTTTCAAAAAATGCCCCAGGGAGGCTGTCCAGTTTTTCATTTCCAGTGCAGATACCTTCAAGGTCTTCATTCACAGATGAGTCTGGAAATACACAGCCAAATGCATGTTCTTATACATCTTTAATGAAACCATCTTGGGGAAAGAATGAAAAATGGTTTCTTGTCTGTAGAAAATGCTGGAATCCTTTAACTTCATTTGAGTAAACGGCAAAGGACAATGCTCCATGGAGGACTTGGATATCCCAGCTCTTCTGAAAAAAGAATGATGCAAGACCCATTTGGGAAGCCACAATCCACACCTTACCCTTTGGCTTTATAGAAACGAGTTCCATTTCAGGCAGATATAACAACCATCTCAATTCTAAAACATATTTATCTTTGATTATCACAACATTAGCTTTGCTGTTAATGAAATGATGAAATACCTCCACAAACCATTTCAGACCATCATCCATATTACTGATATAAATTGTCCTGAGCTGCTCTAAGAAAGCAATACAGATACCATGAAGAGAAAACCATGAAAAAATCAGTTGTTCAAATTTTGCTCCGCCATCTCCTTTTATAAGAATTCCAACCCAGGTCCACCTGAAGTACACAAGAAGCTGAAGAATTCCCCTAAAATAAATATCTTGACCTGGAACCATATGGTAATAGAAGGGGATATCCATTTTACCATTCACATTTGGAAGAGGGCCATATAGGATCTATAGAAATAAAAAAAAATGAACAAAACCAATATGCATCTCCTACAAATAAAGAGTTCTAAAATGCCTCCATAATGTTTACACATAAAACTATTTATGAGTATGAAATATTTTTAAGAATAGTTTGGGATAAATTATAATTATTATTTTATTATTATTATTATATTTTTGTTTTTTCTTTCTTTTTATATTTTAAATTTTTATTGATTTTTAAAACAAACATAAACAAACAAAACATAAAAACATCAAGTCATCTTCTATATATGTACATACAGCGTGCTGGTTGGTTTACAAATTGTTTGTGCTTCCCTTTCATAGTCTTCAGTTATAATTACATTGTATATAATCTCGTATTTTCAATCAAATATTAAATACATTAATATCATTATTAATCAATCATTTGACTGTACTTTTATTCATTCATGTTTTACAAAATCGTCATATTTCATTTAATATGTTTTATGTCAATTCATATTATCATCCCAGATCTATCCTAGAATCATTTTGTAGATATAATAAGAAAAGAATACATCTTTATATATTTATTATTTTCTAAAAATCTACATATTTCATTACTATATTTTATTATCTAACCATTGATAGAATAGATCCCAAATTTTATAAAATTGTTTATCATCTTGTTCTCTAATTTCAAATGTCAATCTACTCATTTCAGCACGTTCCAACATTTTCTTAATGATTTCCTCCTGTGATGGTATTTTCTCATTTTTCCAGGTTTTAGCAAATACAATCCTAGCCACTGTTAATACATTTACAATCAGCTATTTCAAATCTTTAGTATATATTTCAGGTAAAATTCCCAATAAAAATATCTCTGGTTTCAAATCTACATGTTTTTTTTGTCATTTTTTCCAACCACGTGTGGATTCAAAATCTTAAGGTTCTTCTAAGCCTTATTCCAATTGTGGAATAACCAATTGCAGTTCCAAATAAAAATAGTAGGAAAAAAGAAGCCAAATAGTAATAATAATAAAAAAGAAGAAAAAATTTATTCAAGTTCTTGTACACCTTAATCCAATCAGTTAGTTAGATGGCAGTAAAAATTCAAAAATGAAGGAAAAGACCATAAACATACCATAAACACACCCAAAAAAGAAAAAGTTATAAAATCCTAGAAAAGGCAAAAAAGTGAAGAAAAAGACTAAAAAAAGAAAAGAAGAATTCTTCAGGTTCTTCAACATCTTAATCCAATTGAGAGGTCTCAAATATAAAAGGATGCATTAAAAAAACAACAATATGGAAGGTGGATGGAAAGACCAAAAATACCAGGAAGGGAGAGAGGAAAAAAAAGCTACTCCCTTAAAAAGAAAAGGAAGGGAAACATCAATACTAAAGCTTTTCTTTTAAAATAAAAAGCAAGCGTAGAAATTTAACTTCCAAAGCCAAGAAAAAATACCAAAGTCAAGTTCCAAAGAGCCAAAAATCCAAATAGCTTTTATAAAAAAAGGAAACTGTTGAGGAGGGGTAGCACAGCTTAGAAAGAATAAAAAGAGCACAATAATTTGTTTAATTATCCAAGGCTCTTGTTATATCTCTCTTCTCCAAAGACTTATCACCTTTTCTTTTCCTAAACTTCAACACCAAAGTTCAGCTGTTGATAGAAACCCAGAAGAGCACCTGCAATAATACTCTTCCATGCTCTTCCCCTCTAACTTATCAAATAGGCAATGTCCTTGAAAAAAAGTCTCAGTTCTTTCTCAGCTTTGTCTGGTCAAAAGAGAAATAGAATATTTCCAAGCCTCTAGTTGGCAGTGTTACAAAGTTTCTTTAGCTTTTACTTTCCCCCTTCTTTTCCAAGCAAAATATAATAAGAATTAATTAAAAAAAGGAAAAGATATTTTTTTTAAAAAATAACTAAAAGGGAGTCTCTAGCTTAAAATATTATAAAATCAAAAAGGGGAAAAGAAGAGAAAAAAAAGAAGAGAAAAAAAACCCAATCCAGTTTCAAAATATAAAATCATGTGTAGAAAATCCAGCAATGAGAAAATAAAAATAAAAATATTACTTTGACATTCCTGTTTAAAATTGCCACTTAATCACTTCTGTCAAAACTTCTACAGATTCTTTCTTTCCCTTAGGGTGTCCTTTCATGCCATGGGTTGGAATAATTCCAAAATTGAAAAAACACACAGTAGTATAGTCCAAGACGGAATATATTTCGGGGGCGATTGTTTAACCCCCTTGTTCACCCGCGAAGTACAATAAGGCAAATGTTAAAAACGTTAAAACCGTCATGACCGGGAGCAACGGTCATCCTTGGTTTTATGACGTGTTTTTATGACGGTTTTAACGTTTTTAACATTTGCCTTATTGTACTTCGCGGGTGAACAAGGGGGTTAAACAATCGCCCCCGAAATATATTCCGTCTTGGACTATACTACTGTGTGTTTTTTCAATTTTGGAATTATTCCAACCCATGGATTCAAACTCCACAGTCACAAGTTTTTTCTCTCGTTTGTGTCCTTTCATGCCTTAAAATAAAGAAAAAGTTTTCACCAAACCAACACACTCTCTCCTTCCGTTCTCTTTCGTATTGGAGCTGTCCCAACTTCAGCAGCTTTAATGGCTGCCTCTTTGCCGCTGGCAAAAAGAGCTTCTCCTGGATCTACCAGGAACTTTGTGATATCCCTGGGATTGACAGGATGCGCTCTTTACATTCACCATCTCTTTAGGACAGTTTAGATCTACTTGGACCATCCAGGAGCAAAGATATCGGCAGTGATCTCAGACCTCCGGGATCACATGCCGTATCGTCCCGATGCCAGCTCTGCCCTCATAAATTATGATTGAATTCCCTTTTATCTGCACAAATGAATGATTCTCTGAATTTCCTTCCTCTTTGCATATTACTCTTTTTCCCCCAAGAATGGGAATATGAAGATTGTTCATACTATCCTACAGAAATGGAAATGATGTCTGATATCTTTTTTCTGGAGACAAGAGAAATTTCTATGGACTTTTTCTATCCTAATATAAATTGCAATGACTTTTCTTGTATCTCCCCAAAGCTGTTGAAATATTATTTTCTAGATTCCAAATATTGATCCAGTATGGCTCTAATACAAGGATGTATGTCTGAAAGCATTATTGCTTCCAGCATATATGGCCCATATCTATTTTTTGAAATGGATCCTACCAGTGTTAATATTCAGCCAGTTCGCACTGGTTCAGGAGAACTGGTAGGAAAAATTTGGTGTGGGTTGCCAAACTGATAGTGACTTCTGGCCATGCCCCAGAACCAGCTGCCCGCTTGCCACTCACTCGCTTGTTCTGCCCAATGCTCACCCCACCCAGTCACTTCTCACTCCACACTGGGTCCTCGTGGATTGCCTTTTTAACCTGCCTTTCCACATAGTGCCAGAGCCCCAACTGAGCTGCCCTGAACTTCCTGCTCACAGGTAAGCCAGGGAGTTGCACTAGCCCTCCATTCCCAGAGCATGCCTCCCTCTCCCGCACTGTCTCCCAAGCTTCATCATCGGGGTTGCTTGGCTGGCTTTGTTGCTGGTGTGGACCCATCCCAGGTGATGGAATTGACTGTGGGCTAGCTAGCTGTTCCTCCCATCTCCAGGCTCACCTGGGGGGACTGGGAGGGCAGGCAGTTGTCCCAGGGCTGCACATGTTGTGCGCAATTTGCAGCAGCACTGGGACATGGCTCTCAGAGCAGCAGTACTGTTCATTTTCTTCCTTCTGGGGGATGTGCTGCTTCTGGCCTGGCCTGGCCAGCAGGTGAATGGCAAGCTCTTGGGGGGCATCTCCACTGTGCTGGGATTGAGAGGGACAGTGAAGATCCCCATGTGCAGCAGCCCCTGTACTTCCACCTTCCCTGCCCTCCCAGAATACCATCACCATGGCTGTTCACTTTCTTCCTTTTATCTCCCAGGACCACCACTGCTCCCTTCTACCATCTCTTGGGAGTGAAAGGAAGAAAGGCATGACTGCAGCATGCTCTGGCCACACCGCTGCCACCTTTATGCCTGCTTCTTCCTTCTCCTGTGTGGTGAAATGAAGAAAGCAAGTGGACATTGTGGCTGCATGCAGGGAGCCACCATGGCCACTCACTTTCTTCCTTTTGTCATCTCCAGGGGGAAGGCAAAAATCTAGAGGTGGCTGCAGCTGGAGCATATTATCTTCTGCCTTCTCCTGGGGGACAGCAGAATGAAGAAAGTGAGCAGACAGGTGGCTGCATGCTCCAGCCCCCACCACCTCAGCTGTTCACTTTCTGCCTTCTCCCAGGACATGAAATGAACAAAGCAAGCAGCAACAGTGGCTCCATGCTCTGGCTGCTGCCCACTTTCTGCCTTCTCTCTTGGAATGCACCATTTCTGGCCTGGCCTGGCCAGTGGGTGGATGGTTGGCCCTTGTGGGGCACTGGATTTGAGGGGAAGGATGAAGGTGTATATGTGCAGCAGCCCTGGTACATCTGCCCACCCTGCTTTCAGGAATACTGCTCCCACCATTGTAGACACTCACTTTCTGCCTTTTTCCCAGGGGAAAAAAATAGACAAAGCAAGCAGCCATGGCAGCAGCATGCTCCTGCCACCCCCGCCACTCACTTTCTGCCTTCTTGCACCAAGCCAGTCAGACCAGGTGTGTGTGTGGGTGAGTGGGTGAGAGAAAGAGATCGGTGTGTGTGTGTGTGTGTGTGTGTGTGTGTGTGTGATTTACATGCATTCAATATCTGTAGTCCAGAGCATTTTGCTCTACAAAGGATTGCATTTGGGAAACATTAAATCAATATTGATTTTCCAGGAGGGATTTGTGAATAATATGTTAACATTTGCTGGCTCCTGTTTATATTTTCTGTTTAGATGCTTGTACACATCCTTGGAAAGACTATTAATGCCAGTAGTATTGTAATTTCTCCCCCTTTAGATCTCTTGAGGGAGAGAGATGGAGGTTTCCAAAAATCTTATTGGTATATTAATTTCATTTTTTGAATAAGATTTTTTGAAACCTGCACTTGAAATACTGAAATGGTATCACTTCTAAGGTCACTTCTAAGTGTCATTCTGTTATTCTGATACCTTTCCCAGGACCTCTGCTCAGATTTTGGCATCCTCAGTTTTCCTGCCTGAACAGGGGGTTGGACTAGAGACCTTCAAAGTCTCTTTCAACTCCGGTATTCCTCAGCTAAATAGCTAAGAGTCTGAGGATGCCAAAATCTGAACAAAGGTCATGGGAAAGGTGTCAGAATAACAGAATAACTCTTAGAAGGGACCTTGGGGGGGGGGATTCTATACCATTTTTGAGAAATGGCTGTCCAGTCTTTTCTTCAAAAATTCCAGTGATTGAACTTCTGGTGGCAAGCAGTTCCACTGGTTAATTGTTCTCACTGTCAGGAAGTTTCTCCATTGTTTTAGGTTGCTTCTCTCTTTGTTCAGTTTCCATTCATTGCTTCTTGTTTGCCTTCTGGTGCTTTGGAAAATACATTGCCCCCTTTTATTTTTGGCAACCCCTTAAAAGCCTGATGTCTTTTATACTCTTGGGCAAAGCATGTGAGCCATTTCCCCCTTTCAGTGGTTCATGAAAGTACATCTATAGTATGTAGATCATAAAGTCAAAAAAAAGTGAACAAATTTTTTGCAGAACTGAGGCTGTGTGAGAAAAAGAATGCTGGAAGGCGAGGAGCCAGGCAAGGCACTCCTTGATGTGGGTGACATTGAGTTGGCCAAATCTACCCAGTCACATGAACACCAAGCATCCATACTCTGTCATATGACCACCAAGCCATGCCCACCCAGTTGCATGACCACACTCCCACAGAACTAGTATTAAAAATTTTTGAATCCCACCACTGGATCCTACCTTTATTCTAAAATTTCCTTATATTATGCTTCAGATTCTACCAAGATGAGCCTTGCTTCAAAGAAATGGACTGACTAAGGGGTAGATGAGGAATGGGAGGAACCAGGCTCAAGTTTATCCTAACCAATAGAGCTCAGTCTGTAACTTTGGGCCCATCATACTTTGTCATAGCTTAACCTCCCACAACTGGTAGTTAGAGAGGAACATAGGAGAAGAGAGAACTATGTGTTACTCCATGAACTTGTGGATTGGAGGCAGCATTTAAAGCTAACAACAAAATAAAACAAATAAGTATAACCCACAAACCTTACACCATTTTTTTGTTCATCACAATAGCAGAGTCCTTGGGAGGAAATCCAAAGGTTCCAGAGCAGGAAATGTTTAATGCTTACTAATTACTACACTAGTGTACTAGTTACTACAAACTCAATCAGGGTAAAGCAATAGATGCAATCTACATAGACTTCTATAAAGACTTTGAGTCAGTGGTACACAAAAAACTATTCCTAAAACTAAAATCTTATGGTATCTCTGGACAACTGCATAACTGGATAGAAGTATTCCTGTGAATCAGACAACAAATGGTCAAAATTGGGAGTGTCCTATCAAAATCTGTACCTGTCAATAGTGATGTCCCCCAAGGCAGTATTCTAGAACCAACTCTCTTCATACTCTACATAAATGATCTCTGTGATCATATTAAGAGCAACTGTGTTCTTTTCACTGATGATGTAAAGCTGTTCAATACCACAGACAATACTGCTACCCTTCAAAAAGATCTTGACTATGTATCAGAATGGTCAAACAAATGGCAACTTCAAATCTCAACAAATAAATGCTCTGTCTTACATATTGGCTAAAAAAAAATCAGAAAATAAAATACAAGCTGAATAGTCAAGATCTTGTTGATGATCCAAGCTCTGTAAAGGACTTTGGAATACTCATCTCTAATGATCTAAGTGCTTGAGCCCACTGTAACTACATAGCCAAAAAGGCATTAAGAGTTGTTAACCTAATCCTACGTAGCTTTTTCTCTGGTAATATCACACTACTAACTAGAGCATACAAAACATATGCTAGACCAATACTCAAATACATCTCATCAGTCTGGAACCCACATTACGTATCTGATATTAGCACAGTTGAGAAAGTCCAGAAATATTTCACAAGAAGAGGTCTCCACTCCTCTACTCATTGTAGAATACCTTATGCCACCAGACTTGAAATTCTAGACCTAGAAAACCTTGAATTACGCCATCTTCAGTCTGATCTAAGTATGCTATATAAAATCATACATTGCAATGTCCTACCTGTCAATGAATACTTCAGCTTCAACTCTAACAACACAAGAGCACACAATAGTTACAAACTCAAGGTTAACCGCACCAAACTTGATTGCAGGAAATACGACTTCAGCAACAGAGTGGTCAATGTCTGGAATACTCCACCTGACTCTGTTGTTTCTTCCCCAAACCCCAAAACTTTAACCTTAGACTGTCTACTATTGACCTCACCCCTTTCCTAAGAAGTCTGTAGGGGACATGCATAAGTGCACCAATGTGCCTACCATCCCTGTCCTATTATTTCTTTTATTTTTCTTTTATTTTTTTTAAATTTTATTAGAGTTTTCAGAAAGAAATACAAATAAAACATCTTTTTTGAAAGTAGCATGATCCCGGGTTACATTTCTTCATACAGATACAAATTCAATTTCATGCTCATTTTTATGTTCTATTCCATATCTTATTACTGTTTTACATTTTCTACATAGCTTCTCCCCTCATTTAATTTTCTCAATTTTATTTTAATTATCTCCTCTCAATTCAAGTCATTATATTGATGCTTTTTGTCTGTCCTGTTTCAATTTCATATGATCTTTTCTCATTAAACAAAGTTTCTCCTGTAATTGCTGATTGGAGTATGACACCTTTATATCTTTTAATTTTATCCATTTAACTCTTATTTAAGCTTCAATATAGACCTTAAAGTTATAACATTCAATATAATACATAACTTCCATTCGGATTCTGCTTGGTACATTCTTAAAATACACACTATATTCTTAAAAAAAAAAAGATTATAAATATATATATTTAAAACAACACTTTCCATTCCAATTCAATTCTATCATTAATGTTAATATTCATTAAAATCTTAACTGCTTTAACATTACTTTTCAATTAAATATCATTCTTCTATGGGAACAGTTATCAGCTTTCCATAATTAATTCCCCCCCCCCACTTATATTTTATAAAACATTAACTAATTAAAATGTTTCCATCCCATCCTAATTCAATTCTCTCATTTTTTTTATTTCATTTGTTTTGTTAACAAACATTTCACTAGAATATAATAACCATTTTATCCCTCATTTTAATCATACATTGTTTCCAATTTTCTAAAAATTATTTCTATTACTAATATAACAATACAATCTTATGTACCTTTACAGAATCCCCTTTTCAGTTAAATTTTCACCCATTATATCTAAATAGACCCTGTTTCTTTATATCTTATGTCTGTCCTTTGTAACTTCTTTTCCTTTCCTTCTTCCCTCTCTTCTTCTCTCTCCCCTTTTTACCCTCTTGTCTCTCTGCCTCTATTTCTCTCTTCTGTATTCCCCTCTTCTGTTGCTTTCTAATATTATACTTATTTTTCGAACTATTTTTCTTTTCTTTGGTTGTTTTTTTTAAGTTTTAAATTCTCCATTCTCTTTCCCCGCTTTCCTTTTTCTTCCCCACATAGAATTACTTCTTCATTAAAGATGGCTTCTTCTTTGTCCCAGTCCTCTGCTTCAGAATCCTCTTTGGGAACAATGTTATTTCTTTTTTAGTTTAAATTCCAGGGTGCCTTAGTTGTTGCTTTTGCAATTTAACCCAGTCAGCCAGAACTTTCACTTCTTACCCTCCTCCTGCACATTCTTTTCTGGTCGAGTTCTTCTTTGAAGTGGCCATTTCTGACCACCACTGCAACCACCTTCAGTTAAGGAAGTGATGGCCAGCTGAGGAGGAGAGATGCAACTCTCCTCAACCCTGCTGGCAGTCTCCCCCCTCTTCACCACCTCTATGGGGTGGCTTAGACCAGAAACCAGCCAGCTCGGGGCACTCCAGCAGCGAGTCCAGACTGAAACAATGTATGATCATGGATTTCTGTCTGTTGCCAAAGACGCTCAAACTGGAAGACCCTTTTATTTTTCTTATATGTCCCCATTTCATGTATTCATAACTATGTATATACTTATACCTATTATCTTGTAAGCGATTGACAAATCAAATAAATCAAATAAATAAAAAGTCATAAAGTGGCCCTAGTTCCCCATTGCTGCCCTAGATGAAGGGGAAGGAGGCAAGAATGAGTGCAAAAACATCAACATTCAGACCTTTTGCTTTTCAGTAATTAATGAACAGGAAAAGAAAATGTATGCTATATTAAAAGAAGTGTTACAATAAATTGAATAAATTAAACTATTAAATGGGTAAAACAAAGATATGCAGAGGTGTGCTCTTTTTTCAAAATGATCTACCATATCAAATTCTGAAATTGACATCACATTGCTTTATCCTTTGATAAATACATATTCTTAATACATATTCTTAAATATACTTCACAGAAAAATGAATTTGAAAATAAATACATCTTAACTTACAATTCACTCTAACTGAAAATACAAAGCAAAGCATAGACAAGATCATCAATGCATTTTACCTGTGGAACTTTGAAAATGCTTAAAATATCTTCCATATCAAAAGAAACACCAGGATCAAGAGTCCCGACAACTGATATAAGTTTGTTCAGAATGCTACACGTATAGTTGGGAACGAATCGGTTTTGACTGGAGAAAAGTTCCATTGTGGCATGATATGTGTATTCCCCACCATAAGTCTCATAGATTCTGAAGCCCAAGGTAATGTTAGGTAAGAGCTGGAGGTCTTCATTGATCTTCTTCACAGCAAATAACATGGTCAAAATATGCTGATAATACTTGATTAAGACTCTGCAATGGGAATTAGATACTGAATCAAATGAAATACTACATTTAAAAAGGGCAGTCAAACTAAGCTCTATTACAGAGACATAAGTGATAATTTGGTTATCATTCAGTTTTCAGGTAAATGATTATTAGCCTTTCATGAGTGTGTGCATTAATTAAAGTATTTGCTCTACAATTAATATAGACATTTTTCTTTTGGTAGAGAAGATTTTATTGTAATTTAAAGGACTGCAAAGGAATAGCATGGATTTTAGTGTTGGTTTTCTTTATATTTTCTTAGAAGAGTACCTAGGTTTTCCAGAATTGGCAAAATATATTCTTCACAGCACCCCATTATTGGGTAGCAAATAGGTTGTAACTTTTTAAATTTTATCTATAATAAGTTGTTTAATAAGCACTTCAAATATCCCATAATGTGTTAAAGTCAGTTAAGCAAAATCCAGAGCTTTTCTTACTATAAAAACAATGATAGCAAAATTTGGTGCAATGCCTTTATTAGTTTAAATTTAAGAACTTCATATAATTCTGAAAGCAGACTTTCTAAAAAAAATTACAAAAACAGACTAAAATGTTACTAATTATATTCTCACAAAGATAGGCATTTCTCCTCTCTCATCCCAAAATGCTTCATACATCATTATATGGCATATATTATTTATTGATGTTCTATTTATTGATATAAAATATACTGCATCTATGACTTAATATTATTATTCCAATGGTTAAATACAATTTTACTTGCTTTGAGATTCAGTTTGAGAAGCTGATGCTGTAATCCCCAGAAAAACGAAGAATCTAACAATCATGAAGGGTTGAATAATTATTTTGATTTCTACTTTCTTTCATGAACACAGTATTTCACAATTGCTTTCCCTTAGAAAGCAATATTACATATAAAACTGTAGTACTACTTCATTTAGGTTTTAAAAGTTATATGTGCAGTATTGGAATTAACTAAGAAATAGATTTATAAAATAATTTATATAGATTGATACACTATGAGAAATAGATTAATAATAATAATAATATCTTACAGATTCTCACCAACAGCAGATTTCTTGGGAGCCTCCTCAAAGCTTTCTACAACTTTATTTATGAAAAAGAATGAAGTAATGCCACCAATAATGAAGTCACCTGCTTCAAAGTATTTCTGATCAATCAGGATAGAATCTTGGTTTCTGCACATTATTGGCTGAGCCGCATCAAATGTATATGGCAATAATAGGAGTATCAAAAAAATCATAGTTCAGTTAACAAGTTTTCTATCAATTCCATGCAATGCTTGTTAGAATTAATAAGCAATACAAGAATAGGCAAGCTTGAAATAAATAAATATGTCTATTCCTCATATAACATCCGTTTGGTTCTGAACTTTTGAATAAAAATCATTCTGAAACATCATTCCAATAATTTTATATGCCCGAAACTCTAAAAACATATAAAGGATTTAAACTGTCCATCAACTCTTACCGCTCATTCTTCCAAATAAACTTAAATTGTTGATCAGGGCTTTGAGAAGCAATAAAGTTAATAATAATCTTTTTGATAATTATAAAGGAGAGGGATAAAAGTGTCACTTTTACCTTTCCATTTCTCTGTGGAACTATGGATATGCTTCTCAATTCTAAACATATTATCACAATTTTTATCCATTAAACAAACAATGGAAACAAACTGTGACAACAGTCCTCAAATATTGAAGAACATGTTTGTGAGATGAAATGTGAGGCACAGAAAATACCAATGAATATGTGCTTGATTAAAAAGACCAGGCCAAACTTATGACAGTTATAAAGTTCTGCGCATGGGCGCAAGGAACGGAGACGAGACAGTGAACAGTGAACTTCAACTCTTTATTAATCATTGTGGAACAGAGCAAAACCCTAGGGCAGCAGCAGCCCTTTTAAAGGCAAGCTGCTGATCTAGTAACCAATAAGAAATGTGGAGCGTTAACTCCCTTAACCAATGAGAGAGGCTCGATAACAGCCAATCAGATTCTCCTGAATGGACCAATCCGATATCGCTATTATCGGCCAATCAGAAGTGCAGGGCTAGTACCCTGCTCTTTTCTAAAGGTTTGATAACTTTATTTAAGCATTTTATTAGTTCATAACACCCCTTCCCCCCGGGTTCCATTTAGGGGGTGTGGTGACATAATCTCTGAGGTAGGAGGGTTGTTTTAATTGTCTATTGAATTTACGCTGTCCCAACGGTTCTTGTTTGTAACCTTGTTTTGGCGGGATGTTTTCTGGCAAGTCGGGTGCCAGTGGTTCCTCATTGGAATACTCAGTGCTGCTAATGTTCTCATTGTTGTCCTCTGGCCTTTGTGGACTTGCCTCTGTCGAGGTGTTCCTCTGTGGCGAGGTCCCCCCCATCTCTGATCCTTCTTCATATGTTACGCCCAATTTCTGACTTCTTTCGTTCATGCTTTCTGCCAACTCGAATTCGGTTTCTTCGGCATCCACTTCCCCCTTCAGTTTGGGAGTTACTGGGGTCACAGAAACTAGGTTGAAGCCTCGAGTGAAGCTGATCTATATGGCGTTTCCATATTTTTCCGTCGCGGGTTTTCACTCGGTATGATCTGGGTCTGGTGGCTTGAATTACAGTTGCCTCGACCCACAGCGGTTCACCAGAAAGGTTTCTGGTGAAAACTAAGTCGCCTACCTTGAATTTGCGGCATTTCCCGCTAGTTCCACAGGGTTTCTCTGGCTCGTAAGATGGGTGTAGCCAGTCAAGATGGGAGCGGAATTTGCATCCCATTAATAATTCAGCTGGAGTCTTGCTGGTGACACTATGTGGAGTGATGTGTTGAAGAAGGAGTATTCTATTTATCTTATCTTCAATGTCCCCATGGTCCATTTTGTAGAGGTTTTTTTTTAACAAACTGTACTATGCGCTCGGCTCTTCCATTAGCTGCAGGGTGCACCGGCGAAGTTAGCGCATGGCGAACACCACGGTCCATCAAATATAGTTCAAAAGGAAGCGCGGTAAACTGGGACCGTTGTAGGATACCAGAACGTGTGTCCATGTGTCGCGAATAATCTGTTCAACTTTCGGATGATGGACTCGGTTGTGGTACTTTTCATTTCGTGGATCTCGAGCCAGTTTGAATAGGCATCCACTGTTAGGAGGAACATGTGTCCTTTAGTAGGTCTCATAAAGTCAATATGAATGCAGGACCACGGTCCCCGGGGTGTTTCCCATTCTGTTGGAGTTGCTTTTGGTGGGGCGTTGCTAACTTCCTGGCACTTATAGCAAGTCTTTACCCAGGCTTCAATCTGTTTGTCGATGCCCGGCCACCACGCGTAGCTTTGTGTGAGTGCTTTCATACGCATGATGCCAGGGTGGCCCTCATGCAGTGTCTTTAATACCGCTCATTGTAACCGCTCTGGGACAACGACTCTATCCCCCCACAGAATACAGCCTTTTTGGGAAAAAAAGTTCTGTTTTCCGACTCTTGAAGGTAAGGAAGTCATCAGGGGTTTGATCTACTGGCCATCCTCATTCGACCCAGCTAAGAACGCGCATTAAGATAGGATCGCGTTTTGTTTCGATCGCGATATCTCTAGCAGTTAGCAGCGGTGAATGTAGCGTTTCAATCTGGAGCATTGTAACGGTTGGAGCTAGGGCGTTGACGGTTTCCGTCAACGACGGAAACGTCGTTGTGTGGTGCACGGCTCAATGCGTCAGCGTGGGGAATGGCTTTTCCCGGGCGGTGCTGTAGTTTATAATTGTATGCAGCCAAAAACTCTGACCAGCGAGTCATTCTAGGGGATAATATATAGGGAGTTGGTTTGTCTCCCGCTATAATCCCCAGCAAAGGTTTGTAGTTGGTAACAATAGTAAAGACTCGTCCATATACATATTCATGAAACCTCTTTACAGCAGATACAACAGCAAGAGCTTCTTTATCGATTTGACTGTAGTTATGTTCAGCTTTTGATAAAGTCCTTGAAAAGTAGGCAATAGGGGCTTCACTACCGTTTGGTAACACATGGCTCAAAATGGCTCCTACTCCAAATGGTGACGCATCACATGTGATTGTTAAAGGCAAAGTCTCATTATACTGCATTAAAACAGCATCTGAAGTTAATAAGTTTTTTACTTGTCGGAACGCGTGCTCCTCTCGGTGCCCCCAGACCCAGGTTGCTTTTTTGTCTAGGAGCCGATGTAAGGGCTCGGCTACAGTCGCTTTGTGAGGCAGGAAGATGTTGTAAAAATTAATAAGCCCCCCAAAAGCTTGGAGATCGGTCTTATTTCTGGGTCTTGGGGTGTTCTTGATTGCCTTTAACTTGCTATTGGTGGGGTGAATGCCTTGTTTATCGATTAAGTACCCCAGGAACTCTACTTTATCTGTACACAATTGACATTTATTTTTTTTACCTTTAAGGGCAGAGTCTTTAAATTTCTATAGAACCAGTCTGAGACGCTCCTTTAGTATTTCTCTATTCAGGGCAGCGATTAAAACGTCATCAAAGTAGGGTATGACCCCTTTTATTCCCTGTAATAGTCTCTCCATCAGACTCTGAAAAATCCCTGGGGCTACGCTAACTCTGAATTGGAGTCGGTTGCACTTAAAGGCACCTGGGGAATGGAGGAGGTGTTGTACCACTGGTATCAGGTAAGCATTCTGTTGAAGGGCGTGATTCAGGGTGGCACAGTAGTCTCCTCAAATCCTTAATGATCCATCCGGTTTGATGGGTGTTACGATCGGGGTTTCCCAAGGAGCATGGTTGGTTGGTTCTAAAACACCCTGGGTTATTAATTTATCAAGCTGCTTGTCAATCTTAGGTTTAAGGGTAAACGGTACTCGGTGAGGCTTAAGGCGGATGAGGGCTACTTCAGGGTTAAGGTTAAATGATATTGGGGTCCCCATGTACACGCCTAGTTTGTCTGCAAAGACGTCCTGGAATTCTTGGACAATGGCCTCCTCCCAGTCATCGCTGCTGGTTCGGTGAATGCCGGCTACCTCAATCCCAAGTGGAGCGAACCATTGAAGGCCTAACAAGCTAGGCCAATCACGGTCAACGACGGTCAATGGGAAAGATGCGGTATGATTTTTGAATGAAACTAGGCTGGATCCAATGACTGGAATTTGGTTTCCTTGATAGTTCTTGAGTATGATTCTTTGGAATCTGAAGTCTTGCCGCCAGAGGGCAGGGATTAATTGTTTAAGGGTCTTCCAGGAAACCATCGAGAGGGACGATCCTGAACCGACTTCCATCATGCAGGGCTGGTTTTCGATGGCGACCTTCACTTGGATCTTCTTTGCATCTAATGATGAGGCATGACCAATTGTAATGGTTTGGTGTGCCTCTTCTCATTTCGTTGAATGGGCTAGTGGTTTGTTTCTGTAGGAGTGGTTATTCCATTGGTGGTTCAAATGTTCCCGAGTCACAGGACGACTTCCTGTGGTTTGGCGGTAGTTGGTCCCCCTCTGAAATGGGCTGGATCCTTGCTTGCTTTTACAGACCTTTCTGCGGCAGTAGCGGCAGTGATGGCATCTGTAAGGCTGATGTCGCCTTTCGCCATCAGCTTACTCTGCACGTTTGGTGCATCTAATCCCAGAACTATTCGGTCTCTCAGGGCTTCTTTGAGATCGACGAACCCACAGAGACCTCCCAGGTTCCGGAGATCCACGATGAAATCTGCAATGCTCTCTCCTTTCCGCTGGTCTCTCTGATAAAATTCATGTCTTCGGACAAGCGTTGGTATGGTAGGTGCACAGTGGGCCCATAGGAGGGGCTCGAGGACATCCCAGTCCATGGATTTCACCTCAGCCGGTTTTGCCAGTGCCTTAGCCATCTTAAACACGGTAGGGCCGCAGTGAGTCAGGAATACCACTCGCTTTTTCCCAGTAGTGGTCTCTTTCAAGTTGTTGGTCTCCAGAAACATCTGGAATCGGTCCATATATGAGTCCCAGTCTTCTTGTGTCGGGTCGAATGGAGCGGGTGGCATGATGCTGCCGGTCATTGATGCGCCTTCAGCCACGTGCTCTGTTTAGTGCTCTGTAGTGTTCAGTCAACTCTGATGTCTCCGTATCCCATCCTCGTCGCCAGTGTTAAGTTCTGCGCATGGGCGCAAGGAACGGAGAGAGACGGTGAACAGTGAACTTCAACTCTTTATTAATCATTGTGGAACAAAGCAAAACCCTAGGGCAGCAGCAGTCCTTTTATAGGCAAGCTGCTGATCTAGTCACCAATAAGAAACATGGAGCGTTAACTGCCTAAACCAATGAGAGAGGCCCTATAACAGCCAATCAGATTCTCCTGAACGGACCAATCTGATATCGCTATTATCGGCCAATCAGAAGTGCAGGGCTGGAACCCTGCTCTTTTCTAAATGTTTTGATAACTTTATTTAAGCATTTTATTAGTTCATAACAACAGTCATCCTCCTTTTAAAAATACTTTTATGTTTTAATGGTAACCATATAGAGTAATAGCAGTAACTGATGTTATTTTTTTCAAAACCAAACTTTTTAAAGGACTCAAGATATCTCACCCTTCCCTAACCACAGTTACTACATGCTCTTTAAATAGTAGTTGTGAATTCAAGAGGACCACCAGTTTTTCCACCAATCTTATAGAGTTGTAATAGAGTTGTCAAAGTCTGGAATGCCCTGATTCAGTTGTCTCAGCTACAAATGTTCACAGTTTCAGTCAAAAATTGAGTTCCCTGGATCTTACTTTATACTTAGGTGGTCAGTAGAGGGGACATGCATAAGTGTACTAATGTGCCTGTCATCTCTACCATTGTATTTTTATTCTATTCTTGTTCTCATTTTTGTTTGACAAATTCCAATAAATAAATCAATAAATCTTGAATTGAAAATGCATCCATGATTATGGATGAAATGTCCTCAGATGTCAACAGCCATGAATCATTCCTCTCCAGCCATGCCCATTGACCCTCCAAGCACTGGAGGACCTCAACAGTCTGACCTGCAACAGGGCCTCAGCTGCCTGACTTGTGTCAGTAGGATTGAAAATTATATGAATGTAATGTTCCTTCTATGCTTTGCCCCTCTGTAAGAATTATTCTCCAGCTCCAAATCTTCCTTTCTCTTCCTGAGGATCATGCATGAAATGGATTATCTACACCCCTTTCAGTAGGGATTCTGCTCTAAATATATGACCAAAATGGAAATGGCCTAATTGTTAATCACTTGTGGGAGAAAAAAATGCGTAGGGCTTCTCTCCCTGATATCTATGGAGTGGCTCTGGAGATTGTGAAAGCAGAACACTGTGCTGCAGGGTGGGATTCTACCAGTTTGGACCAGTTTGGGTGAACCAGATGTTAAAGTTACATCTGGTTCACTGAACCAGTATTTCAACTGACCAGCTAACCCCACCCATGCCTCCTCTTCCCTCCTCTGGAATCTCCACATGGCCCATTTCTGATGGCGGTAAGTGCCGGCAGGGGAAAAACCGGGCCTTCTGAAAGTCCAGAAATGGCCCGGGGGAGGCAAGCACCTTGGGAAGGTGAAAAACAGCTGTCCAAGAAAAACTGGAAGTCGCAAAATGAGCCTGTTTCCAACTTTCAGTGAGCCTCCAGAGACGGCGGGAGGTTGTTTTTGCCCTCCCAGAGTCCCAGGGGAAGCCTCCAGATCCTTGGGAGGGCAAAAATGCCCCCAGGCTCTGGAGGTCCACCAGGAGCCAGAAACAGGTAGTTCTGGTAGGCGATGCCCACCCAGCAACTGGGCAGTGAACTGGTTGCTGGGATTTTTGAATTCCATCCCTATTGTGCTGTCCTAGTCACTTACTTCTTCTGAAGCTTGTGTTGATTGAAACAAGAGCTCTGACTCACAACCTTGCAATGCAGGTTCCCAGGGGTGTCAATGCTTTCTCTCTCCTGTTACATCTACATGAAACCCTTGGGTGGTGCCCCGCCCCCAAGGCCAGAGACTGACACACAGAGAGCCGCTGGAACCAGGATGGCCAGAGCAAGCAACTCGGCAAGGCGAGACGGAGGGAGGAGACCCATCAAACGGTCATCATCGGCCATTCCTCAACCATCGATGCCCGGAAAGTACATGTGGAGGTGGGCATTGAAGAGCAGCCATGTGAGATGGAGATGGATTCTGGGTCCTACCTCTCAATGGTCTCCTGGCACACAGTCAAGCACCTGGTGGCCACCATCCGCTGCCACGAGCTGGAAAATCAAAAGCTAATTCTCAAGGACTACCAGGAAAACCATATCCCTGTAGATATGCTATCATGGTTTATAAGTTAAAGTGTCTGCAACTTTAACTGTGGGAAAGTAATTAGGGGAGTGGTTGTGAAAGCACTTTAAAAGAAGCAAGACGACAGCTTGCTCTCTCTCTGGCTTTGATGATCCCTGATTACTGCTTGGAATCAAGACTGCATTGCTCGAACGGGAGAGAAACAAAGGACTGATTTGTTAGTGAACTGACATAGGATATTCTACACGGACTTTGCTAACTGAATATCCCTGAATGGACTGACTAAATGATACATGACTATTGGACTGTTATTTTGACTATGCTATGAACTCATAATGGAATAAACTATATTTTTGATAGCACAAGTGTATCTGTTATTTTTACTGTATGTTAATAAACATACAAGCTTAGCTCACTCATTTATCTGTGTGCCTATCTGACTAATGCTGCACATTCTGTTTAGCTTGTCTCCCTAACCCTGGTTGGGGAAACCAGGCTTAACACTGGTTATGGGCCCAGAGGCTGCAAAGTCAGTTTAATTAGGATAAAACAGATTTATGTAAAAGTGAGAGTTTGTGTTGTTATACATTACAGTAAACAGACAGCTGTGTTTTTTTAATTATAGTTTTATATCCATACAAAGAAAACATGGCACAAGTCAATCTACAAAGTTTGTCCCTTATATCCAAGTTTGATGGAACAAACTATGTATCATGGTCTATGAAATGTAGTCTGCTTCTACGAAGAGAAGGTCTGTGGAACATAATTGAAAATCCACCAAACGTAGAAGAATGGGATCCAGAGGATGATGAAGACAGACTAAAAATAGAAGAATTTATGCATAAAAATGAACACGCTATTTGCATAATTGCTTTAACCTTAACTGACCAACAGCTTGTTTATATCCACGGAGAGAAAACGGCTGTTGGGTGTTGGCAGAAGCTGAAGAGGATTTATGTTCGAGATAATGTTGGTGCTCACATAAATCTAACACGGAAGTTTTTCAGTACGCATCTCCAGACAAATGGTGATATGCTGAGTCATTTGAAAACTATGCAAAGCATTTTTCAAGAACTGCACGAGAAAGAGCTTATTTTCTCTGAACAACACCAAGTCTACATAATTCTATCTTCCCTTGATGAAAGTTATGACAACTACGTAACTTCCCTTGAAATTTTGCCAAAGGAAAATTTAACTTTAACTAATATAACTGGCAGATTGATTGAAGAGGCCAGAAGTAGGTTTGAAAGAGATCAGTTAAGGAGGCAGCAACCTCAAAAAGAAGAAAATGAATCTCCTACTGCATACGCAATTAAAAAGTACTTTAATTGTGGAGGAAGAGGACATTTGGCAAGATTTTGTAAAAAAGCAAAGTGCCAGAACGCTGGCCAGAATACTAAAAGTCATCAAAAAATAAATAAAAATTTAGAGTTAGCCATGTATAGTAACGGAGCTGTAAAAAATAATTTATGGGTGGTTGACAGTGGAGCATCCCACTGTATAACAAATGATAACAAAAATTTTATTAAATTGTCCAAGAGTACACAGCAGATATCGTTAGCCAATGGCTGGAAACTGAAAGTTAAAGGTCAAGGTATAGCACATTGTTCTTTTATAAAAGAGAATGTAAAAATGTTATATGTACCACAACTTAAGTTTTATTTAATTTCAGTTAGAATTTTGGTTAAACTAGGATATGTAGTTACTTTTAAAGGATATAACTGCATAATTGAAAAAGAAGATAAGAAAATTACTGCATCTTTAAGAGGTGAATTATATGTGTTAAATGATGATGGTTTAAAGGTGGCTAACACGGTTTATGAAAATAAGAAACACCATGATGAATGTATTCACTTGTTACATCGAAGGCTAGGGCATTTAAATTTTAAAATGCTTAAGAAAACTGTTGAATTATCTAAGGGAATAAGTTTGAAACCTTGTAATAAGTATTTGCAATGTAATGCCTGTAATCAAAGCATAGCAAGGGTCATACCGGCTAATAGAGTTGATGGATTTACTACCAAAGAGCCTTTAGAAGTAGTATTTGCTGATTTAATAGGTCCGAAAAAACCAAGTGTAGGAGGAGCTCGTTACATACTAAGTATAATGGACCACTATTCTAGATATGGGTTTTGCTATTTAATGAAGAGCAAAACTGAAACGTATCAAAATCTATTTAATTGGATTAAATTTGCAGAAAGGAAAACTAAAAAGAAATTAGTAACTCTTATAACAGATAATGGTACAGAATTTACAAATAATAAATTCCAGAATAGATTAAGAATGTTAGGTATTCAACATAAAAAGTCTGCACCATATAGGCCACAACATAATGCCTTTATAGAGAGACGAGGCCAAACATTACAATCAATGACACGAACTATGATGTCTGATTCAGGATTACCTGACAATTTATGGGGAGAAGCAATAATGTGTGGTAATCATATATTAAATAATGTTGTTAATTCAACAACAGATGAATTACCATTCACACTGTGGCAGGTACAAAACCTGATTTAAGTTACATGCACATATTTAGAGCACCAGCATGGGTGCATATCCCTACACAATTTAGACACAAAGGACAGCATAGAGCTAAAAGATTATATTTTGTAGGATATACATCTAATCATAGATCTTATAGATTCTGGGAACCAGGTACATCTAGAGTTTACACCAGTGCTAGTGCTAAATTCTTAGAACATGTAGGATGGAATAGATTAGAGCAAGATTTAAATAATGAAGTAATTATTGAACCCTACAAAAGGCAGAAAGAACAGATTAGTTATAAGAAGAGTCCAATTAAAGAAGAAGTCCACAAAGAGCAAATAGGACCAGAACAAGTGGAAACAGTTGATCAGGAAGAGTTAGATAATCAAGAACAGTTAATAAAGGAAAGTCCACCTGTAAGTCCTGTAATACCTAGACGTACTACACGTATAACTAGACCACCTGATAGGTATCAAGCAAGTATAGTTTGCCAAGTAACTAAAGTTCCAACTAGTGTAGATGAACTTAGGATGTAACCTGCTAAGGATCAGGAGAATTGGCAAAAGGCAATGGAAAAAGAACTAAATTCATTAAAGGTAATGAAAGTTTATGAAGATGCTAAATTACCTCCAGGAGAAAAATCCATTGGGTGCAAATGGATATTTAAAGTAAAAACTGGAAATGATGGGACTGTTACCCATAAGGCTAGGTTAGTAGCTCAAGGATTTAATCAAACTGCATCTGATTACGATGAAGTTTTTGCACCAAGTCTTAAAGCAACATCTTTAAGAGCAGCTTTAGTGTGGGCAGCTAAGAAAAACTATGTCATTAACCATTTAGATGTAGAAACTGCTTACCTGCATGCACCATTGCAGCACACTATATATTTAAGAAAACCAATTGGTATAAAAGACAATAAAGTAAATAGTAATGATTGTTGGAAACTCAAAAAGAGTCTTTACGGGTTGAAACAATCTGGGTTTGAGTGGAACCAATATATTGTGAAAGAGTTAAACAATATAGGTTTTAAATCTGGTTTAGCAGATCCATGTGTGTTTAAAAGAGAAAATAATGGAACGGTGTCATTATTGTTATTATTTACAGATGATATTGCTTTGATAACTAAGACTAATAATGGAGCTAATGAGATTATATCATTATTAGCCAAAAAGATAAAATTAAAGCATTTAGGTGAAATTAAAAAGAATCTAGGATTGACAATTAACAAAACAAAAAATGGTTTTAAGATATCTCAAGAAGATAAAATTTGCCAATTAATTAAAACGTATAAAATGGAATTTTGTAAACCAGCAAAGACTCCAATGAGTCAGGAAGTTTGCCAAACTAATGATCAAAGTCCCAAATTTGATAAGTCAATATATCAATCTTTAATTGGTAGCTTATCATATATAAGCAATTGGTCTAGGCCAGATATAGCTTATAGTGTAAATCAGCTGGCACGTTTTAATTCGGATCCACAACAATGTCATTGGCAATCATTAAAGAGAATTTTAAGATATCTTCAAGGAACAATGAACCATGCATTGTATATAGAACCAAAGGGTGATTTGAGTCTTAGTGCTTATGCAGATGCAAGTTTTGCAACTGATATAAACACAAGAAAATCAACATCTGGGATGGCTATATTATTTGGTAAGACACTAATAGGGTGGAGGTCAATCAGACAACAGCATATTAACTTGTCCACGATGGAAGCGGAATTTTCATGTCTGTCATTATTGTGCACTGACTTGATTTTGTACAAACAGTTATTATTAGACATGGGTATAACTGTTAAAGATTCCATTATTGTATACGAGGATAACCAAGCAGCTATAAAGTTAGCTACTAGTATTGCTGTACAAACTAGATCAAAGCATACTGATTTAAGATACTTAAATGTTAGAGAATCTGTAAAGAATGGGCTAATTAAATTGGAATACTGCATGACGGAAGAAAACATTGCAGACCAATTTACAAAAGCTCAAGGAGTAATTAAGTTTAAAGAGAGTTGTAACAAATATGATTTAAAGATGTAAATATTTATATTTATTATTATTTCCTAAAAGGGGAGGATGTTAGGGATAACATTGTATACCCTAACTGGTTTAGGTAAATAATAATATGTTATCATGGTTTATAAGTTAAAGTGTCTGCAACTTTAACTATGGGAAAGTAATTAGGGGAGTGGTTGTGAAAGCACTTTAAAAGAAGCAAGATGACAGCTTGCTCTCTCTCTGGCTTTGATGATCCCTGATTACTGCTTGGAATCAAGACTGCATTGCTCGAACGGGAGAGAAACAAAGGACTGATTTGTAAGTGAACTGACATAGGATATTCTACACGGACTTTGCTAACTGAATATCCCTGAATGGACTGACTAAATGATACATGACTATTGGACTGTTATTCTGACTATGCTATGAACTCATAATGGAATAAACTATATTTTTGATAGCACAAGCGTATCTGTTATTTTTACTGTATGTTAATAAACATACAGGCTTAGCTCACTCATTTATCTGTGTGCCTATCTGACTAACGCTGCACATTCTGTTTAGCTTGTCTCCCTAACCCTGGTTGGGGAAACCAGGCTTAACAGAAGCCCTAGCAGATGTTGCTGGCATCAAAAGATTCCATGAATACCTTTATGGTAGGACCTTTTCTATTGTCACGGACTATAAGCCACTGCTTGGGATCCTGGCAGGGAACAAGGCCACCCCAAGCATCCTATCACCAAGGATGACAAGGTGGTCTGAGTTCCTTGCCGCCTACAGCTACCAACTGACACATCGACCCTGCAAGGACATCGACATGGACGCACTGAGTTGTTCCCCCCTGCCAGACCTAGAGGACGACCTGGCACCCACAACGACAACCCTGCAAATAGAGACAGTGCCCAACCTACTCCTGACCATGCCAGACATTGCCAGAGAAACCAATAAAGACAAGCAGCTGGCACAGGTCTTGAGCTGGGTGGGAAAGTGGTGGCCGGAAGGTGACATAGATGAACAATTCAAATCTTTACTGAACCGACAAAACTGAACTCTTTACCCAGAAGGACTGCATACTTTGGGGAAACAGAGTTGTGATTCCAGAGACGTTGCAAAAAAGGGTTTTATCAATGTTGCATGAAGGGCACCCAGGCATGGTTAAATTGAAAAGCCTGGCCAGGAGCTATGCCTGGTGGCCAGGAATGGACAAACAAATAGAAAACTGGGTAGCCACATGCAAAAGGTGCCAGGAGACTAGACCAAACCCCCCCTCCACTCCGATCCAAGAATGGGAGAGTCCAAGGGGCCCCTGGTCTAGAATCCACATCGACTTCATGGGGCCAACCAAGGGGCACATGTTCCTGATCACTGTCGATGCTTACTCCAACTGGTTGGAGGTAAGCACCATGGAATCAACAACAACAGAAGCCGTCATTAAGAAACTAAGCAAACTCTTTGCCACACACAGCCTGCAAGACATGCTAGTGTCGGATAACGGACCACAGTTTACCGCACTAGCATTCAAAAAGTTCCTGGCAGAGCAGGGGATACACCATGCATTAACCTCGCCCATGCATCCGGCGGTGAACGGGAGGGTGGAACGCATAGTTCAATACACAAAAATACCATACAAAAAATTGAAACCAGCAACATACAAGAAAAAATAAATAAAATGCTGTTTATCCAGCACATCACACCCATCTTCAACACAAACAAAAGCCCAGCAGAATTACTAATGGGCAGAAAACTAAGATCCCCATAAGACAGAATGCACCCCACATATAACCCTGAGAAACCGCCGGACTCATCCAGCAAATACAGAACATTCAACATCGGAGGCACCATCTACGCTAAAAATTTCACAGGGGACCTACTCTGGGTACCGGCAAGGATCACCCAGATAACGGGGCCCCGGTCCTACCGACTGCAGACCACCAATGGTTGAAGCTGGAAGCGGCACATCGACCAACTAAGGTCAAGACTAGCCATGATAGCACACAAACACCCCACCAAGAAATCAGAAGGGGGGGAACCGCAAACCATGAGCGAAGAGGAGAGGAAAATCCTAAAACACAAGCAGAACACCCCCCCACCCAGAATAAACCAACCCCAAATAAACCAGCCTTACTCACTGGTAGACACCAAACCAAATGACCACAAATCCCACGAAGCTTCACCTGATAGGAGCAGCCAAGCCAGTTCAAGCAGCCTGGAAAAACCAGGCGGGAACGATGGAAGCGGCAGCTCGACCAGCCCGAGTAGACCGGGAGGGAGCTACCAAAGAAGGCCCGGCTTACCCTTCCAGGCGGTTCTACCCCAAGGAACTGGAGAGACAAGGAGTTCGTCCGAACCGGTCGAGGACCACGCTGAATCTGAACCACGCAGGTCAACTAGGCAGGTCCGAAGCCCCACCTACCTGTGCAACTACGTGACCACGCTCCGTCAGATGAAACCAAGAGGGGAGGGGTGTGCTACATTAGCATACTCCAAACCCTGACACCTGATTGGTACACACGAATCGCGACCGGATTGGCTAACTGAACGGCCGTGATTGGTGCGCTAAGAATCTACCGTGATTGGCTGAGCCGATCGCGGGAGATTCAAACCGCTGTCATTGGCTGCCGAGCCGCAGGCAAGCCTTTTAAAAGGGACTGTTGTGGCTCCTATTCCTTGAACTGAAACAGACCTAAATAAAGAGCTGAACGTTACCAAATGGTCTCATGTCTCTTTGGGAACCGATCCACCCCGATCTAACAGTACCCTCGCAAGAGGGAATTGTTTTAAGTTCAGGGATCCTCAGTTCTTGGAGAATTATTGGTTCTGAATAGGTTTGCATTGCACAGACAGACATAATGTGTAATAGGGAGATACTCTTTGACTTGAGATTTCTACTTGAGGAACAGGTAACTGTTATGCTCAGAACAGCCTTTGAATAAATGTGAGTTGTGCACCCATTATGTCTTTTTCTTTCTTAAAATCACCCACATCCCAAACACCTCTTGTATGGATTACTATAATGCATTCTATATGGGGCTGACCCTGAAAAATATCTGCTTTGGATGGTACAAAATGTAATGACCCTTCATATATTTTTTGGAAGATCCTGAGGACATTGTTCTTCAGCTTTCCTAAAGACTCCTGGTCCACATGAAGGTAAACAAATGGCTAGTGCCTGATGCCATTGTGAGGGTGGGGGTGGCAGAGTGCTGGATTTTTACATTGAGGAATGTATATAGTATAATATTCACATTAAAAACAATAAACACAATTTAAAATAACTAATGGTCCTGGTACCACAAAAGCAACACAACCCCACACATTAAAAATAAACTTCAGAACTTCACAGAGCTCCAGCTTCATATCTTCCCAATGCTTCTGGGAAAAGTTGGGCCATTCAGCTTTCTAAAAGGCCCAGGTTTAAGGGACTACTAAATCGCATTCTAAAGTATGAGATTGCTACTGAGAGATTTGATGCCTAGGTCCTTCTACATAATGACATTTAAGAGATGGAAAATGGAGTATACCCACTCTGATAGTGGAATAGGCAAATACCCTTGGGAAGAGGCGGATAAAAGGAGTAAAAATAATAACCAACAACCTTGATCTGTCCCCAGAAAGAACCTGTAAGCCAGTACAGCTCACCCAGCAACAGTGCAACATGAGAAAACTATGTGACAACCAAAATTGCTCATCCAGCCATATTCTGGACCAAATGAAATATATAGATGGTCTTTTTTTAAAAAAAAAAAAATACACTTTATTGATTTTACAGTTAAAATAGACCAACAACACATACATAAATGCAAAAGAGAAAAATAAAAAAAAAAAGAATAGAAAGAAAAAGATAGAAAACAATTAAAAACATTTTCATCTTCAACAGTTTGAGAGACCTCCTTTTTATCCTTATTTTATACCATATACACAATTAATCCTTACATATATCTGTATATGACTACTACGATTCTATCATATCTTCTTTTCCCTTTTAGTGTGAAATTTATCTTTCGTCTATCCATTTGTACCAGCAGTTCCAGCTGTTGTAATATATTGAAGTGTCTTTATCTTTTAATGCCAAGGTTAATTTGTCCATTTCTGCACAACTTGAAATTTTTTGAATAATCATCACTGATGGAACATGAGGCTGTTTCCAACATTGTGCAAAAGCCAACCTGGCTACTGTCAAAATATGTATTATTATATATTTCACTTTTTTTGGTAGTTCTTTATCAAAAATCCCTAACAGAAAGGACTCTGGCTTAAATTCGATCTGTTCTCTTTTCATTTCCTCCAGCCATTTTCTAATTTTCTGCCAATATTTTTGAGTTTCTGTACAAAACATATGCAAGAAATTTCCCTCTTTTTTTTTTTTTTTTTTTGCATTTCCAGCAGTTCAGACTCATATTGGGGTGCAATATCGAAGGAGGAAGGTGCCACCTATAAAACATTTTATAGGCATTTTCTTTGTACGCTACCAATTTTGTGATTTTGTTATTTCTACTCCAGACCTTTTCCCATTCTGTTAAAGTGATACTATGTCCTATGTTCCTACTCCAGGCTATCATGTTCCCTTTAACAATTTCTTCCTCTGATTCTACCTCTAATAAATAATTATAAAATTTTGTTATATATTTTTTTTTGCCTGATCCTAATAAAATTTTGTCTAATTGCTGGAGTTTATTATTAGTTCCAAATTATTTCTTGTCCTGTTTGTATCTACTTTGAATTTGAAGTTATGCTCACCGATCAATTTTTAATCCCTGACTTGAAGGTCTTGCTACAATTTCAGATTTCCTTGTGTATCCAATAGGTCCTTATTTGTAACCATTTTAGTAATATTCAGATTATTTAGGTGGGTCATTGTCTCCATTGTTGAGATTCAGATTGGTATCTTTAAGTAGTGTTTTTTCTGTATTTTCTTCCAATTAGTCAATAAAGAATCTCTGATTACATGTCTGTGAAAATATTTCTGGATAGTTTTCCCAATATCCCATAAAAAAGCATGCCAACCCCTCTGTAAGTCATGGCCTTCTAAGAGTAATATTCTCTTATTAGTTAAATTCACCCATTCCTTCAACCATACTAAAGAAGCTGCATTATAATACAACTCCCAATTTGGGAGTACCAGCCCTCCCCTGCTCTTCATATCCTGCATTGCCTTTAAGTTTATTCTAGGTTTTTTCCCTTGCCAGATGAATTTTGCAGTTATTGTGTTAAGTTCTTCAAAAAAACTTTTTGTGTACTTTAATTGGAATCGTCTGAGGAATTTTGGAAGAATATTAATTTTAATAGCAGCAATTCTGCCTAATTGTGAAAGTTGCAGTTTGCCCCATGTTTCTAAATCTGTCTTTACCTGTTACATTAATTTGTCATCATTGTTTTCCTTTAGTGTCTTACAGTGTGCTGTCAACCATATTCCTAAATAAAGTATTTAACTTTCTTTATCACTTGTAGCCCATAACTTCTTCTAGTTCTAATTTCTGTTTTTCTGTTAAATTTTTAGTCATTAATTTTGTTTTCTTCCTATTAATTTTTAGTCCTGCTAGTGCTCCAAATTGTTCTAATTCACTCATCAATTTTTGTCCTCTTTCTATTGGCTCTTCAATGAAAAAAATCATATCATCCGCAAACACTTGCAACTTATATTCTTTTTTCTTAACCTTTAATACTTTTATGTCTGGGTTCTGTCTAATTCACATTAATAATGCTTCTAGTCATAATATGAAGAGCAGGGTGAGAGTGGGTAGCCCTGTCTGACTCCTTTTTCTATTTTTATTGGGTGGGTATATTCCCCATTTATTATAATATTTGCCTATTGTATATCATAAATGGTTGTTATAATATTTTCAAATTTGGTGCCTAAATTCATATTATAAATTTTTGGATTAAAAATTGCCAATTTAAGTTATCAAAGGCCTTCTCTGTGTCTAGAAACATAAGTGCTATTTATTTTTTGGGGTGGGCTTCATAAAATTCTAAAACATCTAATACTATTCTTAATTTATTCCTGATTTGACTGGTGAGGAGAAATCCATTTTGGTCTTCGTGTATATGCTCATTTAAAATTATTTTTAATCTACTTGCCATAATAGAAGTAAATATTTTGTAGTCAGTATTTAGCAAAGAAATCGGCCTATAATTTTGTATATATCGGAGGTCTGAATCCTCCTTCAGAATCAGCGAAATCAATGCCCCCCTCCATGAGTCCGGCATCCTGGCTGCCAATAAGATGTCATTAAAAACTTCTACCATAAGAGGTCCTATTTCTTCTGCTATTGCCTTGTACAGCTCCTCTGGGATCCCATCTGATTCCAGGGATTTGCTGTTTTTCTGGTTCTCTATTGCTGATTTCAATTCAAACCAAGTAATGTTTTTGTTGAATAATTCTTCCATTTCTTCCCCAATTGCTTTATCCTTCATTTCATTCAAATAGTTTCTTATCCTATCTTCGTTAACTTCTTTCTTTTTATATAATTCTTCAAAATATTTATGGGCAATTTCTTTTTTCTGTTCTATCCCTTGTTGTATATCCCCCTTTCCATCTATTAGCTGAGAAATCAATCATTTTTCTTTCCTTTTTAAAAGTCTATATGATAGCCATCTCCCTGGCTTGTTGGCAGGCTGAAAATGAGTTTGTCTAGTTGTATTCAGATTAATAATCATTCTCTCTTGTTCAATTAAATTCAATTTAGGTTTAGTTATTGTTATCTGATTTTGCAATTTTAAATCCTTTGGTGTACTCTGTAATTGAGTTTCCAATTCCTTAATTTTTTGTTGTAATTTGTTTTGCTGGGCATATTTTTCCTTATTCCTCTTGGCGTTATAAGAGATTGTTATATCTCTTATTACAGCCTTCATTATATCCCAAATGTTTTGTTTCGTAGTTGCTCCATTATTATTTTCCTTTAAAAAATAGTTTAATTCCTCCTTGAGTTTGTTTGTATACTCTTTTTCTCTTATTAACTGAGTATTTAACATCCATCTTTCCTTGGGTTTTTCCCTACCCTTCCATATTATCTGAATTGGATTGTGATCTGTCCATTTATTGGGTAGGATTTCAATCCCTTTTATCTCATTTGCTATTTCCCCATTCATCCATGCCATATCAATTCATCTCCATATTTGATGAGGATTTGAATAGAATGTAAATTGTTTTTCCTCGGGATGTAATCTTCTCCATATGTCAATCAAATTTAACTTCTTCATCATTTCCATACGTATCTTGGGAAGCTCTCTTTTTTCCCCTTTGTTCCTTCCCCCATTACTGTGGTCTTTTTGATAATCAGCATTAGAATTAAAGTCCCCTATAATATCAGTATTTCTTTTTTCCAATCCTACTATTTTTCCATAAAGATGCTTAAAAAATTCTTTTTGATCTCCATTCAGGTCATAGATTACCACTAAGAGAATTGGGATGGCATTAATCCAAATCTGCAAAACCAGAGTTCTTCCCTCAGGATCCAACCATATTAAATCTGCTTTCATATCCTCTTTAACATACACTGCAATCCCTTTCTTTTTCCCCGCGTCTGCTGGTGGATGAATAGCTTTCCTAATTTTGGGCATTCTAAGTATTTTTCAACTGTTTACTTTATATGAGTTTCTTGTAGACATACTATATCAGCATTTTGTTTGATTCATTTGGCTATTAACCTTTTCCTTTTTGTCGTCGAGTTTAAACCATTTATATTAATTGATAATAGTTTCTTTTCTTCTTCCATTTAATTAGTTCTGTTTCAGTCTTTGTCTTGTGACTGCTCCGATATCTCCTTGTGCCTGAAGATGTGTCCTACTTTCTTCTCTCTCCTGTTGTAATTGAATAGTTTCTTGATTTCCTTAATTTCAGTCTCTGTTCTTATGATAGCCTTGATCTTCTTGGGAGTTTGTTTCCAGTTCATCCTTACTGCTCTGGTCTTCCGGGCTTACCAACCATTTATAAAATTCCTGGGCCTTTTCCATGGAGTCTATTTTGATTTTCCTCTCATCCCACTAAACTAACATCTCCTCTGAGATTAGCCATTTTAATACACCTCTTTTCTGATTTAGGTAAGATGCTAAAAATTTATAATCTCATCTTTGTTCTCTTACTCTTCTTGGTATTTGTTTGAGAACCAATACTTCTTTGCCTTTATACATGATTGATTCATCTCTTGACATCCTATATATGATGTCCTGGACACTCCTTCTTGCAAATCGTATATGGACTTCTCTTGGGCATTTGTGGCATCTCGCATAATTAGTGCTAACCCTGTAAACTTCATCAAACTCCCTCAAGATGTCATCTTTATCCTTTTCCAATAGTCCCGCCAATATTCCTGCCATTAGTTATTCCAAGTCTTCTTCTTTTGATTCCATTATATTCTGGAATCTCAAGCATGTAGCAGCCTTATCCTTCCCTAGATAGACCAGTGAGTCCTCCATTTCTTTACTCACATTCTTTAATTGTTCATCTACCCTTTCTAATTTCCTTTCAGTTCATTCTGTCCTTTTCTCTACCTCTTTTATTGTTGCTTCATTTTTCTCCAAGGCCTGCTGTAATAATCCAACTTTGTCCTCTACTTTGGAGATATCCGCTTTCATTTCTGCTTTTAGTTTCCCCATCTCCTCTTTTAATTCATTTATATCTGCTCTTGTCTCATTAAATATATGTATTATATAACTTATTTTGAATATTCTTAAACACAAACAGTATTACATTCATTCCCAAGTGGATTAATTAAATATTTAGAGTGATTGCACAATGAATTGTAATATTAATATATAAAATCCTTTATAGTTATTAATTTCTTTTTTTTCTCCCCCTCTCCTGCATTTTTTTATTTACCGTCCATATTGGGTTTTTTTTTTTTTTTTGTGGCTTCCTTTTTTTGTATATTTTTTTTATACCTGAGACTTTTTAATTAGATTAAGTTGTTGAAGAACCTGAAGAAATTCCTTTTTCTTTTTTCTTTTTTCTTTTTTCTTTTTATTTTTCTGCCTTTGACAAGATTTAACAATTTTTTCCTTTCTCTGTTTATTTTTTTTTTCCTTCCTTTTTTGAGCTTTTACTGCTATTTAACTAATCAATTGCATTAAGGTATACAAGAACCTGAAGAAATCTTTTTTATTTCTATCTTGCTTCTTTGACATTGCAGATGATAATGCAAGGGATTCAAAGTATACAAGCAAGAACAGAGAATATTGAAAGGAGAACAGAAAAAAACTGATGAAAAGGTGGAGAATATTCAACCAATGATGATGAAGTAAGATGAGAAATTCAAAAAAATTGAAGAAGATAAACAAAGAGTTAAGAAGATTGGAGATATTGATGACAGATTAAAAGTGGTTGAACAAGATAAAAATGGGATGGTGAGATGGGAGATGGATAGATCAGAATTTTATCTCAGATTCCAAAACATAGAGGAAGAAAAGGGACAAAACTTAGCTGAGATAATGATAGAAATCTTGACTGAAGCTCTGGAAATAACCAAAGAGAAGATGCTGGATGAAATAGATGAGGTTTTTCGAGTCTTAACAAGATATGCAATGAGAAATAGCTTACCAAGAGAAGTTCACCTCAGATTTACAAAGAAAGCCATTAAAACACAAATATTGCAGGTGCCAAGAAAGAAAACGTTGAAAAATAAAGATAAGGAGATTATGGTCCTGAAGAGTGAGAGAGATGAGAAGAGAATACTGATTCCTGATTAAAATCCTACTTTAAAAAGAGGTGAATTATAGATGGCTGATTCCAGAAGGTTTAATGTTCACATGGCAAGAACAGAGACACAGAATTGACTCAGTTCAGAAAGCTGAATCATTTTATACTTTTATACTGAATACTTTGGAGGGAGAGAGGAGGAGACAGAAAAAGAAATGCCACTAATTGAATTCCAAGAGGATTGCAAATAGCGACTGAAAAAGAAGAAGGTACAGTAGGTGGAAAGGTGGAAGTTAAGGAACAAAGTGAACCAAGATCTACAAGAGCCGCTAAAGCTACTTATAAAGTATAAATATGGAAGAGAAAAAAACTGATTACAATTAATATAAATGGACTTAATTCAGCTGTTAAAGGAAGGAAAACTTTCCATAAATTAGAGAAATTAAAATTTGATATAATCTGCCTACAAGAACTATATATTAAAAAGCAACATGGACAACTGTTGATACAGCCAAAGGGAAAATA
>JAUCBL010000283.1:0-2500 GCA_033807585.1 Hydrophis major
GGATTTCAAAATTAAGTTGATTTTTGTGTTCTACGGGATGCGAAACATTAAATGTATACATGATATTCGGTTGCTTGCTTTTCCTGAGAAGTTATCGCAAGGTATATCTCAAAATTGAAGAAAAAACTCAGTTTAGCAACAATGCATAACTTTTGAAGAAGAGCTCGGATTTCAAAATTAAGTTGATTTTTGTGTTCTACGGCATGCGAAACATTAAATGTATACATTATATTGGGTTGCTTGCTTTTCCTAAGAAGTTATCGCAAGGTATATCTCAAAATTGAAGATAAAACTCAGGTTAGGGTTAGGGTTAGGGTTAGTGTTAGGGTTAGTGTTAGGGTTAGGGTTAGGGTTAGGGTTAGGGTTAGGGTTAGGGTTAGGGTTAGGGTTAGGGTTAGGGTTAGGGTTAGGGTTAGGGTTAGGGTTAGGGTTAGGGTTAGGGTTAGGGTTAGGGTTAGGGTTAGGGCTAGGGCTAGGGTTATTGTTAGGGTTAGGGTTAGGGTTAGGGTTAGGGTTAGGTTAGGTTAGGGTTAGGGTTAGGGTTAGGGTTAGGGTTAGGGGTTAGGGTTAGGGTTAGGGTTAGGGTTAGGGTTAGGGTTAGGGTTAGGGTTAGGGTTAGGGTTAGGGTTAGGGTTAGGGTTAGGGTTATACATTAAATGTATAACTTTTGAAAAAGAGCTCGGATTTCAAAATTAAGTTGATTTTCGTGTTCTACGGCATGCTAAACATTAAATGGAGACATGATATTCGGTTGCTTGCTTTTCCTGAGAAGTTATCACAAGGTATATCTCAAAATTGAAGATAAAACTCAGTTTAACAATGCATAACTTTTGAAGAAGAGCTCGGATTTCAAAATTAAGTTGATTTTTGTGTTCTACGGGATGCGAAACATTAAATGTATACATGATATTCGGTTGCTTGCTTTTCCTGAGAAGTTATCGCAAGGTATATCTCAAAATTGAAGAAAAAACTCAGTTTAGCAACAATGCATAACTTTTGAAGAAGAGCTCGGATTTCAAAATTAAGTTGATTTTTGTGTTCTACGGCATGCGAAACATTAAATGTATACATTATATTGGGTTGCTTGCTTTTCCTAAGAAGTTATCACAAGGTATATCTCAAAATTGAAGATAAAACTCAGTTTAACAATGCATAACTTTTGAAGAAGAGCTCGGATTTCAAAATTAAGTTGATTTTTGTGTTCTACGGGATGCGAAACATTAAATGTATACATGATATTCGGTTGCTTGCTTTTCCTAAGAAGTTATCGCAAGGTATATCTCAAAATTGAAGATAAAACTCAGGTTAGGGTTAGGGTTAGTGTTAGGGTTAGTGTTAGTGTTAGTGTTAGGGTTAGGGTTAGGGTTAGGGTTAGGGTTAGGGTTAGGGTTAGGGTTAGGGTTAGTGTTAGGGTTAGGGTTAGGATTAGTGTTAGGGTTAGGGTTACGGTTACGGTTAGGGTTAGGGTTAGGGTTAGGGTTACGGTTAGGGTTAGGGTTAGGGTTAGGGTTAGGGTTAGGGTTAGGGTTAGGGCTAGGGCTAGGGTTAGAGTTTGGGTTAGGGTTAGGGTTAGGTTATGGTTAGGGTTAGGGTTAGGGTTAGGGTTAGGGTTAGGGTTAGGGTTAGGGTTAGGGTTAGGGTTAGGGTTAGGGTTAGGGTTAGGGTTAGGGTTAGGGTTAGGGTTATACATTAAATGTATAACTTTTGAAGAAGAGCTCGGATTTCAAAATTAAGTTGATTTTCGTGTTCTACGGCATGCTAAACATTAAATGTATACATGATATTCGGTTGCTTGCTTTTCCTGAGAAGTTATCACAAGGTATATCTCAAAATTGAAGATAAAACTCAGTTTAACAATGCATAACTTTTGAAGAAGAGCTCGGATTTCAAGATTAAGTTGATTTTTGTGTTCTACGGTATGCGAAACATTAAATGTATACTTGATATTCGGTTGCTTGCTTTTCCTAAGAAGTTATCACAAGGTATATCTCAAAATTGAAGATAAAACTCAGTTTAACAATGCATAACTTTTGAAGAAGAGCTCGGATTTCAAAATTAAGTTGATTTTCGTGTTCTACGGCATGCTAAACATTAAATGTATACATGATATTCGGTTGCTTGCTTTTCCTGAGAAGTTATCGCAAGGTATATCTCAAAATTGAAGAAAAAACTCAGTTTAGCAACAATGCATAACTTTTGAAGAAGAGCTCGGATTTCAAAATTAAGTTGATTTTCGTGTTCTACGGCATGCGAAACATTAAATGTATACATGATATTCGGTTGCTTGCTTTTCCTGAGAAGTTATCACAAGGTATATCTCAAAATGGAAGATAAAACTCAGTTTAGCAACAATGCATAACTTTTGAAGAAGAGCTCGGATTTCAAAATTAAGTTGATTTTTGTGTTCTACGGGATGCGAAACATTAAATGTATACATGATATTCGGTTGCTTGCTTTTCCTAAGAAGTTATCGCAAGGTATACCTCAAAATTGAAGAAAA
>JAUCBL010000283.1:15000-17500 GCA_033807585.1 Hydrophis major
GTTAGGGTTAGGGTTAGGGTTAGGGTTAGGGTTAGGGTTAGGGTTAGGATTAGGGTTAGGGTTAGGGTTAGGGTTATACATTAAATGTATAACTTTTGAAGAAGAGTTCGGATTTCAAAATTAAGTTGATTTTCGTGTTCTACGGCATGCTAAACATTAAATGTATACATGATATTCGGTTGCTTGCTTTTCCTGAGAAGTTATCACAAGGTATATCTCAAAATTGAAGATAAAACTCAGTTTAACAATGCATAACTTTTGAAGAAGAGCTCGGATTTCAAGATTAAGTTGATTTTTGTGTTCTACGGGATGCGAAACATTAAATGTATACATTATATTCGGTTGCTTGCTTTTCCTAAGAAGTTATCACAAGGTATATCTCAAAATTGAAGATAAAACTCAGTTTAACAATGCATAACTTTTGAAGAAGAGCTCGGATTTAAAAATTAAGTTGATTTTTGTATTCTACGGCATGCAAAACATTAAATGTATACATGATATTCGGTTGCTTGCTTTTCCTGGGAAGTTATCACAAGGTATATCTCAAAATTGAAGATAAAACTCAGTTTAACAAAGCATAACTTTTGAAGAAGAGCTCGGATTTCAAAATTAAGTTGATTTTTGTGTTCTACGGGATGCGAAACATTAAATGTATACATGATATTCGGTTGCTTGCTTTTCCTAAGAAGTTATCGCAAGGTATATCTCAAAATTGAAGATAAAACTCAGGTTAGGGTTAGTGTTAGTGTTAGTGTTAGTGTTAGGGTTAGGGTTAGGGTTAGGGTTAGGGTTAGGGTTAGGGTTAGGGTTAGGGTTAGGGTTAGGGTTAGGGTTAGGGTTAGGGTTAGGGCTAGGGCTAGGGTTAGGGTTTGTGTTAAGTTTAGGGTTAGGTTAGGGTTAGGGTTAGGGTTAGGGTTAGGGTTAGGGTTAGGGTTATACATTAAATGTATAACTTTTGAAGAAGAGCTCGGATTTCAAAATTAAGTTGATTTTCGTGTTCTACGGCATGCTAAACATTAAATGTATACATGATATTCGGTTGCTTGCTTTTCCTAAGAAGTTATCGCAAGGTATATCTCAAAATTGAAGATAAAACTCAGGTTAGGGTTAGGGTTAGTGTTAGTGTTAGTGTTAGAGTTAGGGTTAGGGTTAGGGTTAGGGTTAGGGCTAGGGTTAGGGTTAGGGTTAGGGTTAGGGTTAGGGTTAGGGTTAGGGTTAGGGTTAGGGTTAGGGTTAGGGTTAGGGTTAGGGTTAGGGTTAGGGTTAGGGTTAGGGTTAGGGTTAGGGTTAGGGTTAGGGTTAGGGTTAGGGTTAGGGTTAGGGTTATACATTAAATGTATAACTTTTGAAGAAGAGCTCGGATTTCAAAATAAAGTTGATTTTCGTGTTCTACGGCATGCTAAACATTAAGTGTATACATTATATTCGGTTGCTTGCTTTTCCTGAAAAGTTATCACAAGGTATATCTCAAAATTGAAGATAAAACTCAGTTTAACAATGCATAACTTTTGAAGAAGAGCTCAGATTTCAAAATTAAGTTGATTTTTGTGTTCTACGAGATGCGAAACATTAAATGTATACATGATATTCGGATGCTTGCTTTTCCTAAGAAGTTATCGCAAGGTATATCTCAAAATTGAAAAAAAAACTCAGTTTAACAATGCATAACTTTTGAAGAAGAGCTCGGATTTCAAAATTAAGTTGATTTTCGTGTTCTACGGCATGCGAAACTGTAAATGTATACATGATATTCGGTTGCTTGCTTTTCCTGGGAAGTTATCACAAGGTATATCTCAAAATTGAAGATAAAACTCAGTTTAACAAAGCATAACTTTTGAAGAAGAGTGTGGATTTCAAAATTAAGTTGATTTTTGTGTTCTACGGGATGCGAAACATTAAATGTATACATGATATTCGGTTGCTTGCTTTTCCTGAGAAGTTATCACAAGGTATATCTCAAAATTGAAGATAAAACTCAGTTTAGCAATGCATAACTTTTGAAGATGTGCTCGGATTTCAAAATTAAGTTGATTTTTATGTTCTACGGGATGCGAAACATTAAATGTATACATGATATTCGGTTGCTTGCTTTTCCTCAGAAGTTATCGCAAGGTATATCTCAAAATTGAAGAAAAAACTCAGTTTAGCAACAATGCATAACTTTTGAAGAAGAGCTCGGATTTCAAAATTAAGTTGATTTTTATGTTCTACGGGATGCGAAACATTAAATGTATACATGATATTCGGTTGCTTGCTTTTCCTCAGAAGTTATCGCAAGGTATATCTCAAAATTGAAGATAAAACTCAGGTTAGGGTTAGGGTTAGTGTTAGTGTTAGTGTTAGGGTTGGTGTTAGGGTTAGGGTTAGGGTTAGGGTTAGGGTTAGGGTTAGGGTTAGGGTTAGGGCTAGGGCTAGGGTTAGGGTTAGGGTTAGGGTTAGGGTTAGGGTTAGGGTTAGGTTAGGGTTAGGGTTAGGGTTAGGGTTAGGGTTAGGGTTAGGG
>JAUCBL010000283.1:27500-30000 GCA_033807585.1 Hydrophis major
TGTATTCTACGGCATGCAAAACATTAAATGTATACATGATATTCGGTTGCTTGCTTTTCCTGGGAAGTTATCACAAGGTATATCTCAAAATTGAAGATAAAACTCAGTTTAACAAAGCATAACTTTTGAAGAAGAGCTCGGATTTCAAAATTAAGTTGATTTTTGTGTTCTACGGGATGCGAAACATTAAATGTATACATGATATTCGGTTGCTTGCTTTTCCTAAGAAGTTATCGCAAGGTATATCTCAAAATTGAAGATAAAACTCAGGTTAGGGTTAGGGTTAGTGTTAGGGTTAGGGTTAGGGTTAGGGTTAGGGTTAGGGTTAGGGTTAGGGTTAGGGTTAGGGTTAGGGTTAGGGTTAGGGTTAGGGTTAGGGTTAGGGTTAGGGTTAGGGTTAGGGTTAGGGCTAGGGCTAGGGTTAGGGTTTGTGTTAAGTTTAGGGTTAGGTTAGGGTTAGGGTTAGGGTTAGGGTTAGGGTTAGGGTTAGGGTTATACATTAAATGTATAACTTTTGAAGAAGAGCTCGGATTTCAAAATTAAGTTGATTTTCGTGTTCTACGGCATGCTAAACATTAAATGTATACATGATATTCGGTTGCTTGCTTTTCCTAAGAAGTTATCGCAAGGTATATCTCAAAATTGAAGATAAAACTCAGGTTAGGGTTAGGGTTAGTGTTAGTGTTAGTGTTAGAGTTAGGGTTAGGGTTAGGGTTAGGGTTAGGGTTAGGGTTAGGGCTAGGGTTAGGGTTAGGGTTAGGGTTAGGGTTAGGGTTAGGGTTAGGGTTAGGGTTAGGGTTAGGGTTAGGGTTAGGGTTAGGGTTAGGGTTAGGGTTAGGGTTAGGGTTAGGGTTAGGGTTAGGGTTAGGGTTAGGGTTAGGGTTAGGGTTAGGGTTAGGGTTAGGGTTAGGGTTAGGGTTAGGGTTAGGGTTAGGGTTATACATTAAATGTATAACTTTTGAAGAAGAGCTCGGATTTCAAAATAAAGTTGATTTTCGTGTTCTACGGCATGCTAAACATTAAGTGTATACATTATATTCGGTTGCTTGCTTTTCCTGAAAAGTTATCACAAGGTATATCTCAAAATTGAAGATAAAACTCAGTTTAACAATGCATAACTTTTGAAGAAGAGCTCAGATTTCAAAATTAAGTTGATTTTTGTGTTCTACGGGATGCGAAACATTAAATGTATACATGATATTCGGATGCTTGCTTTTCCTAAGAAGTTATCGCAAGGTATATCTCAAAATTGAAAAAAAAACTCAGTTTAACAATGCATAACTTTTGAAGAAGAGCTCGGATTTCAAGATTAAGTTGATTTTTGTGTTCTACGGTATGCGAAACATTAAATGTATACTTGATATTCGGTTGCTTGCTTTTCCTAAGAAGTTATCAAAAGGTATATCTCAAAATTGAAGATAAAACTCAGTTTAACAATGCATAACTTTTGAAGAAGAGCTCGGATTTCAAAATTAAGTTGATTTTCGTGTTCTACGGCATGCTAAATATTAAATGTATACATGATATTCGGTTGCTTGCTTTTCCTGAGAAGTTATCACAAGGTATATCTCAAAATTGAAGATAAAACTCAGTTTAACAATGCAAAGCTTTTGAAGAAGAGCTCGGATTTCAAAATTAAGTTGATTTTTGTGTTCTACGGGATGCGAAACATTAAATGTATACATGATATTCGGTTGCTTGCTTTTCCTGAGAAGTTATCGCAAGGTATATCTCAAAATTGAAGAAAAAACTCAATTTAGCAACAATGCATAACTTTTGAAGAAGAGCTCGGATTTCAAAATTAAGTTGATTTTTGTGTTCTACGGGATGCGAAACATTAAATGTATACATGATATTCGGTTGCTTGCTTTTCCTAAGAAGTTATCGCAAGGTATATCTCAAAATTGAAGATAAAACTCAGGTTAGGGTTAGGGTTAGTGTTAGGGTTAGGATTAGGGTTAGGGTTAGGGTTAGGGTTAGGGTTAGGGTTAGGGTTAGGATTAGTGTTAGGGTTAGGGTTACGGTTACGGTTAGGGTTAGGGTTAGGGTTAGGGTTAGGGTTAGGGTTAGGGTTAGGGTTAGGGTTAGGGTTAGGGGTAGGGTTAGGGTTAGGGTTAGGGTTAGGGCTAGGGCTAGGGTTAGGGTTTGGGTTAGGGTTAGGGTTAGGGTTAGGGTTATACATTAAATGTATAACTTTTGAAGAAGAGCTCGGATTTCAAAATTAAGTTGATTTTCGTGTTCTACGGCATGCTAAACATTAAATGTATACATGATATTCGGTTGCTTGCTTTTCCTGAGAAGTTATCACAAGGTATATTTCAAAATTGAAGATAAAACTCAGTTTAACAATGCATAACTTTTGAAGAAGAGCTCGGATTTCAAGATTAAGTTGATTTTTGTGCTCTACGGTATGCGAAACATTAAATGTATACTTGATATTGGGTTGCTTGCTTTTCCTAAGAAGTTATCACAAGGTATATCTCAAAATTGAAGATAAAAC
>JAUCBL010000283.1:37500-40000 GCA_033807585.1 Hydrophis major
TTAGGGTTAGGGTTAGGGCTAGGGTTAGGGTTAGGGTTAGGGTTAGGGTTAGGGTTAGGGTTAGGGTTAGGGTTAGGGTTAGGGTTAGGGTTAGGGTTAGGGTTAGGGTTAGGGTTAGGGTTAGGGTTAGGGTTAGGGTTAGGGTTAGGGTTAGGGTTAGGGTTAGGGTTAGGGTTATACATTAAATGTATAACTTTTGAAGAAGAGCTCGGATTTCAAAATAAAGTTGATTTTCGTGTTCTACGGCATGCTAAACATTAAGTGTATACATTATATTCGGTTGCTTGCTTTTCCTGAAAAGTTATCACAAGGTATATCTCAAAATTGAAGATAAAACTCAGTTTAACAATGCATAACTTTTGAAGAAGAGCTCAGATTTCAAAATTAAGTTGATTTTTGTGTTCTACGAGATGCGAAACATTAAATGTATACATGATATTCGGATGCTTGCTTTTCCTAAGAAGTTATCGCAAGGTATATCTCAAAATTGAAAAAAAAACTCAGTTTAACAATGCATAACTTTTGAAGAAGAGCTCGGATTTCAAAATTAAGTTGATTTTCGTGTTCTACGGCATGCGAAACTGTAAATGTATACATGATATTCGGTTGCTTGCTTTTCCTGGGAAGTTATCACAAGGTATATCTCAAAATTGAAGATAAAACTCAGTTTAACAAAGCATAACTTTTGAAGAAGAGTGTGGATTTCAAAATTAAGTTGATTTTTGTGTTCTACGGGATGCGAAACATTAAATGTATACATGATATTCGGTTGCTTGCTTTTCCTGAGAAGTTATCACAAGGTATATCTCAAAATTGAAGATAAAACTCAGTTTAGCAATGCATAACTTTTGAAGATGTGCTCGGATTTCAAAATTAAGTTGATTTTTATGTTCTACGGGATGCGAAACATTAAATGTATACATGATATTCGGTTGCTTGCTTTTCCTCAGAAGTTATCGCAAGGTATATCTCAAAATTGAAGAAAAAACTCAGTTTAGCAACAATGCATAACTTTTGAAGAAGAGCTCGGATTTCAAAATTAAGTTGATTTTTGTGTTCTACGGCATGCGAAACCTTAAATGTATACATTATATTCGGTTGTTTGCTTTTCCTAAGAAGTTATCACAAGGTATATATCAAAATTGAAGATAAAACTCAGTTTAACAATGCATAACTTTTGAAGAAGAGCTCGGATTTCAAAATTATTTTGATTTTTGTGTTCTACGGGATGCGAAACATTAAATGTATACATGATATTCGGTTGCTTGCTTTTCCTAAGAAGTTATCGCAAAGTATATCTCAAAATTGAAGATAAAACTCAGGTTAGGGTTAGGGTTAGTGTTAGTGTTAGTGTTAGGGTTGGTGTTAGGGTTAGGGTTAGGGTTAGGGTTAGGGTTAGGGTTAGGGTTAGGGTTAGGGCTAGGGCTAGGGTTAGGGTTAGGGTTAGGGTTAGGGTTAGGGTTAGGGTTAGGTTAGGGTTAGGGTTAGGGTTAGGGTTAGGGTTAGGGTTAGGGTTAGGTTAGGGTTAGGGTTAGGGTTAGGGTTAGGGTTAGGGTTAGGGTTAGGGTTAGGGTTAGGTTTAGGGTTAGGGTTAGGGTTAGGGTTAGGGTTAGGGTTAGGGTTAGGGTTAGGGTTAGGGTTAGGGTTATACATTAAATGTATAACTTTTGAAGAAGAGCTCGGATTTCAAAATTAAGTTGATTTTTGTGTTCTACGGGATGCTAAACATTAAATGTATACATGATATTCGGTTGCTTGCTTTTCCTGAGAAGTTATCACAAGGTATATCTCAAAATTGAAGATAAAACTCAGTTTAGCAACAATGCATAACTTTTGAAGAAGAGCTCGGATTTCAAAATTAAGTTGATTTTTGTGTTCTACGGCATGCGAAACATTAAATGTATACATGATATTCGGTTGCTTGCTTTTCCTGAGAAGTTATCACAAGGTATATCTCAAAATTGAAGATAAAACTCAGTTTAGCAATGCATAACTTTTGAAGATGTGCTCGGATTTCAAAATTAAGTTGATTTTTGTGTTCTACGGGATGCGAAACATTAAATGTATACATGATATTCGGTTGCTTGCTTTTCCTAAGAAGTTGTCGCAAGGTATATCTCAAAATTGAAGATAAAACTCAGTTTAGCAACAATGCATAACTTTTGAAGAAGAGCTCGGATTTCAAAATTAAGTTGATTTTTGTGTTCTACGGCATGCGAAACCTTAAATGTATACATTATATTCGGTTGTTTGCTTTTCCTAAGAAGTTATCACAAGGTATATCTCAAAATTGAAGATAAAACTCAGGTTAGGGTTAGGGTTAGTGTTAGTGTTAGTGTTAGGGTTGGTGTTAGCGTTAGGGTTAGGGTTAGGGTTAGGGTTAGGGTTAGGGTTAGGGTTAGGGTTAGGGTTAGGGTTAGGGTTAGGGTTAGGGTTAGGGTTAGGGTTAGGGTTAGGGTTAGGGTTAGGGTTAGGGTTAGGTTAGGGTTAGGGTTAGGGT
>JAUCBL010000283.1:47500-50000 GCA_033807585.1 Hydrophis major
TGTTAGTGTTAGTGTTAGGGTTAGGGTTAGGGTTAGGGTTAGGGTTAGGGTTAGGGTTAGGGTTAGGGTTAGGGTTAGGGTTAGGGTTAGGGTTAGGGTTAGGGTTAGGGCTAGGGCTAGGGTTAGGGTTTGTGTTAAGTTTAGGGTTAGGTTAGGGTTAGGGTTAGGGTTAGGGTTAGGGTTAGGGTTAGGGTTATACATTAAATGTATAACTTTTGAAGAAGAGCTCGGATTTCAAAATTAAGTTGATTTTCGTGTTCTACGGCATGCTAAACATTAAATGTATACATGATATTCGGTTGCTTGCTTTTCCTAAGAAGTTATCGCAAGGTATATCTCAAAATTGAAGATAAAACTCAGGTTAGGGTTAGGGTTAGTGTTAGTGTTAGTGTTAGAGTTAGGGTTAGGGTTAGGGTTAGGGTTAGGGCTAGGGTTAGGGTTAGGGTTAGGGTTAGGGTTAGGGTTAGGGTTAGGGTTAGGGTTAGGGTTAGGGTTAGGGTTAGGGTTAGGGTTAGGGTTAGGGTTAGGGTTAGGGTTAGGGTTAGGGTTAGGGTTAGGGTTAGGGTTATACATTAAATGTATAACTTTTGAAGAAGAGCTCGGATTTCAAAATAAAGTTGATTTTCGTGTTCTACGGCATGCTAAACATTAAGTGTATACATTATATTCGGTTGCTTGCTTTTCCTGAAAAGTTATCACAAGGTATATCTCAAAATTGAAGATAAAACTCAGTTTAACAATGCATAACTTTTGAAGAAGAGCTCAGATTTCAAAATTAAGTTGATTTTTGTGTTCTACGAGATGCGAAACATTAAATGTATACATGATATTCGGATGCTTGCTTTTCCTAAGAAGTTATCGCAAGGTATATCTCAAAATTGAAAAAAAAACTCAGTTTAACAATGCATAACTTTTGAAGAAGAGCTCGGATTTCAAAATTAAGTTGATTTTCGTGTTCTACGGCATGCGAAACTGTAAATGTATACATGATATTCGGTTGCTTGCTTTTCCTGGGAAGTTATCACAAGGTATATCTCAAAATTGAAGATAAAACTCAGTTTAACAAAGCATAACTTTTGAAGAAGAGTGTGGATTTCAAAATTAAGTTGATTTTTGTGTTCTACGGGATGCGAAACATTAAATGTATACATGATATTCGGTTGCTTGCTTTTCCTGAGAAGTTATCACAAGGTATATCTCAAAATTGAAGATAAAACTCAGTTTAGCAATGCATAACTTTTGAAGATGTGCTCGGATTTCAAAATTAAGTTGATTTTTATGTTCTACGGGATGCGAAACATTAAATGTATACATGATATTCGGTTGCTTGCTTTTCCTCAGAAGTTATCGCAAGGTATATCTCAAAATTGAAGAAAAAACTCAGTTTAGCAACAATGCATAACTTTTGAAGAAGAGCTCGGATTTCAAAATTAAGTTGATTTTTGTGTTCTACGGCATGCGAAACCTTAAATGTATACATTATATTCGGTTGTTTGCTTTTCCTAAGAAGTTATCACAAGGTATATATCAAAATTGAAGATAAAACTCAGTTTAACAATGCATAACTTTTGAAGAAGAGCTCGGATTTCAAAATTATTTTGATTTTTGTGTTCTACGGGATGCGAAACATTAAATGTATACATGATATTCGGTTGCTTGCTTTTCCTAAGAAGTTATCGCAAAGTATATCTCAAAATTGAAGATAAAACTCAGGTTAGGGTTAGGGTTAGTGTTAGTGTTAGTGTTAGGGTTGGTGTTAGGGTTAGGGTTAGGGTTAGGGTTAGGGTTAGGGTTAGGGTTAGGGTTAGGGCTAGGGCTAGGGTTAGGGTTAGGGTTAGGGTTAGGGTTAGGGTTAGGTTAGGGTTAGGGTTAGGGTTAGGGTTAGGGTTAGGGTTAGGGTTAGGTTAGGGTTAGGGTTAGGGTTAGGGTTAGGGTTAGGGTTAGGGTTAGGGTTAGGGTTAGGGTTAGGGTTAGGGTTAGGGTTAGGGTTAGGGTTAGGGTTATACATTAAATGTATAACTTTTGAAGAAGAGCTCGGATTTCAAAATTAAGTTGATTTTTGTGTTCTACGGGATGCTAAACATTAAATGTATACATGATATTCGGTTGCTTGCTTTTCCTGAGAAGTTATCACAAGGTATATCTCAAAATTGAAGATAAAACTCAGTTTAGCAACAATGCATAACTTTTGAAGAAGAGCTCGGATTTCAAAATTAAGTTGATTTTCGTGTTCTACGGCATGCGAAACATTAAATGTATACATGATATTCGGTTGCTTGCTTTTCCTGAGAAGTTATCACAAGGTATATCTCAAAATTGAAGATAAAACTCAGTTTAGCAATGCATAACTTTTGAAGATGTGCTCGGATTTCAAAATTAAGTTGATTTTTGTGTTCTACGGGATGCGAAACATTAAATGTATACATGATATTCGGTTGCTTGCTTTTCCTAAGAAGTTGTCGCAAGGTATATCTCAAAATTGAAGATAAAACTCAGTTTA
>JAUCBL010000283.1:55000-60000 GCA_033807585.1 Hydrophis major
AGGGTTAGGGTTAGGGTTAGGGTTAGGGTTAGGGTTAGGGTTAGGGTTAGGGTTAGGGTTAGGTTAGGGTTAGGGTTAGGGTTAGGGTTAGGGTTAGGGTTAGGGTTAGGGTTAGGGTTAGGGTTAGGGTTAGGGTTAGGGTTAGGGTTAGGGTTAGGGTTAGGGTTAGGGTTAGGGTTAGGTTAGGGTTAGGGTTAGGTTAGGGTTAGGGTTAGGGTTAGGGTTAGGGTTAGGGTTAGGTTAGGGTTAGGGTTAGGGTTAGGGTTAGGGTTAGGGTTAGGGTTAGGGTTAGGGTTAGGGTTAGGGTTAGGGTTAGGGTTAGGGTTAGGGTTAGGGTTAGGGTTAGGGTTAGGGTTAGGGTTAGGGTTAGGGTTAGGGTTAGGGTTATACATTAAATGTATAACTTTTGAAGAAGAGCTCGGATTTCAAAATTAAGTTGATTTTTGTGTTCTACGGGATGCTAAACATTAAATGTATACATTATATTCGGTTGTTTGCTTTTCCTAAGAAGTTATCAGAAGGTATATCTCAAAATTGAAGATAAAACCAGTTTAACAATGCATAACTTTTGAAGAAGAGCTCGGATTTCAAAATTATTTTGATTTTTGTGTTCTACGGGATGCGAAACATTAAATGTATACATGATATTCGGTTGCTTGCTTTTCCTAAGAAGTTATCGCAAGGTATATCTCAAAATTGAAGATAAAACTCAGGTTAGGGTTAGGGTTAGTGTTAGTGTTAGTGTTAGGGTTGGTGTTAGGGTTAGGGTTAGGGTTAGGGTTAGGGTTAGGATTAGGGTTAGGGTTAGGGCTAGGGCTAGGGCTAGGGTTAGGGTTAGGGTTAGGGTTAGGGTTAGGGTTAGGGTTAGGTTAGGGTTAGGGTTAGGGTTAGGGTTAGGGTTAGGGTTAGGTTAGGGTTAGGGTTAGGGTTAGGGTTAGGGTTAGGGTTAGGGTTAGGGTTAGGGTTAGGGTTAGGGTTAGGGTTAGGGTTAGGGTTAGGGTTAGGGTTAGGGTTAGGGTTAGGGTTAGGGTTAGGGTTAGGGTTAGGGTTAGGGTTATACATTAAATGTATAACTTTTGAAGAAGAGCTCGGATTTCAAAATTAAGTTGATTTTTGTGTTCTACGGGATGCTAAACATTAAATGTATACATGATATTCGGTTGCTTGCTTTTCCTGAGAAGTTATCACAAGGTATATCTCAAAATTGAAGATAAAACTCAGTTTAGCAACAATGCATAACTTTTGAAGAAGAGCTCGGATTTCAAAATTAAGTTGATTTTCGTGTTCTACGGCATGCGAAACATTAAATGTATACATGATATTCGGTTGCTTGCTTTTCCTAAGAAGTTATCGCAAGGTATATCTCAAAATTGAAGATAAAACTCAGGTTAGGGTTAGGGTTAGTGTTAGGGTTAGTGTTAGGGTTAGGGTTAGGGTTAGGGTTAGGGTTAGGGTTAGGGTTAGGGTTAGGGTTAGGGTTAGGATTAGTGTTAGGGTTAGGGTTACGGTTAGGGTTAGGGTTAGGGTTAGGGTTAGGGTTAGGGTTAGGGTTATACATTAAATGTATAACTTTTGAAGAAGAGCTCGGATTTCAAAATTAAGTTGATTTTCGTGTTCTACGGCATGCTAAACATTAAGTGTATACATTATATTCGGTTGCTTGCTTTTCCTGAGAAGTTATCACAAGGTATATCTCAAAATTGAAGATAAAACTCAGTTTAACAATGCATAACTTTTGAAGAAGAGCTCAGATTTCAAAATTAAGTTGATTTTTGTGTTCTACGGGATGCGAAACATTAAATGTATACATGATATTCGGATGCTTGCTTTTCCTAAGAAGTTATCGCAAGGTATATCTCAAAATTGAAGAAAAAACTCAGTTTAACAATGCATAACTTTTGAAGAAGAGCTCGGATTTCAAAATTAAGTTGATTTTCGTGTTCTACGGCATGCGAAACTGTAAATGTATACATGATATTCGGTTGCTTGCTTTTCCTGGGAAGTTATCACAAGGTATATCTCAAAATTGAAGATAAAACTCAGTTTAACAAAGCATAACTTTTGAAGAAGAGCTCGGATTTCAAAATTAAGTTGATTTTTGTGTTCTACGGGATGCGAAACATTAAATGTATACATGATATTCGGTTGCTTGCTTTTCCTGAGAAGTTATCACAAGGTATATCTCAAAATTGAAGATAAAACTCAGTTTAGCAATGCATAACTTTTGAAGATGTGCTCGGATTTCAAAATTAAGTTGATTTTTGTGTTCTACGGGATGCGAAACATTAAATATATACATGATATTCGGTTGCTTGCTTTTCCTAAGAAGTTATCGCAAGGTATATCTCAAAATTGAAGAAAAAACTCAGTTTAGCAACAATGCATAACTTTTGAAGAAGAGCTCGGATTTCAAAATTAAGTTGATTTTTGTGTTCTACGGCATGCGAAACCTTAAATGTATACATTATATTCGGTTGTTTGCTTTTCCTAAGAAGTTATCAGAAGGTATATCTCAAAATTGAAGATAAAACCAGTTTAACAATGCATAACTTTTGAAGAAGAGCTCGGATTTCAAAATTATTTTGATTTTTGTGTTCTACGGGATGCGAAACATTAAATGTATACATGATATTCGGTTGCTTGCTTTTCCTAAGAAGTTATCGCAAGGTATATCTCAAAATTGAAGATAAAACTCAGGTTAGGGTTAGGGTTAGTGTTAGTGTTAGTGTTAGGGTTGGTGTTAGGGTTAGGGTTAGGGTTAGGGTTAGGGTTAGGATTAGGGTTAGGGTTAGGGCTAGGGCTAGGGCTAGGGTTAGGGTTAGGGTTAGGGTTAGGGTTAGGGTTAGGGTTAGGTTAGGGTTAGGGTTAGGGTTAGGGTTAGGGTTAGGGTTAGGGTTAGGTTAGGGTTAGGGTTAGGGTTAGGGTTAGGGTTAGGGTTAGGGTTAGGGTTAGGGTTAGGGTTAGGGTTAGGGTTAGGGTTAGGGTTAGGGTTAGGGTTAGGGTTAGGGTTATACATTAAATGTATAACTTTTGAAGAAGAGCTCGGATTTCAAAATTAAGTTGATTTTTGTGTTCTACGGGATGCTAAACATTAAATGTATACATGATATTCGGTTGCTTGCTTTTCCTGAGAAGTTATCACAAGGTATATCTCAAAATTGAAGATAAAACTCAGTTTAGCAACAATGCATAACTTTTGAAGAAGAGCTCGGATTTCAAAATTAAGTTGATTTTCGTGTTCTACGGCATGCGAAACATTAAATGTATACATGATATTCGGTTGCTTGCTTTTCCTAAGAAGTTATCGCAAGGTATATCTCAAAATTGAAGATAAAACTCAGGTTAGGGTTAGGGTTAGTGTTAGGGTTAGTGTTAGGGTTAGGGTTAGGGTTAGGGTTAGGGTTAGGGTTAGGGTTAGGGTTAGGGTTAGGGTTAGGATTAGTGTTAGGGTTAGGGTTACGGTTAGGGTTAGGGTTAGGGTTAGGGTTAGGGTTAGGGTTAGGGTTAGGGTTAGGGTTAGGGTTAGGGTTAGGGTTAGGGCTAGGGCTAGGGTTAGGGTTTGGGTTAGGGTTAGGGTTAGGGTTATACATTAAATGTATAACTTTTGAAGAAGAGCTCGGATTTCAAAATTAAGTTGATTTTCGTGTTCTACGGCATGCTAAACATTAAATGTATACATGATATTCAGTTGCTTGCTTTTCCTGAGAAGTTATCACAAGGTATATCTCAAAATTGAAGATAAAACTCAGTTTAACAATGCATAACTTTTGAAGAAGAGCTCGGATTTCAAGATTAAGTTGATTTTTGTGTTCTACGGTATGCGAAACATTAAATGTATACTTGATATTCGGTTGCTTGCTTTTCCTAAGAAGTTATCACAAGGTATATCTCAAAATTGAAGATAAAACTCAGTTTAACAATGCATAACTTTTGAAGAAGAGCTCGGATTTCAAAATTAAGTTGATTTTCGTGTTCTACGGCATGCTAAACATTAAATGTATACATGATATTCGGTTGCTTGCTTTTCCTAAGAAGTTATCGCAAGGTATATCTCAAAATTGAAGAAAAAACTCAGTTTAGCAACAATGCATAACTTTTGAAGAAGAGCTCGGATTTCAAAATTAAGTTGATTTTCGTGTTCTGCGGCATGCGAAACATTAAATGTATACATGATATTCGGTTGCTTGCTTTTCCTCAGAAGTTATCACAAGGTATATCTCAAAATGGAAGATAAAACTCAGTTTAGAAATGCATAACTTTTGAAGAAGTGCTCGGATTTCAAAATTAAGTTGATTTTTGTGTTCTACGGGATGCGAAACCTTAAATGTATACATGATATTCGGTTGCTTGCTTTTCCTAAGAAGTTATCGCAAGGTATATCTCAAAATTGAAGAATAAACTCAGTTTAGCAACAATGCATAACTTTTGAAGAAGAGCTCGGATTTCAAAATTAAGTTGATTTTTGTGTTCTACGGCATGCGAAACCTTAAATGTATACATTATATTCGGTTGTTTGCTTTTCCTAAGAAGTTATCACAAGGTATATCTCAAAATTGAAGATAAAACTCAGTTTAACAATGCATAACTTTTGAAGAAGAGCTCGGATTTCAAAATTAAGTTGATTTTTGTGTTCTACGGGATGCGAAACATTAAATGTATACATGATATTCGGTTGCTTGCTTTTCCTGAGAAGTAATCACAAGGTATATCTCAAAATTGAAGAAAAAACTCAGTTTAGCAACAATGCATAACTTTTGAAGAAGAGCTCGGATTTCAAAATTAAGTTGATTTTTGTGTTCTACGGCATGCGAAACATTAAATGTACACATGATATTCGGTTGCTTGCTTTTCCTAAGAAGTTATCGCAAGGTAAATCTCAAAATTGAAGAAAAAACTCACTATAGCAACAATGCATAACTTTTAAAGAAGAGCTCAGATTTCAAAATTAAGTTGATTTTCGTATTCTACGGCATGCGAAACATTAAATGTATACATGATAT
>JAUCBL010000283.1:72500-75000 GCA_033807585.1 Hydrophis major
GGGTTAGGGTTAGGGTTAGGGTTAGGGTTAGGGTTAGGGCTAGGGCTAGGGTTAGGGTTAGGGTTTGGGTTAGGGTTAGGGTTAGGTTATGGTTAGGGTTAGGGTTAGGGTTAGGGTTAGGGTTAGGGTTAGGGTTAGGGTTAGGGTTAGGGTTAGGGTTAGGGTTAGGGTTAGGGTTAGGGTTAGGGTTAGGGTTATACATTAAATGTATAACTTTTGAAGAAGAGCTCGGATTTCAAAATTAAGTTGATTTTCGTGTTCTACGGCATGCTAAACATTAAATGTATACATGATATTCGGTTGCTTGCTTTTTCTGAGAAGTTATCACAAGGTATATCTCAAAATTGAAAATAAAACTCAGTTTAGCAATGCATAACTTTTGAAGATGTGCTCGGATTTCAAAATTAAGTTGATTTTTGTGTTCTACGGGATGCGAAAGATTAAATGTATACATGATATTCGGTTGCTTGCTTTTCCTAAGAAGTTATCACAAGGTATATCTCAAAATTGAAGATAAAACTCAGTTTAACAATGCATAACTTTTGAAGAAGAGCTCGGATTTCAAAATTAAGTTGATTTTTGTGTTCTACGGGATGCGAAACATTAAATGTATACATGATATTCGGTTGCTTGCTTTTCCTAAGAAGTTATCGCAAGGTATATCTCAAAATTGAAGATAAAACTCAGGTTAGGGTTAGGGTTAGTGTTAGGGTTAGGGTTAGGGTTAGGGTTAGTGTTAGGGTTAGGGTTAGGGTTAGGGTTAGGGTTAGGGTTAGGGCTAGGGCTAGGGTTAGGGTTTGTGTTAAGGTTAGGGTTAGGTTAGGGTTAGGGTTAGGGTTAGAGTTAGGGTTAGGGTTAGGGTTAGGGTTATACATTAAATGTATAACTTTTGAAGAAGAGCTCGGATTTCAAAATTAAGTTGATTTTCGTGTTCTACGGCATGCTAAACATTAAATGTATACATGATATTCGGTTGCTTGCTTTTCCTAAGAAGTTATCGCAAGGTATATCTCAAAATTGAAGATAAAACTCAGGTTAGGGTTAGGGTTAGTGTTAGTGTTAGTGTTAGAGTTAGGGTTAGGGTTAGGGTTAGGGTTAGGGTTAGGGCTAGGGTTAGGGTTAGGGTTAGGGTTAGGGTTAGGGTTAGGTTAGGGTTAGGGTTAGGGTTAGGGTTAGGGTTAGGGTTAGGGTTAGGGTTTGGGTTAGGGTTAGGGTTAGGGTTAGGGTTAGGGTTAGGGTTAGGGTTAGGGTTAGGGTTAGGGTTAGGGTTAGGGTTAGGGTTATACATTAAATGTATAACTTTTGAAGAAGAGCTCGGATTTCAAAATAAAGTTGATTTTCGTGTTCTACGGCATGATAAACATTAAGTGTATACATTATATTCGGTTGCTTGCTTTTCCTGAGAAGTTATCACAAGGTATATCTCAAAATTGAAGATAAAACTCAGTTTAACAATGCATAACTTTTGAAGAAGAGCTCAGATTTCAAAATTAAGTTGATTTTTGTGTTCTACGGGATGCGAAACATTAAATGTATACATGATATTCGGATGCTTGCTTTTCCTAAGAAGTTATCGCAAGGTATATCTCAAAATTGAAAAAAAAACTCAGTTTAACAATGCATAACTTTTGAAGAAGAGCTCGGATTTCAAAATTAAGTTGATTTTCGTGTTCTACGGCATGCGAAACTGGAAATGTATACATGATATTCGGTTGCTTGCTTTTCCTGGGAAGTTATCACAAGGTATATCTCAAAATTGAAGATAAAACTCAGTTTAACAAAGCATAACTTTTGAAGAAGAGCTCGGATTTCAAAATTAAGTTGATTTTTGTGTTCTACGGGATGCGAAACATTAAATGTATACATGATATTCGGTTGCTTGCTTTTCCTGAGAAATTATCACAAGGTATATCTCAAAATTGAAGATAAAACTCAGTTTAGCAATGCATAACTTTTGAAGATGTGCTCGGATTTCAAAATTAAGTTGATTTTTGTGTTCTACGGGATGCGAAACATTAAATGTATACATGATATTCGGTTGCTTGCTTTTCCTAAGAAGTTATCGCAAGGTATATCTCAAAATTGAAGAAAAAACTCAGTTTAGCAACAATGCATAACTTTTGAAGAAGAGCTCGGATTTCAAAATTAAGTTGATTTTTGTGTTCTACGGCATGCGAAACCTTAAATGTATACATTATATTCGGTTGTTTGCTTTTCCTAAGAAGTTATCACAAGGTATATCTCAAAATTGAAGATAAAACTCAGTTTAACAATGCATAACTTTTGAAGAAGAGCTCGGATTTCAAAATTATTTTGATTTTTGTGTTCTACGGGATGCGAAACATTAAATGTATACATGATATTCGGTTGCTTGCTTTTCCTAAGAAGTTATCGCAAGGTATATCTCAAAATTGAAGATAAAACTCAGGTTAGGGTTAGGGTTAGTGTTAGTGTTAGTGTTAGGGTTGGTGTTAGGGTTAGGGTTAGGGTTAGGGTTAGG
>JAUCBL010000283.1:82500-87500 GCA_033807585.1 Hydrophis major
CAAAATTGAAGATAAAACTCAGTTTAACAATACATAACTTTTGAAGAAGAGCTCGGATTTCAAAATTAAGTTGATTTTCGTGTTCTACGTCATGCGAAACATTAAATGTATACATGATATTCGGTTGCTTGCTTTTCCTAAGAAGTTATCGCAAGATATATCTCAAAATTGAAGATAAAACTCAGGTTAGGGTTGGGTTAGTGTTTGGGTTAGTGTTAGGGTTAGGGTTAGGGTTAGGGTTAGGGTTAGGGTTAGGGTTAGGGTTAGGGTTAGGGTTAGGGCTAGGGTTAGGGTTAGGGTTAGGGTTAGGGTTAGGGTTAGGGTTAGGGTTAGGGTTAGGTTAGGGTTAGAGTTAGGGTTAGGGTTAGAGTTATACATAAAATGTATAACTTTTGAAAAAGAGCTCGGATTTCAAAATTAAGTTGATTTTCGTGTTCTACGGCATGCTAAACATTAAATGTATACATGATATTCGGTTGCTTGCTTTTCCTGAGAAGTTATCACAAGGTATATCTCAAAATTGAAGATAAAACTCAGTTTAACAATGCATAACTTTTGAAGAAGAGCTCGGATTTCAAAATTAAGTTGATTTTTGTGTTCTACGGGATGCGAAACATTAAATGTATACATGATATTCGGTTGCTTGCTTTTCCTAAGAAGCTATCGCAAGGTATATCTCAAAATTGAAGATAAAACTCAGGTTAGGGTTAGGGTTAGTGTTAGGCTTAGTGTTAGGGTTAGTGTTAGGGTTAGTGTTAGGGTTAGGGTTAGGGTTAGGGTTAGGGTTAGGGTTAGGGTTAGGGTTAGGGTTAGGGTTAGGGTTGGGGTTAGGGTTAGGGCTAGGGTTAGGGTTAGGGTTAGGGTTAGGGTTAGGGTTAGGGTTAGGGTTAGGGTTAGTGTTAGGTTAGGGTTAGGGTTAGGGTTAGGGTTAGGGTTAGGGTTAGGGTTAGGGTTAGGGTTAGGGTTAGGGTTAGGGTTAGGGTTAGGGTTAGGGTTAGGGTTAGGGTTAGGGTTAGGGTTAGGGTTATACATTAAATGTATAACTTTTGAAAAAGAGCTCGGATTTCAAAATTAAGTTGATTTTCGTGTTCTACGGCATGCTAAACATTAAATGTGTACATGATATTCTGTTGCTTGCTTTTCCTGAGAAGTTATCACAAGGTATATCTCAAAATTGAAGATAAAACTCAGTTTAACAATGCATAACTTTTGAAGAAGAGCTCGGATTTCAAAATTAAGTTGATTTTTGTGTTCTACGGGATGCGAAACATTAAATGTATACATGATATTCGGTTGCTTGCTTTTCTTAAGAAGTTATCGCAAGGTATATCTCAAAATTGAAGAAAAAACTCAGTTTAGCAACAATACATAACTTTTGAAGAAGAGCTCGGATTTCAAAATTAAGTTGATTTTCGTGTTCTACGGCATGCGAAACATTAAATGTATACATGATATTCGGTTGCTTGCTTTTTCTAAGAAGTTATCGCAAGGTATATCTCAAAATTGAAGATAAAACTCAGGTTAGGGTTAGGGTTAGTGTTAGGGTTAGTGTTAAGGTTAGGGTTAGGGTTAGGGTTAGGGTTAGGGTTAGGGTTAGGGTTAGGGTTAGGGTTAGGGTTAGGGTTAGGGTTAGGGTTAGGGTTAGGGTTAGGGCTAGGGCTAGGGCTAGGGTTAGGGTTAGGGTTAGGGTTAGGTTAGGTTAGGGTTAGGGTTAGAGTTAGGGTTAGGGTTAGGGTTAGGGTTAGGGGTTAGGGTTAGGGTTAGGGTTAGGGTTAGGGTTAGGGTTAGGGTTAGGGTTAGGGTTAGGGTTAGGGTTAGGGTTAGGGTTAGGGTTACGGTTAGGGTTAGGGTTAGGGTTAGGGTTAGGGTTAGGGTTAGGGTTAGGGTTAGGGTTAGGGCTAGGGCTAGGGTTAGGGTTAGGGTTTGGGTTAGGGTTAGGGTTAGGTTATGGTTAGGGTTAGGGTTAGGGTTAGGGTTAGGGTTAGGGTTAGGGTTAGGGTTAGGGTTAGGGTTAGGGTTAGGGTTAGGGTTAGGGTTAGGGTTAGGGTTAGGGTTATACATTAAATGTATAACTTTTGAAGAAGAGCTCGGATTTCAAAATTAAGTTGATTTTCGTGTTCTACGGCATGCTAAACATTAAATGTATACATGATATTCGGTTGCTTGCTTTTTCTGAGAAGTTATCACAAGGTATATCTCAAAATTGAAAATAAAACTCAGTTTAGCAATGCATAACTTTTGAAGATGTGCTCGGATTTCAAAATTAAGTTGATTTTTGTGTTCTACGGGATGCGAAAGATTAAATGTATACATGATATTCGGTTGCTTGCTTTTCCTAAGAAGTTATCACAAGGTATATCTCAAAATTGAAGATAAAACTCAGTTTAACAATGCATAACTTTTGAAGAAGAGCTCGGATTTCAAAATTAAGTTGATTTTTGTGTTCTACGGGATGCGAAACATTAAATGTATACATGATATTCGGTTGCTTGCTTTTCCTAAGAAGTTATCGCAAGGTATATCTCAAAATTGAAGATAAAACTCAGGTTAGGGTTAGGGTTAGTGTTAGGGTTAGGGTTAGGGTTAGGGTTAGTGTTAGGGTTAGGGTTAGGGTTAGGGTTAGGGTTAGGGTTAGGGCTAGGGCTAGGGTTAGGGTTTGTGTTAAGGTTAGGGTTAGGTTAGGGTTAGGGTTAGGGTTAGAGTTAGGGTTAGGGTTAGGGTTAGGGTTATACATTAAATGTATAACTTTTGAAGAAGAGCTCGGATTTCAAAATTAAGTTGATTTTCGTGTTCTACGGCATGCTAAACATTAAATGTATACATGATATTCGGTTGCTTGCTTTTCCTAAGAAGTTATCGCAAGGTATATCTCAAAATTGAAGATAAAACTCAGGTTAGGGTTAGGGTTAGTGTTAGTGTTAGTGTTAGAGTTAGGGTTAGGGTTAGGGTTAGGGTTAGGGTTAGGGCTAGGGTTAGGGTTAGGGTTAGGGTTAGGGTTAGGGTTAGGTTAGGGTTAGGGTTAGGGTTAGGGTTAGGGTTAGGGTTAGGGTTTGGGTTAGGGTTAGGGTTAGGGTTAGGGTTAGGGTTAGGGTTAGGGTTAGGGTTAGGGTTAGGGTTAGGGTTAGGGTTATACATTAAATGTATAACTTTTGAAGAAGAGCTCGGATTTCAAAATAAAGTTGATTTTCGTGTTCTACGGCATGATAAACATTAAGTGTATACATTATATTCGGTTGCTTGCTTTTCCTGAGAAGTTATCACAAGGTATATCTCAAAATTGAAGATAAAACTCAGTTTAACAATGCATAACTTTTGAAGAAGAGCTCAGATTTCAAAATTAAGTTGATTTTTGTGTTCTACGGGATGCGAAACATTAAATGTATACATGATATTCGGATGCTTGCTTTTCCTAAGAAGTTATCGCAAGGTATATCTCAAAATTGAAAAAAAAACTCAGTTTAACAATGCATAACTTTTGAAGAAGAGCTCGGATTTCAAAATTAAGTTGATTTTCGTGTTCTACGGCATGCGAAACTGGAAATGTATACATGATATTCGGTTGCTTGCTTTTCCTGGGAAGTTATCACAAGGTATATCTCAAAATTGAAGATAAAACTCAGTTTAACAAAGCATAACTTTTGAAGAAGAGCTCGGATTTCAAAATTAAGTTGATTTTTGTGTTCTACGGGATGCGAAACATTAAATGTATACATGATATTCGGTTGCTTGCTTTTCCTGAGAAATTATCACAAGGTATATCTCAAAATTGAAGATAAAACTCAGTTTAGCAATGCATAACTTTTGAAGATGTGCTCGGATTTCAAAATTAAGTTGATTTTTGTGTTCTACGGGATGCGAAACATTAAATGTATACATGATATTCGGTTGCTTGCTTTTCCTAAGAAGTTATCGCAAGGTATATCTCAAAATTGAAGAAAAAACTCAGTTTAGCAACAATGCATAACTTTTGAAGAAGAGCTCGGATTTCAAAATTAAGTTGATTTTTGTGTTCTACGGCATGCGAAACCTTAAATGTATACATTATATTCGGTTGTTTGCTTTTCCTAAGAAGTTATCACAAGGTATATCTCAAAATTGAAGATAAAACTCAGTTTAACAATGCATAACTTTTGAAGAAGAGCTCGGATTTCAAAATTATTTTGATTTTTGTGTTCTACGGGATGCGAAACATTAAATGTATACATGATATTCGGTTGCTTGCTTTTCCTAAGAAGTTATCGCAAGGTATATCTCAAAATTGAAGATAAAACTCAGGTTAGGGTTAGGGTTAGTGTTAGTGTTAGTGTTAGGGTTGGTGTTAGGGTTAGGGTTAGGGTTAGGGTTAGGGTTAGGGTTAGGGTTAGGGTTAGGGCTAGGGCTAGGGTTAGGGTTAGGGTTAGGGTTAGGGTTAGGGTTAGGGTTAGGTTAGGGTTAGGGTTAGGGTTAGGGTTAGGGTTAGGGTTAGGGTTAGGGTTAGGGTTAGGGTTAGGGTTAGGGTTAGGGTTATACATTAAATGTATAACTTTTGAAGAAGAGCTCGGATTTCAAAATTAAGTTGATTTTTGTGTTCTACGGGATGCTAAACATTAAATGTATACATGATATTCGGTTGCTTGCTTTTCCTGAGAAGTTATCACAAGGTATATCTCAAAATTGAAGATAAAACTCAGTTTAACAATGCATAACTTTTGAAGAAGAGCTCGGATTTCAAGATTAAGTTGATTTTTGTGTTCTACGGGATGCGAAACATTAAATGTATACATGATATTCCGTTGCTTGCTTTTCCTAAGAAGTTATCACAAGGTATATCTCAAAATTGAAGATAAAACTCAGTTTAACAATGCATAACTTTTGAAGAAGAGCTCGGATTTCAAAATTAAGTTGATTTTTGTGTTCTACGGGATGCGAAACATTAAATGTATACATGATATTCGGTTGCTTGCTTTTCCTAAGAAGTTATCGCAAGGTATATCTCAAAATTGAAGAAAAAACTCAGTTTA
>JAUCBL010000283.1:102500-105000 GCA_033807585.1 Hydrophis major
TGAAGAAGAGCTCGGATTTCAAAATTAAGTTGATTTTCGTGTTCTACGGCATGCGAAACATTAAATGTATACATGATATTCGGTTGCTTGCTTTTCCTGAGAAGTTATCACAAGGTATATCTCAAAATTGAAGATAAAACTCAGTTTAAAATGCATAACTTTTGAAGAAGAGCTCGGATTTCAAAATTAAGTTGATTTTTGTGTTCTACGGGATGCGAAACATTAAATGTATACATGATATTCGGTTGCTTGCTTTTCCCAAGAAGTTATCGCAAGGTATATCTCAAAATTGAAGAAAAAACTCAGTTTAGCAACAATACATAACTTTTGAAGAAGAGCTCGGATTTCAAAATTATGTTGATTTTCGTGTTCTACGGCATGCGAAACATTAAAGGTATACATGACATTCGGTTGCTTGCTTTTCCTAAGAAGTTATCGCAAGGTATATCTCAAAATTGAAGATAAAACTCAGGTTAGGGTTAGTGTTAGTGTTAGTGTTAATGTTAGGGTTAGGGTTAGGGTTAGGGTTAGGGTTAGGGTTAGGGCTAGGGTTAGGGTTAGGGTTAGGGTTAGGTTATGGTTAGGGTTAGGGTTAGGGTTAGGGTTAGGGTTAGGGTTAGGGTTAGGGTTAGGGGTTAGGGTTAGGGTTAGGGTTAGGGTTAGGGTTAGGGTTAGGGTTAGGGTTAGGGTTAGGGTTAGGGTTAGGGTTAGGGTTAGGGTTAGGGTTAGGGTTAGGGTTAGGGTTAGGGTTAGGGTTAGGGTTATACATTAAATGTATAACTTTTGAAAAAGAGCTCGGATTTCAAAATTAAGTTGATTTTTGTGTTCTACGGGATGCGAAACATTAAATGTATACATGATATTCGGTTGCTTGCTTTTCCTGAGAAGTTATCACAAGGTATATCTCAAAATTGAAGATAAAACTCAGTTTAACAATGCATAACTTCTGAAGAAGGGCTCGGATTTACAAATTAAGTTGATTTTTGTGTTCTACGGGATGCGAAACATTAAATGTATACATGATATTCGGTTGCTTGCTTTTCCTAAGAAGTTATCACAAGGTATATCTCAAAATTGAAGATAAAACTCAGTTTAACAATGCATAACTTTTGTAGAAGTGCTCGGATTTACAAATTAAGTTGATTTTTGTGTTCTACGGGATGCGAAACATTAAATGTATACATGATATTCGGTTGCTTGCTTTTCCTAAGAAGTTATCGTAAGGTATATCTCAAAATTGAAGAAAAAACTCCGTTTAGCAACAATGCATAACTTTTGAAGAAGAGCTCGGATTTCAAAATTAAGTTGATTTTCGTGTTCTACGGCATGCGAAACATTAAATGTATACATGATATTCGGTTGCTTGCTTTTCCTGAGAAGTTATCACAAGGTATATCTCAAAATTGAAGATAAAACTCAGTTTAACAATGCATAACTTTTGAAGAAGAGCTCGGATTTCAAAATTAAGTTGATTTTTGTGTTCTACGGGATGCGAAACATTAAATGTATACATGATATTCGGTTGCTTGCTTTTCCCAAGAAGTTATCGCAAGGTATATCTCAAAATTGAAGAAAAAACTCAGTTTAGCAACAATACATAACTTTTGAAGAAGAGCTCGGATTTCAAAATTATGTTGATTTTCGTGTTCTACGGCATGCGAAACATTAAAGGTATACATGACATTCGGTTGCTTGCTTTTCCTAAGAAGTTATCGCAAGGTATATCTCAAAATTGAAGATAAAACTCAGGTTAGGGTTAGTGTTAGTGTTAGTGTTAATGTTAGGGTTAGGGTTAGGGTTAGGGTTAGGGTTAGGGTTAGGGCTAGGGTTAGGGTTAGGGTTAGGGTTAGGTTATGGTTAGGGTTAGGGTTAGGGTTAGGGTTAGGGTTAGGGTTAGGGTTAGGGTTAGGGTTAGGGTTAGGGGTTAGGGTTAGGGTTAGGGTTAGGGTTAGGGTTAGGGTTAGGGTTAGGGTTAGGGTTAGGGTTAGGGTTAGGGTTAGGGTTAGGGTTAGGGTTAGGGTTAGGGTTAGGGTTATACATTAAATGTATAACTTTTGAAAAAGAGCTCGGATTTCAAAATTAAGTTGATTTTTGTGTTCTACGGCATGCTAAACATTAAATGTATACATGATATTCGGTTGCTTGCTTTTCCTAAGAAGTTATCACAAGGTATATCTCAAAATTGAAGATAAAACTCAGTTTAACAATGCATAACTTTTGTAGAAGTGCTCGGATTTACAAATTAAGTTGATTTTTGTGTTCTACGGGATGCGAAACATTAAATGTATACATGATATTCGGTTGCTTGCTTTTCCTAAGAAGTTATCGTAAGGTATATCTCAAAATTGAAGAAAAAACTCCGTTTAGCAACAATGCATAACTTTTGAAGAAGAGCTCGGATTTCAAAATTAAGTTGATTTTCGTGTTCTACGGCATGCGAAACATTAAATGTATACATGATATTCGGTTGCTTGCTTTTCCTGAGAAGTTATCACAAGGT
>JAUCBL010000284.1:32500-120000 GCA_033807585.1 Hydrophis major
CTGTGGGATAGTAATTAAGGGAGTGGTTGTGAAAGCACTTTAAAAGAAGCAAGACGACAGCTTGCTCTCTCTCTGGCTTTGATGATCCCTGATTACTGCAAGGACTCAAGACTGCATTGCTCGAATGGGAGAGAAAACAAAGGACTGACTTGTAAGTGAACTGACATAGGATATTCTAAACGGACTTTGCTAACTGAATATCCCTGAATGGACTGACTAAATGATACATGACTATTGGACTGTTATTTTGACTATGCTATGAACTCATAATGGAATAAACTATATATTTGATAGCAGAAGCGTATCTGTCATTTTTACTGCATGTTTAATAAACATACAAGCTTAGCTCACTCATTTATCTGTGTGCCTATCTGACTAACGCTGCACATTCTGTTTAGCTTGTCTCCCTAACCCTGGTTGGGGAAACCAGGCTTAACACTGGTTATGGGCCCAGAGGCTGCAAAGTCAGTTTAACTAGGATAAAACAGATTTATGTAAAAGTGAGAGTTTGTGTTGTTATACATTACAGTAAACAGACAGCTGTGTTTTATTAATTATAGTTTTATATCCATGTAAGAAAAACATGGCACAAGTCAATCTACAAAGTTTGTCCCTTATATCCAAGCTGGATGGAACAAACTATGTATCATGGTCTATGTAACATAGTCTGCTTCTACGAAGAGAAGGTTTGTGGAACATAATTGAAAATCCACCAAACGTAGAAGAATGGGATCAAGAGGATGATGAAGATAGAATAAAGATAGAATAATTTATGCATAAAAATGAACAAGCTATTTGCATTATTGCGTTAACCTTAACTGATCAACAGCTTGTTTATATCCATGGAGAGAAAACGGCTGTTGGGTGTTGGCAGAAGCTGAAGAGGATTTATGTTCGAGATAATGTTGGTGCTCACATAAATCTAACACGGAAGCTTTTCAGTATGCATCTCCAGACGAATGGTGATATGCTGAATCATTTGAAAACTATGCAAAGCATTTTTCAAGAACTGCACGAGAAAGAGCTTATTTTCTCTGAACTACACCAAGTCTACATAATTCTATCTTCACTTGATGAAAGTTATGATAACTACGTAACTTCCCTTGAAATTTTGCCAAAGGAAAGTCTAACTTTAACTGATATAACTGGCAGATTGATTGAAGAGGCCAGAAGAAGGCTTGAAAGAGATCAGTTAAGGAGGGAGCAACCTCAAAAAGAAGATAATGAATCTCCTACTGCATACGCAATTAAAAAGTGCTTTAATTGTGGAGGAAGAGGACATTTGGCAAGATTTTGTAAAAAAGCAAAATGCCAGAACGCTGGCCAGAATACTAAAAGTCATCAAAAGATAAATAAAAATTTAGAGTTAGCCATGTATAGTAACGGAGCTGTAAAAAAATAATTTATGGGTGGTTGACAGTGGAGCATCCCAATGTATAACAAATGATAACAAAAATTTTATTAAAATGTCCAAGAGTACACAGCAGATATCGTTAGCCAATGGCTGGAAACTGAAAGCTAAAGGTCAAGGTATAGCATATTGTTCTTTCATAAAAGAGAATGTAAAAATGTTATATGTACCACAACTTAAGTTTAATTTAATTTCAGTAAGAATTTTGGTTAAACTAGGATATGTAGTTACTTTTAAAGGAGATAACTGCATAATTGAAAAAGAAGATAAGAAAATTACTGCATCTTTAAGAGGTGAATTATATGTGTTAAATGATAATGGTTTAAAGGTGGCTAACACAGTTTATGAAAATAAGAAACCTCATGATGAATGTATTCACTTGTTACATCGAAGGCTAGGGCATTTAAATTTTAAAATGCTTAAGAAAACTGTTGAATTATCTAAGGGAATAAGTTTGAAACCTTGTAATAAGTATTTGCAATGTAATGCCTGTAATCAAAGTAAGAGCAGGGTTATACCGGCTAATAGAGTTGATGGATTTACTACCAAAGAACCTTTAGAGGTAGTATTTGCAGATTTAATAGGTCCAAAAAAACCAAGTGTAGGAGGAGCTCGTTACATATTAAGTATAATGGACCACTATTCTAGATATGGGTTTTGCTATTTAATGAAGAGCAAAACTGAAACGTATCAAAATCTATTTAATTGGATAAAATTTGCTGAAAGGAAAACTAAAAAGAAATTAGTAACTCTTGTAACAGATAATGGTACGGAATTTACAAATAATAAATTCCAGAACAGACTAAGAATGTTAGGTGTTCAACATAAAATGTCTGCACCATATAGGCCACAACATAATGCCTTTATAGAGAGAAGAGGCCAAACATTACAATCAATGACACGAACTATGATGTCTGATTCAGGATTACCTGACAATTTATGGGGAGAAGCAATAATGTGTGGTAATCATATATTAAATAATGTTGTTAATTCAACAACAGGTGAATTACCATTCACACTGTGGCATGGTACAAAACCTGATTTAAGTTACATGCACACATTTGGAGCACCAGCATGGGTGCATATCCCTACACAACTTAGACACAAAGGACAACATAGAGCTAAAAGATTATATTTTGTAGGATATACATCTAATCATAGATCTTATAGATTCTGGGAACCAGGTACATCTATAGTTTACACCAGTGCTAGTGCTAAATTCCTAGAACATGTGGGATGGAATAGATTAGAGCAAGATTTAAATAATGAAGTAATTATTGAACCCTACAAAAGGCAGAAAGAACAGACTAGTTATAAGAAGAGTCCAATTAAAGAAGAAGTCCATGAAGAGCAAATAGGACCAGAACAAGAGGAAACAGTTGATCAGGAAGAGTTAGATAATCAAGAAGAGTTTATAAATGAAAGTCCACCTGTAAGTCCTGTAATACCTAGACGTACTACACGTGTAACTAGACCACCTGATAGGTATCAAGCAAGTATAGTTTGCCAAGTAACTAAAGTTCCAACTAGTGTAGATGAACTTAAGATGTATCCTGCTAAGGAACAGGAGAATTGGCAAAAGGCAATGGAAAAGGAACTAAATTCATTAAAGGTAATGAAAGTTTATGAAGATGCTAAATTACCTCCAGGAGAAAAATCCATTGGGTGCAAATGGATATTTAAAGTAAAAACTGGAAATGATGGGACTGTTACCCATAAAGCTAGGTTAGTAGCTCAAGGATTTAATCAAACTGCATCTGATTACGATGAAGTTTGCACCAAGCCTTAAAGCAACATCTTTAAGAGCAGCATTAGTGTGGGCAGCTAAGAAAAACTATGTCATTAACCATTTAGATGTAGAAACTGCTTATCTGCATGCACCATTGCAGCACACTATATATTTAAGAAAACCAGTAGGTATAAAAGACAATAAAGTAAATAGTAATGATTGTTGAAAACTCAAAAAGAGTCTTTACGGGTTGAAACAATCTGGGTTTGAGTGGAACCAATATATTGTGAAAGAGTTAAACAATATAGGTTTTAAATCTGGTTTAGCAGATCCATGTGTATTTAAAAGTGAAAATAATGGAACGGTGTCATTATTGTTATTATTTACAGATGATATTGCTTTGATAACTAAGACTAATAATGAAGCTAATGAGATTATATCATTATTAGCCAAAAAGATAAAATTAAAGCATTTAGGTGAAATTAAAAAGTATCTAGGATTGACAATTAACAAAACAAAAAATGGTTTTAAGATATCTCAAGAAGATAAAATTTGCCAATTAATTAAAACGTTTAAAATGGAACTTTGTAAACCGGCAAAGACTCCAATGAGTCAGGAAGTTTGCCAAACTGATGATCAAAGTCCCAAATTTGATAAGTCCATATATCAATCTTTGATTGGCAGCTTATCATATATAAGCAATTGGTCTAGGCCAGATATAGCTTATAGTGTAAATCAGCTGGCACGTTTTAATTCAGATCCACATCAATGTCATTGGCAATCATTAAAGAGAATTTTAAGATATCTTAAAGGAACACTGAACCATGCATTGTATATAGAACCAAAGGGTGATTTGAGTCTTAGTGCCTATGCAGATGCAAGTTTTGCAACTGATATAAACACAAGAAAATCAACATCTGGGATGGCTATATTATTTGGTAAGACACTAATAGGATGGAGGTCAATCAGACAACAGCATATCAGCTTGTCCACGATGGAAGCGGAATTTTCATGTCTGTCATTACTATGCACTGACTTAATTCTGTACAGTTATTATTAGACATGGGTGTAACTGTTAAAGATTCTATTATTGTATACGAGGATAACCAAGCAGCTATAAAGTTAGCTACTAGTATTGCTGTAAAAACTAGATCAAAGCATACTGATTTAAGATACTTAAATGTTAGAGAATCTGTAAAGAATGGGCTAATTAAATTGGAATACTGCATGACAGAAGAAAACATTGCAGACCAATTTACAAAAGCTCAAGGAGTAAGCAAGTTTAAAGAGAGTTGTAACAAATATGATTTAAAGATGTAAATAGTTATATTTATTGTTATTTCCTAAAAGGGGAGAATGTTAGGGATAACATTGTTTTACCCTAACTGGTTTAGGTAAATAATAATATGTAATCATAGTTTATAAGTTAAAGTGTCTGCAACTTTAACTGTGGGATAGTAATTAAGGGAGTGGTTGTGAAAGCACTTTAAAAGAAGCAAGGCTGCAGCTTGCTCTCTCTCTGGCTTTGATGATCCCTGATTACTGCAAGGACTCAAGACTGCATTGCTCGAACGGGAGAGAAAACAAAGGACTGACTTGTAAGTGAACTGACATAGGATATTCTACATGGACTTTGCTAACTGAATATCCCTGAATGGACTGACTAAATGATACATGACTATTGGACTGTTATTTTGACTATGCTATGAACTTATAATGGAATAAACTATATTTTTGATAGCACAAGCGTATCTGTTATTTTTACTGTATGTTAATAAACATACAAGCTTAGCTCACTCATTTATCTGTGTGCCTATCTGACTAACGCTGCATATTCTGTTTAGCTTGTCTCCCTAACCCTGGTTGGGGAAACCAGGCTTAACACGCACCGTGCGGCGTTCCTTGGCAACAGCGATATCCTGGTCAGCGCAGACATGCCTCAGATGGTCCACACATTGTAGGCTTGGAAAAGAAATTGCGTTCTGCGCCCAAGTCACCAACAGATCATGCAAACGCAACCAGGATACTTCGAGCACCAAAGGGCGATGGAGGTTCGAGGTGACATAAAAACTGATCGCCTCCTCATGATCCCCAATGACCATACGCACTGGCTGAGTTGCTAAGCGAATGGGTCCCGACTTGAGTTCTCGCCCATCTACAGTTTCCACCTTAATGGGGGGATTTACATGAATTAAAGGAATTCCAAAATGTTCAACAAAAGCAGAGTCCATAAAGCTGGTTGTAGCCCCTGAATCCACCAGTGCAACGGCGGGAATTCCCTCCTTCTTGGACTGTAGAAATATTCGAGTGTCCAAAAGTAAATGCCGAGGAGGACCAGGATTTACTTCAGCAATTTGGGTTGGGGGTGTGGGACATGCCTGACCGAGGGTTTCCCTGTTTCCCAACGGGCCAAGAGCAGTTACAGGCACAGATCTGCAAGTCCCTCTCCAAATGCAGGAATTTGCATAATGTCCCAGACCCCCACAACAAAGACACAAGCCTTCCTGAATTCTTCTTGAACCTTCTCGTGCCGTTAAGTGAGGGCGGAGTGTGCCTATCTCCATCGGCTCCTCAATCTGAACCATGGGTTGGAAAACTCTCGGTGGTGAAATGCATGCACGAGCAAACACAGGTGGTTCAACAATGGGCCGTTTGCTCCCACACTGCTGTAAACGAGCTTCAATACGTAAACATTGAACTATCAATGCATCCAAAGTTGAAGCCCGTTCTGCATGGACTAGCTCATCCTTGATGGCATCAGACAAGCCTTCATGGAATGCAGCCATATGAGCCGGTTCGTTCCAATTAGAGTCCATGCACAACAAACGGAATTCTGCCACGTATTCCTGTGGTAAACGTTTTCCTTGCTTAATATCCATTAGCCGTCTTTCCACAATTTGTCCTTTAATAGGATCCTCAAACATTACCCTCATCTGTTGGAGGAAACCCTGGAAATTGTTCAATAACGGGCTATCCTGAAATAACAAGGGAGTAGCCCAATTGGCAGCCTGCCCAGTTAATAAACTAATAACAAAGCCTACTTTAGCCCGGTCGGTTGGAAAGTATTCAGGTCTCAGAGAAATAAACATTTGGCATTGGCCCAAAAATGCCGGGAACATGTCCATTCGCCCAGAAAATTTCTCTGGCATGGCTACCAGGCTTTTCCTCACAGGAGGAGCAGGGGAAGCAACAGCGGTGCTTGGTAAGCTGGAAACATAATTCAGCAATTGTGTTACCTGATTTTGCAGTGTCACGTTACTTTGCAAAAGCTGAGTTATTTGTTCTTGCTGTTGCTCTACCAGATGCTGCAGTTGATTAGAATCCATCTTGCTTCTAAGATGGTTTGTTGTGTGTGGGTCAGGAACAAAAATGTTATGGCTCCCCCTTCAAAGTTCCAACAAAACAAAATCAAAGGCAGCCGCCCCAAAAACTCAAATCCAACAGAAAGGAGTCTTACAAGATTATATTCCACATGCCTTGTTATCACAACAGTTCAGGCATAAATTCTCCAAGCTCCGAGCCTCTGTCGAAAACCTCTGCACGTAATCAAACACTTTGTTCCTGACAAACCTCCCCCATACAGCTATGTCCTTTTATAATCCTTGAAGCAACGTGCTAATTACTAATTAGGCTCGCCCTCCCTTCTGAGTTTGTTTCCGTGAACCACCTAGATGGGCGTGTCCATCTAACAATTCAGACTCCAAAATCTCAGCAGGTTCCAGTCTTTCATCATCAGAGTCATCAGAGTCAAAAGTCACAGCAGGATCGATCCTTTCAGACACAACATATATATGTATGTATGTATGTATGTATGTATATATGTAAATACTTTTTCTTTTTTATTAACTTAAACTTTGTTTTTCTGGCTGGGGGGGGAAGTGCATTAAGAAACTTTGTAACACTGCCAACTAGAGGCTTGAAAATATTTTATTTGAATTGGAGAGAACTGTGAAAAGACTCCTTCTCAAGGACATTTCAATTTGATTAGAGGGAAGAGCACAGCAGAATATTATTACAGGTGCTTTCCTGGACTCTTATCAACATTTCAACACTTGAGGCTTGGCTCTGAAGCTTGTGGAGAAGAGAGTCATAATAAGAGCCTTGGACAATTAAACAAAGTGCAGTGTGTTTTCTTATCTCTTTTCAGTTGTGGTACCCCTCCTTACCAGCCTCTCTGTAAATTTTAATTTTAGTAATATTCTTATTTTTGCTTTTTATTTTAAAGGGAAGGCCTCAGAATTTTTTCTTTATTTTTCTTTTCTTCTTCTTTTTACTGGGATTTTTTGCTTTTTCCATTCATGCTTTTGGACCATTCTGCCTTTTTCTTTTTATTATTGAGATTTCCCAATTGGATTAAGGTGTGAAGAACCTGAAGGAATTTTTTCTTTTTTTCCTTATTTTTGTTCTTTTTCTTCTTAATTATTATTATTATTTTTGGGCGTTTTTCTTCTTTCTATTTTTCATTTTTTATTGTGGACTACTTCACAATTGGATTAGGATCTAGAAGAACCTGAAGATTTTTCTTCTTCTCTTTCTCCTTTTTCCTTTTTGCCATCGGGCTTTTTACTCTTGGATTTTTCCATTTTGGATTATAATTGGCTATTCTACCAGTTGGATTAAAAGTTAAAAAGAATTTGAAGGTCTTGAAGCATTTAAAATGAGCAGGAAACCCATATCTTCTGGTGTTTCTACTTCTACCTCTGCCTCCCCACTAGCTGGAGGACGTTTAATTCAGACAATGTTGAAGCAAGACAAAGTACAAGAAAAAGTGACTTTACAGATGATTATGCAAGGAATCCAAGATCTCAAGATAAAAACAGATACTATTGAACAAATAATAGAGAAGACTGATGAAAAAGTGGAAAATATTCAACAAATGATGGTGAAGTATGATGAGAGATTCCAACAAATTGAGGAAGAAGGTAAATAAACAGAGAAGATTGGAAATATTGACAGCAGATTAACAGTGGTTGAACAAGATAAAAGCGGGATGTTGAGGTGGGAGATGGAGAGGTCAGAATTCTATCTCAGATTTCAAAATATAGAAGAAAAAGGACAAAACTTGGCTGCGATAATGACAGAAATGTTGGCAGATGCTTTGGAAATCACAGAGGAAAAGATGACGGATGGAGTAGACGAGGTATACCGAGTTTATACAAGATACGCGATGAGAAATAACTTACCAAGGGAAGTCCATATCAGATTTACCAAAAAATCTATTAAAACACAAATATTACAAGCTGTAAGAGAGAAGACGTTGAAATACAAAGGTAAAGAGATTGTGGTTTTAAAACAAATACCCAGAAGAGTGAGAGAGATGAGATCTACAGAATGCTAACCTACCTAAGATATCTAAAGAGACTGAAGAAATGCTAGAAAGCAACATAACAATGATGGAATTAATTGAAGCACTTAAGAAATAAAATAATGGGAAAGCACCAGGTCCAGATGGGCTTTCGGCAGAATTTTATAAAACATTACGTCTTGTTCCTTTTCTTATATCAACAGAGTCTGTCAGTTCTCCCTCCATCATTACCTTTGCCATTTGATTATGATATATAGCTTCTATTGCTTGAATAAATTTTCTAGCAAAGCCCATCTGTTCCAGCAGTAACAACATGAATCGCCAATTCACATTACCAAATGCCTTTTGTGCATCTAGAAATATCAGAGCCATTTGTTTTTCAGGATGTGCCTCGTAATATTCCAAAGTGTCCAAAATTACTCTCATATTGTCTTTGTCTCTTTGGCAGAAATCCATTTTGATCAGGATGAATACAATTATTTAAGTATTTTTTAAGTCTTTCTGCCAATATTGAAGGAAAAATTTTATAATCTGCGTTTAGTAGGGAGATAAGTGTAGAGTTCTTGATTTGTAATGGATCGGCCTCCTCTTTTAGAACAAGTGTAATATAAGCTTCTGACCATGATTTAGGTATCCTCTTCTTTAACATAACTTTATTCATAACTTCTAGCAATGGAAGATTCAATGATTCTTGTAATGTTTTGTAAAATTCTGCCAGAAGTCCATCTGGGTCTGGTGCCTTTCCATTATTTTGCTTCTTGAGTGCTTCAGTTAACTCCATCATCGTTATATTGCTTTCTAACATTGTTTCAATCTCTTTAGGTATCTGGGGTAGGTTAGCATTCTGTAGGTACTGTTTGACTCTTTCCTCATCAATATTCTCTTGCGTGTATAGTTTCCCATAATAGTCTCGAATAATTTCCTTCTCTTTACTACCATAGCAAACTGGGCCTTGATCATCTATTAGTTGCAATATTTTCCTTGATTCTTTCTCCTTTCTCAATTTATATGCTAACCATCTACCTGGTTTATTTGCATCTTCAAAGTAATTCTGTTTAGCACCTCTAATTTTCTGTGCTAATTCTTCTTTTTCTATTAGACCCATTTTATGTTTAATTATATCTATTTTTAACTTAATGTCCTTTTTCTGTAGCATTTTCTGTCACTCTTTTTCAAGTCCTTTATACTCATCCTCTAATGCCTTACAGGCTAATCTTTTCTTGGTATTTCTTTTCCTTGTATAGTCTATTATCAAGCCTCTGGCATATGCCTTCATTGTATCCCATACATTCTGGATTGATGTATCTTCTTTTTTGTTTTCTCTGAAGAAAAAAGCCAGTTCTTTTTCCATCCACTGTGTGAAGTCTTTTTCCTTTAAAATAGTATTATTTAGCATCCATCTAGATCTTCTTTGTCCTTTCCATTTAATTGTCATTGGATTGTGATCTGTCCAAGTAGGTGTTTCAATATTTCTTGGATATTAGTTAACAATTCTGCTGACATCCATATCTATTCTGGACCATGATAAGTGTCTATTTGAGTAGAAGGTGTATTGTTTAGTTTTAGCATTTCTTTCTCTCCATGTATCTTTTAAGTTTATTTCATCTACCATATTAAAAAAAGATTTAGGGAGAGTCTGTTTTGCTTTATTGTTTTCTGTGCTGTATAGTCCAGTTTGTTGTCTACAATTCCATTAAAATCTCCCATCGTAACTATATTAGCATAGTCCAGTTCAATTATTTTGATATGTAATTTTATATAAAATTCTTCTTGTTTATAATTCGGGGCAAAGATTGCAATCAGGAGAGTTTTTGTATTATTATCCATTATTTCCACCATTAGTATTCTTCCATCATCATCAATAAAAATCAATTTCGCTGGAATAGTCTCTTTAATATATAAAACCACTCCTCTTTTCTTGCATTGTGCCAAGGAGGTAAATATTTTCCCTAGTTTTGGCTGTATCAACAATTGTTCATATTGCTTTTTTAATATGTACTTCTTGTAGGCAGATTATATCAAATTTTAATTTCTCTAATTTATGGAGTTTTCCTTCTTTTAACGGCCGAATTAAGTCCATTTATATTAATTGTCATCAATTTTTTCTCTTCCTTGGTTATATTTTATAATTAGGATTGACAGCTCTCATGGATCTTGGTTCACATTGAGGCTTCCTCCTTTCCACCTGCTGCACCTTCCTCTTTTTCAGTTGTCATTTGGCAGTCCTCTTGAAGTTCAGTAAGTGAAATTTCTTTTTCTGCCTCTTCCTCTTTCCCTCTGAAAAATTCTGTGTAAAATGATTCAGCTTTCTCAATTGAATCAATTCTGTATCTCTGTTCTTGCCATGTGAACATTAAACCTTCTGGAATCAGCCATCTATAATTCACCTCTTTTTAAAGTAGCAATTTGGTCAAGAATCGGTATTCTCTTCTCATCTCTCTCACTCTTCTGGGTACTTGTTTCAAAACCACAATCTCCTTATCTTTATATTTCAATGTTTCCTCTCTTGCCACTTGCAATATTTGCATTTCGATGGCTTTCTTTGTAAATCTGATATGAACTTCTCTTGGTAGGCTATTTCTCATTGCGTATCTTGTGAAGACTTGATAAACCTCATCTATTCCATCCATCATCTTCTCTTCAGTTATTTCCAAAGCTTCAGCCAATATTTCTATCATTATCTCAGCTAGATTTTGTCCTTTTTCTTCCTCTGTTTTGAAATCTGAGAAAAAATTCTGATCTGTCCATCTCCCATCTCAGCATCCCACTGTTATCTTGTTCAACCACAGTTAATCTGGTATCAATGCCTCCAATCTTATCTCTTTGTTTATCTTCTTAAATTTTTAGTAGTCTCTCATCATACTTCATCATTTGTTGGATGTTCTCGACTTTTTCATCGGTTTTCCCTGTTCTTTGTTCAATGTCCTCTGTTCTTTGTTCGATGTTCTCTATTCTCTTTTCAATATTCTCTGATCTTGTTTGAATGTTTTGAATTCCTTGCATAATCATCTGCAGGGTCACTTTTTCTTTTTCTTTTTCTTTTTCTGATAAAAGTTTTATTGATTTTAACGACAAACAAAAACATATAAAACATAAAACATAACATAAAAAAACATCATTCTTCATAAATTTACAGTGTATTGGTTGGTTTGCCACTCCCTTTTGTGCATCCATTTCACAGTCATCGAAATAATATTACATAATAACTCACATTATCAATCATCAGTTAAGTATCCTAATATCATTATTGAACAATCATTTCACTATAATTTTACTAATTCATACTTAAGCGAGATAACTATAATTGAGTTAAATTATTTTATAACAGATCATAGAATCATACCAAATCTAACTTAATAAAATATTCTAAAAAATTATCAAAACCAAGAAAAATTATATATTCGTTATTTCCTAAATTTCTAAATATTCTATTATTATATTGTATTATCTAACCATTGATAAAAGAGATCCCAAACTTCATAAAATTGTTTATCTTCTTGTTCTCTAATTTCAAATGTCAATCTACTCATTTCAACACATTCCAATATTTTCTTAGTAATTTCTTCCTCAAATGGTATTTTCTCACTCTTCCAATGTTTAGCAAATACAATCCTAGCCGCTGTTAATACATTTACAATCAAATACTTTAAGTTTTTATCATATATATCAGGTAAGATTCCCAATAAAAAAATCTCTGGTTTCAAAACTATGTGTTTGTCATTTTTTACATCCATATGCGAATTCTAGTCCAGTATTTCCTGGCCTCCTCACAAGTCCACCACATATGGTAATATGAGCCAGGTCCAGCACTTTTCAGATTTATCCTTGAACATTCTTGCTATTCTTGTCGGGGGAAAGTGCCACCTGTAAAACATCTTATACAAATTTTCTTTATGTGCTGTTGACATTGTCATTTTATAATTTTGTGACCACAATTTTTGCCATTTCTCTAAATCAATCCCATATCCAAAATTCTTTCCCCAAGCAATCATTGTTTCTTTAACTTGTTCTTCCTCTAATTTAATTTCCAACAAATAACTATATAATTTTTTAATCACTTTTTCATCAGCACCTGTCAAAATCCTATCTAAGTCAGTCAATTTATCATAAAATCCTTCTATTTTAGAATCTTCAAGATACCTTGCATGTATTTGTGCATATGAAAACCAATTCATCTTTATTCCTTGTTCTTCTAAATTTTGCATCATTTTAAGTTCACCCTTTTCATCCAATATTTCCCCATATCTAACTGTTTGTTCCTTCTTATAAGTTATAGGATACAAAAAAGCTTCAATAGTTGATAACCAAACTGGAATTTTCAAATAACGTTGTTTCTTAATTTTCTCCCAATTCAACCATAACGATTCCCGTATATAATGCCTTCTAAAATAACCCTGTGATTTAGTTCCCTTATACCATAAAAAAGCATGCCAACCCAGTAATAAATCATGACCTTCCAATGCCAACAATCTCGTCTTTCTTAACGTTATGCATTCTTTAACCCACATTAAGTTTGCAGCTTGATAATACAACTCCCAATTAGGAAGGCCAAATCCTCCTCTAATTCTAGCATCCTGTAAAAGTTTTAATTTTATTCTCGCTTTCTTGTCTTGCCATATATACTTCAACACAATTTTATTTAATTCTTTGAAGTAATCCTTACTTAACCTAATTGGTATTGTTTGGAACAAATATAAAATTCTGGGTAAAATATTCATCTTGATTGTTGAAATTCTACCTATCAATGACAATTGTAGGTTTTTCCATTTGTTCAGGTTGGATGCTTACTGCTGTTTAAGTTTAATATAGTTATTCTCTTTCAGTGTAGTACATCTTGACGTCAGATATATCCCCAAATATTTAACTTTGTTCGTAACTTGAATTTTCAATAAATCTGCCAGCTCTTCTTTTTGTCTTAATAACATGTTCTTTGTCAGAATCTTTGTTTTGTCTTTATTTATTTTCAAACCAGCCACCTCACCATACATCTCTATCTTTTCCAATAGTTTTAAAGCTGTCTCTAAAGGGTCTTCCAAAATAAAGACCAAGTCATCTGCAAAGGCTTGCAATTTAAATTCCTCCTTTTTGACTTTCATTCCTTTTATGTTTATATCCTCTCTAATATTTCCATTTAAGACTTCCAAAGTCAATACAAATAACAAAGGAGATAATGGGCATCCTTGTCTTGTACCTTTTTTAATATTGACAGAGTCTGTGAATTCTCCATCCATCATTACTTTTGCCGTTTGCTTATAATATACGGCTTCTATTGCTTGGAGAAATTTTCTAGCAAAGCCCATCTGTTCCAATAGTAATAACATAAATCTCCAGTTCACATTATCAAATGCCTTTTGGACATCTAAAAATATCAGAGCCATTTGTTTTTCCGGGTGCACCTCATAATATTCCAATGTGTCCAGGATTTCCCTCATATTGTCTTTAATCTGTCTTCTTTGGTAAAAATCCATTCTGATCAGAGTGAATAAAGTTATTTAGGTATTTTTTAAGCCTTTCTGCCAAGATTGAAGCAAAGATTTTATAGTCTGCATTCAATAAGGAAATAGGTCTATAGTTCTTAATTTGCAATGGGTCAACTCTGTTAAGCCTGGGTTCCCCAACCAGGGTTAAGGAGACAAGCTAAACAGAATGTGCAGCGTTAGTCAGATAGGCACACAGATAAATGAGTGAGATAAGTTTGTATGTTTATTAACATACAGTAAAAATAACAGATACACTTGTGCTATCAAAAATATAGTTTATTCCATTTATAGCATAGTCAAAATAACAGTCCATTAGTCATGTATCATATCAGTCAGTCCATTCAAGGATATTCAGTTAGCAAAGTCCGTGTAGAATATCCTATGTCAGTTCACTTACAAATCAGTCCTTTGTCTCTCTCCCGTTCGAGTAACGCAGTCTTGAGTCCATTCAGTAATTAGGGATCATCAAAGCCAGAGAGAGCAAGCTGCAGAACCTTGCTTCTTTTAAAGTGCTTTCACAACCACTCCCTTAATTACATTCCTATATTTAAAGTTGCAGACACTTTAACTTATAAACTATGATTACATATTTATTATTTTACCTAAACCAGTTAGGGTAAACAATGTTATCCCGAACAAACCCCTTCTTTTGGAATAAGTGTAATATAAGCTTCTGACCATGTTTTAGGTATTTTCTTATCATAACTTCATTCATGACTTCTAACAGTGGAATTCTCAACGATTCTTGTAATGTTTTATAAAATTCTGCCGGGAAACCATCTGGTCCTGGTGCTTTTCCATTGTTCTGTCTGTTGAGTGCTTCGGTTAATTCCATCATTGTTATAGCACTTTCTAACATTTTTTCAGTCTCTTTAGGTATCTTGGGTAGGTTAGCATTTTGTAAATACTGTTTAATTTTTTCCTCATCAAGATCTTCCTGTTTATATAATTGTCCATAAAAATCTCGAATGATTGCCTTTTTCTCCTTATTACCATAACAAATTTGACCATGATCATCTATTAACTGTGATATTTTCCTTGATTCTTTCTCTTTTCTCAACTTATATGCTAACCATCTACCTGGCCTATTTGCATCTTCAAAATAGTTCTGTTTAGCACTTCTAATTTTTTGTGCCAGTTCTTTCTCTGCTTGATCCATTTTATGTTTAATTATGTCCATTTTAAGTTTGATATCTTTTTTCTGTGGAGTCTTCTGTAATTCTTTTTCCAGTTTTTTATGGTCATCTTCTAGAGCTTTAATCATTTGCCTCTTCCTAATGTTCTTTTTCTTTGTATAGTCAATTATTAATCCTCTTGCATATGCCTTCATTGTATCCCAAACATTCTGTACTGAAGTATCTTCTTTTTTGTTTTCATTGAAGAAGAAGGCCAATTCTTTTTCCATCCATTGTGTAAAGTATTTTTCCTTTAGAATAGTATTGTTTAATGTCCATCTAGATCTTCTTTTTTGTCCTTTCCATTTAATTGTCATTGGATTATGGTCTGCCCATGTACTTGTTTCAATATTTATTTCTTGAATATTAGATAATAATTTTGTTGATGTCCAAATCATATCTATTCTGGACCATGATAAATGTCTGTTTGAATAAGAAGTATATTGTTGAATTTTAGCATTTCTTTCTCTCCATATATCTTTTAAATTTAATTCATCTGTCATTTTGAAAAAGGATTTAGGGAGAGTTTTCCTATTTTGTCGTGTTGTTTTTCCTGTGCAGCCCAGTTTATTGTCTACAATTCCATTGAAGTCCCCCATCATAAGTATATTAACATAGTCCAGTTCAATTATTTTCATATGTAATTTTTTATAGAATTCTTCTTGTTAATCATTCGGGGCATAAATTGCAACCAAGAGTGTTTTTATATTATTATCCACTATTTCAACTATAAATACTCTTCCATCTTCATCAGTATAAATCAGTTTGGCTGGAGTGGTTTCTTTGATGTACAAAACAGTTAGGGATAACATTGTTTACCTTTACTGGTTTAGGTAAAATGATAAATAAGTTATCATGGTTTGTTGGTTAAAGTGTGTGTAACTTTAACTGCAAGAATGTAATTAAGGGTGTGGTTGTAAAAGCACCATAAAAGGAGCAAGACAACGGCAGCTCGCTCTCTGGCTTAATGATCCCTAATTACTGGATGGATTGATGACTGCGTTTTTTCCAACTGGAACGGGAGAGAGAAAGGAGTGTTGATTTCTCAATGGTGAGAAGAGTTAATACGGACTCATTTATTGTAAGTGAACTGACATTCAATATTCAACACGGACTTTGCAAAATTGAGAATCCCCAAATGGACTGACTGAAATGATACATGACTAATGGACTGTTTTTGACTATGCTATAACTCTTAAATGGAATAAACTATATTTTTGACAGCACAAGCGTATCTGCTTTTACTGAGTGTTAATGAACATACAAACCTATCTCACACATTTACCTGTCTGCCTAACTGACTAACGCTGCACATTCTGTTTAGCGTGTTTCCTTAACTTTGGTTGGGGGACCAGGCTTAACAAAAACCACTCCTCTTTTCTTACAATGAGTCAGAGAAGTAAATATTTTTCCCTAACTTTGGTCGTATCAATAATTGTTCATGTTGTTTTTTTAATGTGTACTTCTTGTAAGCTGAATTCAGTCCATTTATATTCATGGAAATCAGTTTTTTTTCTCCCATGGTTATGCTTTATATTTAGGTCTAACAGCTCTCGTGGATCTTATTTCACGTTGTTCTTTGATCTCCATTTGTCCACCTATGGCGCCTTCCTCTTTTTCCATCTCCATTTGGTCCTCTTCAGATACAGTTAAAATGTTCTCTTTTTCTATCTCCATTTACCTTCTTTTGAAAAATTCCTTATAGAATATTTCTGCTTTCACAATTGAATCAATTCTGTGTCTCTGTTCTTGCCATGTAAACATTAATCCTTCTGGAATCAGCCATCTATAGCTCACCTCTTTTTTCAATAGCATTTTGGTCAAAAATCGATATTCTCTTCGAATCTCTCTCACTTTTCTAGGTACTTGTTTTAAGACCAGGATCTCTTTGCCTTTGTATTTCAACCCCTTCTCTCTTACCACTTGTAATATTTGGTTTTTAATAGTTTTTTTGTGAATCTAACATGGACCTCTCTTGGTAATTGGTTCCTCGTCGCATATCTTGTGAAAACTTGATATATCTCATCTACTCCATCCATCATCTTTTCCTCTGTTATTTCCAAGACTCCAGCCAGAATTTCAATCATTACTGCTGCTAAGTTTTGTCCCTTTTCTTCCTCGATATTTTGAAATCTAAGATAAAATTCTGACCTGTCCATCTCCCACTTCAACATCCCACTTTTTTCTTGTTCGACCATTGTTAATCTGTTATCGATATTTCCAATTGTATCATCTCTTTGCTTGTCTTTCTCTTCTATTTTTTGGATTCTCTCATCGTGTTTCACCATCGTTTGTTGAACATTTTCAAATTTTTCATCAATCTTTCCAATTCTTTGGTCAATACTCTCCATTCTTTGTTCAATACTCATTTTAAGTTCTTGTATTCCTTGCATAACCATCCACTGTCGATTACCATCCCCAGGTGGGTTATCCTGGTGGAAGGGGATAATTGGCTTTTCTTCCAATTGATAAGGAACCCATGTTCCTGGAGAGTGGTTAGGGTAATCTGAGTATCCCTCACTGCTTGATCCCTAGAGGGGGATAGGATGAGGATATCATCCAGGTAACAGTGGAGGCGCACCGGGAGGGTTCTGAGGTGGACAGCAAGTGTGGCCAGGACCTTGATAAAGGTTCCGGGGGCAGAGGCTAACCCAAATGGGAGAGCCACGTATTGAAAGTGAAGGTTATTGTAACAGAAACACAGAAATTTGTAATGAGAAGGTGGGATTGGTATGTGTAGGTATGCCTCTGAGAGGTCAATAGATGACAACCAGTCCCCCTGTCTAACGCTCAGCAGGATGGATTGCAGCGTGTGCATTTTGAACTTGCGATATACCAGATAGCGGTTAAACCACTTTAAGTCCAGAATCGCTCTCCATCCCGCCGAGTGCTTAGGGACCACAAATAAGAGGGAATAGAATCCCTGCCCTCTTTGAGACTGAGGGACAGGCTGGATGGCTTTTATGTCAAGTAGGTGCTGAATGGCTGAGTCTATGAGACTGCGCTTAGAGCGGTTCTTGGAGAGAGGGCATGGCATGAAAAAGTCGCGGGGGGGGGGGGGACAGATTGAAATTTGAGGACAAGGCCAAACCTGATGGTGTCCCTAACCCAGGCGTCAGAAGTGGAGGTGTCCCACTGGTTGGCAAAGGCCTTAAGTCACCCGCCAATGGGAATTAGATCATGTGACCTATCTGGAGCACCTGAAGGGCCTGCTGCCAGAGCCCCGGAAGGGCCTTTTGAAGCTACCACCCCTTCTGCTTCTATCAGAGGAGTCGGTCCTGTCATGTGGCTGGCCCGACCCAAAGGGAGGAGGCCTTGGGTACCTGGCAGAGGAGGAGGCCTGGAAAAAGGGACGAAAGGGAGCTCTCCGAAAGGGCTGTGGGGATCTGGGTTCTGACTTCCGGGTGAGGGATGGAAGAAATTTTTTCTTGTTCCGCCCTTCCACTAAAAGGGGATCCAAGGATGGTCCAAACAATTTGTTTCCCACAAGAGGAGGGGAAGCCAATTTTACTTTATTCTTGAGGTCTGCCTGCCAATGCTTTAGCCAGAGCAGACGGCGGGTGGAGACATGGGAAGAGATAGCTTTGGTGGAAAATTTGACAGAGTGGAAGGTAGCGTCGGCCGAGAACTCAGCTGCAGCCGTGATTTTGGCTATGTCCTGATGAGCTCGGACATTGGAGATTGGGACATGTTGCTTAAGCTGGCGGAGCCAGCGAATGGATGACCTGGTAAAAAAGGAGGCGGCCGTGGCCGATCTGATTGCCCAGGCATCTGACTGGTGAGCCCGGCGCAAGGCCAGCTCGGCTTGTTTCTCCTCCAGCCTCAGGGCCTCTAAGGGGTCGCTGAGGGTGGAGGAAGAGGCCAGACCTACGATGGGCTCATCAACCTCCGGTGTGCCCAGTAAGTTGGAAAGTTCTGGATCTAGATTGAAAAACTTTTTATCGTGGGCCGAAGGGGCAGGGGGGGCCGCCGAAGAGGCCAACTGCTTGGACACCAGGTCGAGGAAGATGGGAGGAGTTGGGATGACCTTGGCTTCCACTACTGGCTGTTTGAAAATGGAATCCTCTGGACCTTCCGGGGCAAGGAGAGGGCTCAGAGGGGATCTGAGTCTGTAGCCCCGAGATATTTCTGGCTTTGAACAGGAGGGATTTGAATAATTGGGGCTTGAAAAGCCCTACAAAGGAGGGTTGGTTGGGAGTGAGACCCTCATCCTCGGACATCTCCGCTTCTGATGGATCCACATCAGAAAGGAGTTCATTATATTGTAAAGACCCCAAGTCAAATTCCTCCTCTTCCTCCCTACCTAGATCTAAGTCCCCTTCCGCCTCCTCCTCCCTTACTGAAGGGGAAACATCCCCCTGAGGGGGTACCTGATCCTGGAGCAGTTCCGATCTGAGTGGGAGGGATCTTACGGAATGAGAGTCAGATTCGAGGGCCAGCGGATATAGACCTGGCCTGACTATCTGCTGGAGTCCTTTCGCAATTCCTTGGCGGATAGCCAACTCCATCCAGGATCTCAGTTGCTCCGGAACCTCTTGTATGAGTGGTTCCTCCTGGCGTAGGCCGGCTGCTGTGGGTGTGAAGGTAGCCTCTGGTGTTCGTATGGCCGGTGTTCCAGGAGCCTGATGATCCAGGGAGGGTGAGCTGCGCCTGGATAGGGAGGAATGGACTAAAGGAGGGAAGGGGTTGAGTAGAGGTAGAGGGAGTGGAAGGTGGTAATACCGGAGGCACTGAGCCTGTCTGCCTGGTGCGTCTATCGATTTCTTTTTCAAGCGCCTTATGGCGTCTTAAGCCATCTCTCGGGGAGGCTTTGGAGGTATCCTTAGCCTGCCTGCGCAGATGGTGGGTTTTAGATTTGGCCTTCAAAGAAGGGCCTCTGGAGGGATTGCCTTCTGCCATTTCGAAGATAATTGAAGAAGATAAGAATCAATATGAGGCGGTTGGCACGCCTAGGGGTCGACCTACAACAAAGGCTGGGAGCCCTGAAGTTCTTTCACGCCCCCCTCTTTTTACTTCTTCTCTATTATTATTAGAAATGTTATTTCTTTATATATATAAAGAAATAACATTTCTAATAATAATTAGAAATGAAATATATATGTAGAAATGAATTATATATACACATAATTAGAAATGAAATATAAAAATGAAATATAAAGAAAAACGGGTCCAATCGACCAATGAACGCCAGAGGCCTTGGAGAGATAGCTAGGCTTTACCAACTGCCTTCCCAGGCAGGACTGGGCAGAAGTGGTGCTGTTATTGCCTCGCTAGCTAGGGCAGGCTGCGGAGGGGGGGGGGCAATAGGAAGAGAGGGGAATTAGCCTCCAAAGCGAAAAAGGCTGGAGCTAGGATTAATTTTGGCTCTGAGCAGGCCTACGGGTCCTGCTGCTTGAGCTGGAATCACACCGCAGCGCCGGATCGAGAAAAACAAAAAAACAAAATGGCGCCCGACCACGAGGTGGCACTTAAAATGGCGGCCGCCTGGGAAGTGGAATTACGGAGCCACTCAGCAGCGGCAAGAAATGCCTCCCCAGGGACAAACAAGGTCCGCAACAGAAGAGGACAGGCAAGGAAGAGGCAAAGAACTCTTCTGGAGGGAGAAAAAAACGGCCTTCGGTGTGGGGGGGAATGGAGCGAATCGAAACGAGCTAAAACAAATCATTAGAACTGATCAGAAAAAAAGGGAAAACGGCAGGATTTAGGCAAGGAGAAGGAATGGGGGGGTAGCGTGGAGACACTGCTCGCCCTTCCCTTTGTCACCCACTGGGGTGAGAAAAAATGCTTCCCAGGGGAATTGGCAGTCCAGACCAAATGCACAGGGCTAAGAGGAATAAAGAAGGAAAAATAGAACCTGAGAGGATCGAAAACAATGAGTCAATTAAGGATTTCTTGAAACAGCCAAGGAGAACTTTGAAACAATGCCTAGTCTCGCACAAGGCTGAGCATAAACTGGGGAACGCTACGCTGGAGCCCCGTGATGGTGGGAGGAGCGTTCCTCAAATTAAGCTCAGCCTACAACTGCAGCGACTGAAGCACCCCCCCCCACTTCTGGATGCTCCGAACAGCTCTAAGGAGAATGTTCTGTTTCCTCCTCCCCCTTTCGCTCCGCTGTCCCCTGCCAATTAGCCGCTGTATTCATTCTCTCCAGAGACTCCCTCTGTCAACATTTTTTCACAGGGCTCTCTTCTCTCACCTCTCAAAAACTGTCCCAGTCTGCCGTTCTTTTTCTGATGTCTTGCGTTGATCCACTTTCCTGCTTCACGATCGCAGCTGGCTATCACAGCTTAGGACCTGCTGTAGATGCCAGGTTTCTTTCACACCGGATTCAAAGGGCTTCCCCTTGTCACAGCAGGAGATTGCTTTCCTCCCCTCTGCTCCTGGGTTTCCCCTTCTAATTCATGTGTCTCTCCAAGCTTCACAATGCCTCTGAGAGCTTCCAAGCATGAAAATTCGGATACAGGATTGCAGAGATTGCTCTCCTGCTCCGCTCTCGCCACCAGAAGCTTGGATATCAAGATTTTTAAAAATAACTTAAAAATGATGTTTAAAGAATATTTGCAACCAACCCACCCACCCCCCAAAGAAAAAAACCCTAATCCCAATGATCACTTCAGAGCCCGTGTTATTCATCCGGTCAAGTTCCTTTTATTGATTAAATTAGCATTTCCGTACAACTGTATAGCATCGACCACTTTTCTGAATAGAAAAGTCTAGAAAGTGTTGCTTGCAATCATGATTATTTTTTTGTTTTGTTCCCCACCCACCCCAAGATCAGGAGAAACCATGATTCCAAGTTAGGAAAAACCGCCGATTCCAGAATGGGTTTTGCGTTCAGAACACCGTGGATTCCAAAACGGCATACATCAAAATGATAAAATTTACCAAACTTCCCTGCAGACCCTTTCCTTCACAGCCCCCACCCCATTAACTAGCGGCTCCGTGGGACGAAGCCCATCATCCACTAATCAATCTCCCCAATCAATCCACACTTCCCTCCTGCTTTTGAGGTTCCCACCAACCATGTCCATTCCCAAGCATCCCCTCTTGGTGTGTGTTGCAGCCTCTTTGCTTCCTCCCTTTTTTGGGGGTGTGTGTGTGTCTCCTGCAGCCCCTAACCTTCCTTCCTTTGTGGTGCTCTGAGTCCTCCCACCTACCGATCGGCTTCTCCAGGTCAACCCCTCCTCCCACCTCACAGAGGCTTGGCAAACGGCCCCTGCCACTCCTTCTTCGCTGGTCCTTCCTCGCCAGTCGTGGAGAACTCCCTAGTCCAAAGATGGACCTTTGCTTTGCACCCAACTTTCCCGACACCTAGCTCGCCAGCTGAGCTCAGTGATACCTCTCTAGAGTGTGGGTGCAACTCTCCTGAAGTCTTCTCTCCTGGGCCTGAGAGGTCATCTGTTGTTCAGTGTGGAGGCGACGAAGCAACGCAGCTCGACCTGGCGCTGCCGATTGCCGTCCTTGGGAGGCGCCAGACGTTTGGCCGGGAGGACCTCTCTTGGGTGAGAGAGGCCGGCGGTGTTGATGTAGTTAGTCCTCAAGGCTTTGTCCCACTGCTGGCCAAAGGTTTTGTGGGAGGGGTCCTGGAGTGCCCGGTAGTCGATGTCGGAAAGCGGGAAGGTGCGAGGTTCCCAAGGCGGGACGTTCTGGAGAAAAGAGGAAGAAAAGCATGTGTTAGTGGGAGAGAAGGAGAATTTGGCGAAGGAAGACCCGTACTGGTTCTTCTTGATTTATGAGCAGTTACTGTGTTCCCCCAAAATAAGACCTAACTGGAAAATAAGCCCCAGTTAAGATCATCAGCCAAACGGGCACATTTAATGCTGTATTTCCCCGAATAAGGCCTAACTGGGAAATAAGTCCTAATGCATCTTTGGAGCAAAAATTAATATAAGACCCAGTCTTATTTCCAGGGAAACACGGAACTTAGTGACCATTTGAAGTTACGACATACCTCTCTGGGAATACAGTAAGTCCTTGACATCTAACATCTGATATCTTCAAATTTACTGTGGCCTTGAAATAAGTGACTCATAACCACTTTTCACACTTGCGACCCATTGCAGCGTTCCCCAGGGTCATGTGATCAAAACTCAGAAGTTTGGCAATCGACTCCTATTTACGACGGTTACAGTAGGCCAGGGTCACATGATTCCCTTTCTGTTAAGATATTAAGAGATTTAAGAGCTGACCAGTTGCTGTAAGGCTGATGCAATGAGGATGAATCAGCATTGGTACTGCCTTTTTAAGACTATGGATGGGTCCACAGAAGTCTTTACCTCTTTAAGAGGTTTCTAGATAAAGGCAGCCATCAAGAGGGCATGTTCTCTCTCCTTGTGTCCTGTATCCATTGCAGAGTTCTCTGTGTAGAGTTAAGAAGATTGACTGCTTGTCAGGTATTTGCCTACTACATATATGTCTTGTATATAAACCACTGTTAAATATCTAAGCCTCTGTGTGCTTTGTTTTGCTCCTGGGTTGTCTCACAATAGTAGTCTTGCTGCAAACGCTCTGACACCTTGTGCCAAGCAAAGTCAGTAGGGAAGATTGATCTACTTAGCAACTCTGCTATTCAGTCAAAAACTGCAGTGTTTCACTTAACAACTATTGTGACTGACAGGCACAACAGAGCCAAAAGTGTAGGTTGCTAGGTGAGACAGTTGTGAGTTTTGCTCCGTTTCTTGCCAACGTTGTTCAGTGAATCACTGCCGTGGTGAAGCCAGCCACAAGGTTCTTAAGCGAATCCAGCTTCCCCCGTTGATTTTGCTTATCAGGTCACAAAAGGGGATCCAGGGATACTGAATCCATCGTAAATATGAATTGCTAAGCATCTGAATTTTGATGTGAGCTATGGTCATAAGTCCCGTTTTTTCAGTGCCCTAGGGACTTTTGAACTGTCACTAAACCAACTGTTGTAAGCTGAGGACTCCCTGTAATACCAATGTTCATTGTTTCCTGCTGGCAACCCCTATACAGTCAATGGGGAAGCCAGTGGGAAGCTGAGGTAATACAAGCTCATTGTTTAATGACAGCAATCGGGACTGCCAGAAATTGCTACCGTTAAGCTACGACATTGTGCTTTGCGACCACATATCTCAGCGACCAAAATTCTCCTCTGTTACTATCCTAAGCCGAGGACCGCTTCCAATTTCTGTCATAACCAGAGGGGCTGTGCACTGCTGATGGAATAACAAAGTCCTGTACACCGGGCCAACAACCTCACCTGGATCTCATCTGTATTGAAGGAAGAGTCTTCACTGAAGGAATTCCCTCCTTGGCCTCTTAACATCAGGGATGTAGGAATGTTGAAGGGGTCCGGGCTGAGCGACACGGTGGGAGAGTTGGCATACTGAGGGTAGTGAAGACTGTTCACCACGCTGTCCTGGCAGCCGGGAGGAGGCATCCAGCGTCCATCGGCTTTATGGGAGGAGCTCCTGGAAGGAGAAGGGAACACGAGAACCCCATCAAGCAGGAAACCTAACTTAAGAGGGTCTCAAAAGAGATCTTGGGGCCAGGCGGAGCCAGCTGCCAGATAGAGTGGAAGTGCAAACGGAGATCTCCACTTCGTCAATCCACTTTTTCCGTGTTGACGGGACCCGTTGGAGTCAAGGTGATCCTGGAGGGATAGCTGGAAGAGTGGGCGCCCCGTGGAATGCTTCCAAGCAGCGGCTTGTGGCAGAACACGGTTAGAAACGTGAAAAGAGAGGCTTCCAGTGGTGAAGTCATGGTGAAAGGGTGAAGGGAGAGCGGTCTCCGTCCCTGGATATCATTCTTTCACTTTTTGGGGGACCTTTCAGGGTGTGAGCCTGGAGAGCAAAGCAGAGAAAAGGGGAAGCCCGGACAACGGAAAGGCGAAGAGCAATTGCCAGCCCGCACGAAGGGAAACCCCTGAAACCCAGGGTGAAAGTTTCTGTCATATTACTATGGCAGACCCGAGGCCATGGTGGAACCACAAATGAGAAGGAAGTGAGAAGATTACCATATATACTCGAGTATAAGTCGACCCGAATATAAGCCGAGGCACCTAATTTAAACACAAAAAACTGGGAAAACTTATTGACTCGAGTATAAGCCGAGGGTGGGAAAAGCAGCAGCTACTGGTAAATTTCAAAAATAAAAATAGATGCCAATAAAAACTTTCACTAGGACAGTTGAGAATAAGTTTGATGTTCACAATTTCCTCTTTGAAAGAGACCAGTAAATAGGGAACAAGAAGATGAAGAAAAAGAAGTGTGTTTTTTCATACTTTTCACACTGAAGTGAACAAAAATGGCATCATAGGAACAGGCTTATTCTCGGCCCAAAGGTTTGTTTCTGATTTCTTCCCTGATTTAAGGGAAATTTGGGAAACGATCTCACTATCATGAAAGGTTTGATTGATTCACTAACCCAAAAGATGATGATGATGACAGTGGTAGACTGGAGTCACTCTCTCCCTTGCAAGAAAAAACCAAGAGCCATTCTTATGATATCTCTCCCCCCCCCCCCAATAAAGTCAAGCCCTTTCCAGCACACGCGCGCGATCCGCCCCTGCCCCTTTGCACCTTGCAAATGCAAAACCCCAGGGTTTTTGCATTTGCAAGGTGCAAAGCAGCGGGGGCGGATCGCGCGCGCGTGCTGGAAAGGGCTTTACTGTATTATAGGGAGAAAGAGAGAGAGGGAGAGATCATTAGAACGGCTCTTGCTTTTTTCTTGCAAGGGAGAGAGTGACTCCTGCCTCCCACTGTCATCAACATCTTGAAGCTGAGTGGAGCGACCTCGGCTCGCGTTGCTTTCTCAGCCTAGAGCTCAGAAAAGCCTCCCCCTCCTCCTCCCCCTCCTCCCGAGTGGACTGAAAGCAGCTGGAGCTGAGGAAATGAAGCTGAGTGGAGCAACCTCGGCTCGCGTTGCTTTCCCAGCCTAGAGCTCAGAAAAGCCTCCCCCTCCTCCCGAGTGGATTGAAAGCAGCTGGAGCTGAGGAAATGAAGCTGAGTGGAGCCGAAGCAACCTCGGCTCGCGTTGCTTTCTCAGCCTAGAGCTCAGAAAAGCCTCCCCCTCCTCCTCCCCCTCCTCCCGAGTGGACTGAAAGCAGCTGGAGCTGAGGAAATGAAGCTGAGTGGAGCGACCTCGGCTCGCGTTGCTTTCTCAGCCTAGAGCTCAGAAAAGCCTCCCCCTCCTCCCGAGTGGACTGAAAGCAGCTGGAGCTGAGGAAATGAAGCTGAGTGGAGCCGAAGCAACCTCGGCTCGCGTTGTTTTCTCAGCCTAGAGAAAGGGGAAGGGGGCTCATCTGGACCAAGGGTGAGTCTCCCCCTCAGTTTCCCCTGAAGGATCTTCTGTCGCTTTTGCCTTCTCCCTACATCTTCCCTCTGTTAAAATCCCCCCCACACACACACACACTTATTTTCGGTTGGATAGATTTCGTGTCTGAGCATTCTCACATGGCGGTGGGTCTTCCCCCAAAAAAAAACAGTTAAAAAAAGAAAAAACAATATATCCTCAAGCAAGAACTTTTCTGCTTCCGATTACTCCCATGCTTAAAAGTTGCAAAGGAAACACGGAAGCAGGGAAGCGGCTGCCCAGCTTCGGAGCTCCACACCATTTTTTTTTCAGAGGGGAATCTGACTCGAGTATAAGCCGAGGGGGTTTTTTTCAGCACAAAAAATGTGCTGAAAAACTCGGCTTATACTCGAGTATATACGGTATTAACAGAAAGTGTCACTGAAGTCGAAATCCCAAAGTCGCAATAGTGGTGATTTGCCAAAAAGTACCGTATATACTCGAGTATAAGTCGACCCGAATATAAGCCGAGGCACCCAATTTTACCACAAAAAACTGGGAAAACTTATTGACTCGAGTATAAGTCGAGGGTGGGAAATGCAGCAGCTACTGGTAAATTTCAAAAATAAAAATAGATACCAATAAAATTACATTAATTGAGGCATCAGTAGGTTAAATGTTTTTGAATATTTATTTCAAAGAAAAACAGTAAACTAGCTCTGTAAGTGTAAAAGAGAGCCAACAAAACCAATATGGTATCAACAATAACTTTAAAAGTACAAAAACCTTAGCTCAATCAGCAACCAAGCTAAAACACAAGAGTTAAAATCCTTCAAAACTGGATTCCTCATCATCATCTGTATGTCCAAACAGAGTCACTCTCTCCCTTGCAAGAAAAAAGCATGTGTATGTGCTGCATGTACATCCTGTTTTGGAGAGCCACCATCTCTTTCACAGCTCTCCCTCATGCCTCCATTGCATGTGCACACATGCCATGGCTCAGTAGTAGGTCAACATACAGATGTCACACTAGGTTCCTTCCTCAAAAGGAACATCCAACCTTTCTTGAGAAGTACAAACTTCATCTGTTCAGGATTGTGGTGACAAAGGTGAAGGAGGATGGAGCTGAGAGAAGGGAAGGGAAGAAGAGATCATTGACAGGGAGAAAGACAGGGAGAAACACCTGGAAGTGTGAGCCCTTGAGTTTCCTTAGGGAAGACCAGACAACAAGGGGAGAGGAGAGGAGGAGGAGGAGGAGGAGGAGAGTTAAAAAAAAAAGAGTGGGAAGCCAACTCACGCGTGCCATCAAAGCCAGGGGGAAGCGGGGCTTTCTCCGCCTGCTGCTGCCAGAGGAGTGCAGGGGGGGAGTGCGGGGAAAGGGGGTTCGTGCCGAGGCTCCGCAAGCGATTACCAGATTTGCAGCTCCGTTTGTTGGCGAAGCTGGAAGCGCGCCCGTTAATGGGGAAGGAGAGCCCGCAGCTCCGAAAGTCTTTTCAGCGTTGGGGACTGAACAGGAGAGCTGCAAACACCGCACTCCCCAGGAAAGGGCGGCCCTCTTCCTCTCGGCGGCTCCCGCCACGGCGCAGGCAGGCACTTGGTCTCGCTGCCCCCAGAGCGCATGCACTCTTCGCCGCTAGGGGAGGGGGCGGAGGAGGCTGCCTGAGCCTGGCGGTTTGTTGGCGAAGCTGGAAGCGCGCCCGTTAATGGGGAAGGAGAGCCCGCAGCTCTGAAAGTCTTTTCAGCGTTGGGGACTGAACAGGAGAGCCGCAAACGCCGCGCTCCCCAGGAGAGGGCGGCCCTCTTCCACTCGGCGGCTCCCGCCACGGCGCAGCCAGGCACTTTGTCTCGCTGCCCCCGGAGCAGCTCTTCGCCGCAAGGGTAGGGGGCGGAGGAGGCTGCCTGAGCCTGGCGGTTTGTTGGCGAAGCTGGAAGCGCGCAACGCAGGAGCTCGTGGGGGCCCCGGGCGCCCGTTAATGGGGAAGGAGAGCCCGCTTGGGGTCGCCTGTGTGGCCCTCAGCGGGTAGACAGCCGCGGCGGCGATGCTGCCCTGGAGGCGCGATCGGTTGCAGCCACGCCAGCGCAGGCCAGGCATGGTGCCGTAGCGGCTGACTCGAGTATAAGCCGAGGGCGGTTTTTTCAGCACAAAAAATGGGCTGAAAAACTCAGCTTATACTCGAGTATATACGGTAAGTTTTGATTTTGTTTCCTGGAAAAAGGAGCTCCGGTGAGGGGGGATAACCCCATAGAGCAGGGGGCGATACAGCAAGAACGAGCTATGACTCAGCAGTTATTATGGACGAAAAGAGACTGAAGGAGAGGGGCTATAAATTTAAAATGAAAGTTCTAGAAAAGCCAAAAGTTAAAAATTGAGACAAAACAAGAGCTGGGAGAAGAGGAGTAGTTTTCATTTTCGAAAAGACTAGAGAAGTTAGAGGCGGAGATGGTGAAAAGACACAATAAGGCGAAGAGAGACAATTAGCTTGTTTCTTCTTCCCGGACAGAGGGCCTTAGTGGGACTTGTGTGGAGAGGGGAGGAAAAAGCGAAAGCTAGCCGGGACGTGAGAGCGACATGAAGGAGGAAGAAATAGAAGAAGAAACAGAAAGTGTTAGAAGGAAGAAGGAGGTAAAGTGGAATCAGAGACATTGAAAAATTCAGAAGGGAAAGCCGGGATGACGGAGGTGAAGAAAGGTAAGGTGCGGAGAGAGGAGTGACTGAGCAATTGCTAAGCAGAAGGAGACGGCACAACATTAAGGGGAGTGGAGAAGAAGACAATCTGACAAGTTGGACTGAAAGAGAAGGTGAAAGAGGCTGTGAAGGAAACAGAAGGAACGAGTGAATTTATAGAAAAAGACAAGGCGAGAGAGGAGGGCGGGGCTTTAGCAGCAGTGGAAAGACGCTTTTCTCAGTGAGGAAAACGCCGATACCCCCGCAGCTGGGTGGTCCCAGTGGACCTGAACAGTCCTGGAGAGACGGTAAGTGAAAGGAGCACATCCTGTCAATCCCAGGGATATTGCAAAGTCCCTGGTTGATCCAGGAAGCTCCTACAGCCCGGCAGTGCTGGGAAGCGGCCATTAATCTTGAGCTGCTAAGAAGCTGGGCCAGCCTCAGAACAGAAGAAGAAAGAAAGAAGAAAGTGTGTCAGTTTGGGTGAGAAATTCCTATTTTTTAAAAAAAGATAGAGGAGTAGACCAAGTGATTTATTAAAGAAAGCAAGAAGACAGGAAAGATAAGGGCAGCGGCGAACGGCGGGTGCTGTCAACTTTACTCAGACTCTTTATTCCCCAAAAAACAAAGGAATATTTTGTCTGCTTCTTTGCTTTGAATAGCTGGACTGGATTGAACTTAAACATTAAGAAGAAATTGAACTTTTTTGTCACTAAGTTTAAAATTTCTGAAGTACTTTGGTTTTTTTTCCTTTTTGGCTTTTAATTCACTTTCATTGTTTAAAACATAGAGATACAGTGCAACTAAGATACAAGCATAAGGAAAGCTAAGCAATACTGCCATCTAGAGGTCACAAGAAAAAAATCTTTTTTTCTTGAGAATAATAGACTTTGAAGTTTAAGTTATTTTGACTACAGAGAAGTGGAGAAAGATAATGAGCCAACAATATTGATGTGGATGAAGGAATGGATTGTATTGAAAAATGCCAGGTTATTAACGCTAGAAGGGCATGATTTACGATTGGGCTGGCATGCATTTTTATGGTATAAAGAAAGTAAGGTACATGGATATTTTAGGAGTCATTACATTAGGGATACTTTATTAACAGTAAAAAATAAGAGATTATCACTATATGAAAATACCAGTCTGGCTATCAACATTAGAAGCTTTTACATATCCACAGCTTTTTAAAAAGGAACACATTATTAGAAATGAAGACATTTTAAATGAAAAGGGTGAACTCAGAACAAAGCAAGAATTAGAGTTACAAGGGATAAAAATGAATTGGTATTCGTATTTGCAAATACATACAAGGTATGAGAAAGACATTAAGGTGTCTAAATTTTATAAGGAATTGACTGAATTGGATAAAATCCTAAGAGGCACTGAAGAGAAGTTGATTAAAAAATTGTATGGTTATTTACGAGAAGTGAAATTAGAGGAAGAACAAGTTAAAGAATCAATGATTGCGTGGGGGAAAAACTTTGGATATGGAATAGACTTGGATAAATGGCAGATACTATGGTCTAGAAACTATAAATTAACTATGTCAACAGCCTATAAAGAGAATTTGTATAAGATGTTTTAAAGGTGACACTTACCCCCAACAAGAATTTCCAAGATGTTTAAAGATAAGTCAGCGAAGTGCTGGAAATGTCAGAAGTTACCAGGATCATACCACCATATGTGGTGGACATGCACAGAAGCTAAAAAGTATTGGACTAGAATGCACATGTGGCTGGAGAAAATGATAAAACAATCTATAGATCTAAAACCAGAGACATTTTTATTGGGAATTTTGCCTGAGGGTTACAACAAAGAGTTAACCTACTTGATCATCAATGTATCAACAGCAGCTAGAATTGTATTTGCACAAAATTGGAAAAGTGAGACAATTATGATGGATGAGGAAATAATTAAGAAAATAATGGAATGTGCAGAAATGAGTAGATTGACAATGGCAATTAGAAAACAAGAGGAAAAAGATTTATAAAATTTGGAATTTATTTTATGAATGGCTAGATAGAAGAATAAAAAATTGAAATATGTAAGTACAATATATTTATTACTGATAAACGGATGAGTTAGAGTAAGAAAATGAATGTGAAATATATTATTGAAAATTAATAAATATAACGTTAAGGCTAATATAATAAGTGACATACACAATATAAAATACTGATTAGAAGGATTATAAACATATATAAGTAAAATATGTATGATAATGGTATTATGTGCACAAAGAAATATGTACCCAACTGACACACTGATGAACAGAAAGAAGGTTTTATTTGTTTTTTGTTGTTGTTATAAAAATAAAAAAAAATATTTAAAAAAAAAGACAAGGTGAGAGAGAGATCAGATAGCTTTTTGGACTGAGACGGTGGGATGAGAAAGGAAAAGAAAAAGTGGAGAACCTGATCGGGGCGTGTGTAAACTTTAAGGACAACAATAATAGGCTGGTATTGAAGGACAAGATTAAATTATATGATTATTGAATGAACTGAATGAACTGAAAACATTTGATTATTGGACAATTACTTTAAGGTGAATTTGAACTTAAGAAACTAAAAAGGTGTTTTTTTTCATCTTCTTCTGGGAAATATTTGATGTTATAGTTATTTTGATTAAGTATTGATTATTGGGCTTAGAGAATATAGGGATAAATAAGTTTATTACAATATTAAGACACTAAGAAAAATATATATTTAAGTGGCTATATATAAGTTACAATTACATTTCCCCTTTATTTTTTAAATCAGTAATCATAATTTGGTAGGTTATTGACTATATAGATTGACCCAAAAAAGTGTAAGACACAAAGAAAAAAAAAGGAGCAGTTTATAGAAAGAGATAAAAAGATTTTGCTTGAGTAAGATATATATAGATATACATATAGACCTTGTGACTGATCAAGAGACAATAAGTAGAAATAAATTTACATATTTACAACAAAGGGAATTGAAAAGTGGAAGGATTAAATTGGAAGTAAGAGATCAACCTAAAACATATTGTAAAGGGGACAATAAAGTAGGCAGAAATAGAGTTTGAAATTAGTGCCATGACGTCAACTTGGAGAACGGCAAAGAAGACAGCATCCAGCCCAACACTGACAATTGCATCACCAGCGGGTCAGAAGATGATTGAGGGAATGTTAGGGGCAGAAAAACAGAGTGTGGCATCCAATATGCAAACGATACAGACATCTTTAATGACTATTCAAGAAACTATGCTCAAAATGCAGGAATAACAGATAAAGACGCAAGAGAATATTTCGCAAAATCACATGGAACTGATAGGAAATATCAATAAATTCGAAGATAAGGTCAATACTATACAGCAAACAATTCAAAAGAATAAGTAGAAGCTGCAAGCGGTTGAACTTAGAACAGAACAAAATAAAAAGAAACTGGAATTAATAGTCCATAAGATAATGATAATAAACAAGGGATTTAGAAGAACAAATTATACATCTGGAGATGGACCGCGCTGCCTATTATTTGAGGTTCCAGAACATCATTGAGAGTAGAGATGAAGACCTGAATATTCTTATGGCAGACCTACTTGCACCAGCGTTACAAAGGGAGACCCGAGAGATCCTGCTAGAAATTGATGAGGCTTATAGAGTCCAAACCAGTTATGCCCGACGCAACAGGCTGCCTAGGGAAGTTCATATTTGATTTGCCAGAAGACAGGTAGGAGATATAATATACAAGATAACACGAGACGAACCTCTGGTTTATAAAGATAAAAAAGTGTAAACTTTGAAACAGATCCGAAAGAAGGTGTGTGAACTGAGAAAAGACTGTAAGTTCCTGGCAACACAACTTATGCAAAAGCACAAAATGTTTTGATGGCTAGTCCCGGAAGGCATGTTGGTAACATGGCCGGAAAAGAGGATTAGAATAGATAATTTGGACAAAGCGCAAGATCTATATGACCAGATTGGAAGAACAGAAGAAGAAAGCAGCGGTAGAGAAGAGCTGGAGATGGAAAGGAACAACAGCAAGACACAGGGGACTTAGAACAAGAAGGAAAGAATAAAGAGAACGAAGGAAGAAGATTAAGAACTCTCCCACAAAGGGAGACAAGAATCAATAGAAGACAGATAACATTTCACAAATAGAAAAATGGAAACAGAAACAAAGTTACTATCATTAAACATAAACGGTTTAAATTCACCCAATAAAAGGAAACAAATACTAACTAGATTAGCTAAACAAAAAATAGAAATAGTATGCCTACAGGAAGTTCATATTAAAAAACAATTTTGGAAATGTCTAGAATATCCTAAATTGGGAAGGTTATTTGTAGCCCTGACAGACCAAAAACAGAAAGGGATAGTGGTGTACAACAAAAAAGAAATCAAGGCAGTAGAAAAATATGTAGATCCACAGGGAAGAATCTTGATACTTGAATTAGAAATATGCTACAAGCCAATGTTATTAGTCATAATTTATATACTGAATGATAATCAAAGTCAATTTTATAAAGATCTGCATGATAGAATTGTAGAGATGGGACAACACAATGTATGCATTGTGGGAGATTTTAATGCAGTAGTAGATATAAGAAAATATTATACCAGTAGTGTTAAAAAGAAAAAGAAAAGGAAAATTCTGCCCAGATCATTTTTTGAGATGACACAGGAATTAAATTTGATGGACCAATGAAGGAGAATAAATTTGGGGAAAAAACAATTCACATTCTATTCTAACCCACACAAATCATGGTCTAGATTAGATATGGCATGGATGAATGCAGAACTAGAAAACCAATTAGAAGCTGTAGAGATTATGACGAATGTTTGGGTAGACCACAACCCACTAAAAATAACTTGGAAAGGGAGAAAAAGGGAGAGGAAAAGGTGGACACTTAACCCCCAAATTTTAAAAGAGAAAGAATTTGTAGATAAAATTAAGCCAGATATGGAACTATTTTTTAAGGAAAATACAGTGGACCAAACATCATTACAGACAATATGGGATACAGGCAAAGCAGTCTTGCGCAGGCTGATAATAGCATACACAGCCAAAAGAAACAAGGAAAGATGGCAAAAACAGAATAAGCTGCATGAGGAGATTAAAGAGTTAGAAAGTAGACTACAAAAAAAACCACAAGATGAAAAAGTGAGGAGGGAGATGATTTTTACCAGGCATAAACTGAATATTATAAATCAGGAAGAGAGTGTTAAGGAGGTGAAAATGGAGAAACATAACTTTTTCGAACACGTGAATAAGCCAGGGAGGTGGCTAGCTCATAAATTAAGAACAGAACGAGAGAGAGAAGATTGATACAAGAATTGGAAGATGATAATGGGAAATTAGAATATCAAATGGTAGAGAAAAAGAAAATTGTACAAAAATATTTTGAACAAAGATTGTTTTATACCTGAGAACATAGAACAATATTTGAAAATGAAAAGCCTTCCAGAAATTAGAGAGGAACAGAAAGAATTGCTAAATATAGAAATAAGAGTTATGGAATTAAAAAGGGCAGTCAAAAAGCAGAAAAACAATTAAGACGCCAGGGCCGGATGGCCTCCCAGCGGAAGTGTATAGATGTATTTATGAATGTCTTGAATCAGTGATGTTGGATGTGTACAATGAGGTATTGGATCTTGCCAAACTGCCTGACTCATGGAGAGAAGCGAATATTTCACTAATCCCTAAAGAGGAACTAGACTAGACCATAAACAGATTAAAAATTATAGACCAATTTCACTTCTGAACATATTATAAAATATTTGCAACAATAATGTCTGAAAGGTTAAAAATTATACAAACTTATTCACTCCAATCAGAATGGTTTCCTACCCTCTAGACAGATAAGAAATAATTCAAGGATAGTGCTAAATGTACTAGAATATTATGAGGCCCACCCAGATTTTCCTAGATGCTCAAAAAGCATTTGACAATCTCAGATGGCAGTTCTTGATCCAACAGGTGGGACATATGGGATTTGGAACTAAATTTAAGAAAAAGATAGGTACAATTTACTCAAACCAAAAAGCTAAGGTAATCATAAATGGGGAGACGACTGAAAATTTTAAGATAATGAAAGGTGTAAGGCAGGGATGTCCAATGTCGCCTCTGCTTTTTATCTTGACTTTGGAAGTGCTTTTTAATCAGATCAGACAAAGGAAGGAAATAATTGGATTGAAGAGTAAGAAAAAAGAATATAAGTTTATAGGTGTTTGCGGACAACTTTGTCTTCTTTGTTGAAGAACAATGGAGTCAGGGATCTATTACAAGAATTAGAATATGGAGCGGTAGCAGGATTAAAAATTAATAAAGACAAAACAAAAATAATAACCAAAAATTTGACAGAAAGTCAGGAAAAAGAACTGGAAAGGAAATTGGGACTACAAAGTGTTAAAAACTTAAATATCTAGGAATTTGGCTAATAGGAAGATGTTCTTCCATAAAAGAGGATAATTACATGAAACTACATTTACAGATAAAGATTTGAACAACTGGGAAAAATTACAATTATCACTATTAGGCCGAATAGCGGCTACAAAAATGAACATACTACCGAAATTATATTATTTCCAAACAATACCTATAAAATTGGATAAGAATTTTTTTCAGGAATTAGATAAGACAGTTATGAAATTTATATGGATGGGGAAAAAAGCACGAATAAAATTGAAAATGTTACAAGATAGTAGAACCAGAGGCGACCTTGGACTCCCAAAATGGGAAACATATTATCAAGTAGCAATTTTACTATGGGTTAAGGAGTGGATAAATTTAAAAAATAAAAGAATTTTGGTGATAGGTCATGACCTCCAAATTGGGTGGCATGCCTTCCTATGGGATAAAAAGAAAAAGATTCACTCCTATTTTCATACACATCTGACAAGGGACTCACTATTACAAATGTGGGAGAAAGTAAACAAAAAGCATTATCTGAAAAGACCAAATTGGATCTCACCTATGGAAGCTATATTATATCCAAACATGAGGGATAGTTTAAAATGATTAGATATGAAGAATTATTAGATGAACAGAAGGAATTAAAAACAATGGAGAAATTAAAAGAACAAGGTACAATATTGGACTGGTGGGTATACGTGCAAATTCAAACCAAATTGAAGAAAGATGTAAAGGAACAAGGGATAGATAAGGATCTACAAAAATTGGACCAAATTTTGACAGGCAAAGACATAAAATTTATAACACAAATGTGTAATTATTTATTGGAGGTGGAACTAGAGGAAGAAATTGTCAAGGGATCAATGATCGCCTGGGCAAAAAATGTAGGCCATAATATAAATTTGGATGAATGGGAAAAGACTTGGACCAAGAACTGGAAGCTGACTTTGTCAACAGCATTTAAGGAAAACCAATACAAAATGTTTTGTAGATGGCACCAAGTGCCGGCAAGACTGGTGAAAATGTATCCAAATATGAAACCAGAATGCTGGAAGCGCAAACCAAAAAAAGGAATGTTTTTCCATACGTGGTGGCAATGTATAGAGGTTAAAAAACATTGGAAGGTACAGAGATGGCTCTTTGAGATTACAAATTATAGATTGAAATTGGAACCAGAAACATGTCTATTAGGTATGATAAAAGGGAGTTTGACCAAAGATAAAAGATACCTTATTGTACACATCTTAACGGCAGCAAGAATCACCTTTGCACAAAGCTAGAAGAGTGACAAAATACCACCAGATGAAGCTTTACTTCAAAAAATAATGGCCTGTGCAAACTTCCGGTTTGCGTGGCTTCGGGGCAGCAGGAATTCGCGACAGCTCGCGATTCCTGCTGTGCTAGCCGTCGAGGTACCCCCGATCCAGATGGGTCAGGGGGATATGGCTGCCCTGTAGGGACAGCTGAAGAGAGAGGGGAGTCGGATAGGGAGGTGGGGGCATCGCAGACCCCCCCCTTCTCCGGGAAAACCCCTTTTTCCCAAGGCGGTGGAGCGGCGGTCAGCAATGGCCGCCACGAAGAAGCCAGCAACCGGGTAAGAACTGTGCTGGAGGAAGTGTGAAGAGTGAAAGTTCTGTCTGAGCCGGGTCAAGTAACACCTTTTAAATTGCCTGGAATTGAGCTGCTTGTTGCTGGAGGATACATTGTATCCCTAAGAAGAGCGAAAAGCGGCGGAGAAGCTGTTAAAGGGAATTTTTTTTTTTTTTACTCTCCCATCCCACGGAAAAAGCAGAAATATTTGGATATATTAGACATTGAAAGTGGATTGCATTGAAAGCTAAGCTAAGAGACAAAGGGATTTTTGGATATTGAAAAATTTAAGAAATTGGAAAATCTCTGCTGGAGGTATGGATTTTTGATTATTTAAAATTGTCATTGCAAGTGGGAAGGGAGAAAAAAAAATTGGAGCAGAAGCTGAAAAAGGAGGAGATTGTCTAGAACGTCTTTGTGGATCCCAAAAGAAGATATATGGTAATTGGACCTCTTTGATTAAAAATTAATTCAGAAAGAGAAAGAGAAGAAGGAAGAAAAGTATTAACTTTTGGAACTTTTTTTCTTTTTTTTAATTGCTTTTGATTGTCTTTGATTAAAAATACTTGTGGTTGTTTTGGAAAAAGTTTCCCTTTTCATAATGGCATCGTCTGTGGATGAACTAGAGATTGAATATCAAAAATATAAAAAAGAAGATACTTTGGGCGCTTTGTTTCAATTCTTAGAAATGGCGTTATGTTCTTTTGAAAAGTTGATTACGCAGCAGAAGGACTGGGACAAGGAAGAAGAGGAAGAAGAAGCCATCTTTGATGAACAATGGGTCCCTTCCGGAGAGGAGGAGAAAAAGGATAAGAAAAAGGGGATTTTAAGAACTATAAAAACAACCAAAAGAGAGAAAAATGAGCGAAAAGATGGAGGCAAGGTTAGAAAGCAAAGGAAAAGGAACAAGAAAAGCGAAGAGAAAAAGCAAAGGGGTAGAAAGGGCAAGGAGAAGAATAAGCAAGAGAGAAAGGGGGGGAGGAGAAGCCTTAATGGGGGGAAGCAAGACCTAAAGAAAAAAAGTTTATTTAGAGACAATGGGTGAATTTAATTTAGATTAAAAGAGGGATTCTGGAGGGTATATAAGAGTGTGTTTTTATATGTATATTTAGAATATAAAATTTATTATGTAATTTTAGAATTTTTTTAAACAGAATCCCAAGAAAGATTGCTATATGTAGTATTTCTAAGTTAGGGTAATGAGTTATAGATGTTACTCCAATTGGTGTACAGGAGAAGTATAGTAAAAGAAAAAAAAAGATGAATGGATAATTGGAAATAGAACAGACAAAGAATGTTGTTGAAAATGGTAATAAGATATGGAAGGATATATATGCTTTTTTTTTTTTTTTGGATTTTGTATATTGATAAAAGGCAATAAAATTTTAATTAATAAATAATTTGGATGGAAAAGAGAAGTAGGGACAAGATATGAAGTTAATATTATATGAAATATTGATATTATAATCTGGAAATGTTATGCCTTATTGGTCTATTATTATTTTTTCTTAGAAAAGAATTTATAAGCTGCTATGCCTTGATTCTTTGTGCATTGTTTTTATAAAACTGATAAAAATGGTTTTTATATATATATATAAAAAAGAAAATGATAATAAGATATGGAAGGAGATATGGGTTGAATATGATGTTTGAATTTGTGTCTGTGTAAAGAGTTTTAACCCGGGAACAGACAACCTTCAGAAAAGATCTTTTAGTTTTATGTTTTGTGTTTGTATGTTTGTGTATTGTGCTTATGGTAAAACTAACAAAATTTGTTTTTTATAAAAAAAAAAAAGGAAGGAATCAATAAAACCTTGGAGGAATGTTAGACGAGAATAATTTATACAAGCCAGAAAGAAAAGAATATGATGACTATAAAATGGATAAATATGGAAGAGAAATGAAATTGAATAGGAGTAAAGAGAAATAATGAGAAATTTGCTGAAAGATGTTTGGGTGTCCATATGGAGATGGGATAAATTGGAATTATGCTGTATAAAAATAATGTTTTGTTTGACTTGTAAGGATTTACAATGTTAAGAGGTTTTATGTGTTTATGTATTTAATGGTTAATGATGTGTTGTTTTATCTTTAAAATTAATAAAAATTTGTTTCAAAAAAAACAATAATAATGGCCTGTGCAGAGCTAGACAAATTCACTATGGAATTAAAAGGCAAGGATGATCGAGAATATTTTCCGATATGGGATAGGTGGTATGAATGGTGAAGAAGATAGAAATTGATGTATAATTACAAAATGAGAAACATGTACACTGCTCACAAAAATAAGACATCCTAGATCTGAATGAATGAAATATTCTCATTAAATACTTTGTTCACTACATGGTTGAATGTGCTGACAACAAAAATCACACAAAAATTATCAATGGAAATCAAATTTAGCAACCCATAGAGGTCTGGATTTAGAGTTACGCTCAAAATTAAAGTGGAAAAAAACACTACAGGCTGATCCAACTTTGATGTAATGTCCTTCAAACAAGTCAAAATGAGGCTCAGTAATGTGTGTGGCCTCCACGTGCCTGTATGACCTCCCTACAACGCCTGGGCATACTCCTGATGAGGTGGCGGATGGTCTCCTGAGGGATCTCCTCCCACACCTGGACTAAAGCATCCCCCAACTCCTGGACAGTCTGTGGTGCAATGTGGCGTTGGTGGATGGAGCGAGACATGATGTCCCACATGTGCTCAATTGGAATCAGGTCTGGGGAACGGGCGGGCCAGTCCAAAGCATCAATACCTTCATCTTGCAGGAACTGCTGAGATACTCCAGCCACATGAGGTCCAGCATTGTCGTACATTAGGAGGAACCCAGGGCCAACTGCACCAGCATAACTGCACAAGGGGTCTGAGGATCTCAACTCGGTACCTAATGGCAGTCAGGGCTACCTCTGGCGAGCACATGGAGGGCTGTGCGGCCCCCTGAAGAAATGCCACTCCACACCATTACTAACCCACTGCCAAACCGGTCATGCTGGAGGATGTTGCAGGCAGAACGTTCTCCACGGCGTCTCCAGACCCTGTCACGTCTGTCACATGTGCTCAGTGTGAACCTGCTTTCATCTGTGAAGACCACAGGGCTCCAGTGGCGAATTTGCCAATCTTGGTGTTCTCTGGCAAATGCCAAACGTCCTGCACAGTGTTGGGCTGTAAGCACAACCCCCCACCCGTGGACATCGGGCCCTCATACTACCCTCATGGAGTGTGTTTCTGACCGTTTGAGCAGCCACATGCACATTTGTGGCCCGCTGGAGGTCATTTTGCAGGGTTCTGGCAGTGCTCCTCCTGTCCCTCCTTGCACAAAGGCAGAGGTAGCGGTCCTGATGCTGGGTTGTTGGCCTCCTACGGCCTCCTCCATGTCTCCTGATGTACTGGCCTGTCTCCTGGTCGCGCCTCCATGCTCTGGACACTACACTGACAGACACAGCAAACCTTCTTGCCACAGCTCGCATTGATGTGCCATCCTGGATGAGCTGCGCTACCTGAGCCGCTTGTGTGGGTTGTAGACTCCGTCTCATGTTACCACTAGAGTGAAAGCACCACCAGCATTCAAAAGTGACCAAACCATCAGCCAGAAAGCATAGGAACTGAGAAGTGGTCTGTGGTCACCACCTGCAGAACCACTCCTTTATTGGGGATGTCTTGCTAACTGCCTATGCTTTCCACCTGTTGTCTATTCCATTTGCACAACAGCATGTGAAATTGGTTGTCAATCAGTGTTGCTACCTAAGTGGACAGTTTGATTTCACAGAAGTGTGATTGACTTGGAGTTACATTGTGTTGTTTAAGTGTTCCCTTTATTTTTTTGAGCACTGTATATACAATGATAAAAACACTGTTAACGGAAATGAGAGTTTTGTATTTTTGGGTTTTAAAGAATAAAAATTATTTTTTAAAAAAGAAACCTGACAAGAACTGGTCAAGTAGACCAGGAGGAAGATACTCGGCAATGGCCAACTGAACAGGCTGACAGAGGGACAAGACTAGTGATGAATCAGCAGAACAACGATGGAGCGGCTTTTGACTAAATTATTCCCTGGGCTTCTTCTGCAGACAAGGAAGTGAAAGGAACTGATTTTTGAGTGATTTGTGGAGTGAATTCCAGCAGAAGAGAAAACCCAGACAGACCAGAGGAGAAGCAGCGAGAGATCAGTGGTGGCAGAAGGATCAGCAGGAAAAGCCGGACAGTAAGCTGAAGTGGAGATAATGGTAATTCTGGATAGTGTTAAGTGTGGTTTGACAATTTGAGAGCTGCAGTGAAGAGAGAATTTGTTTGATAGCTCATAAGAAGAAATCTGAACTTGTTGCTGTTTAACAACTTTTTGAGAAGAGGACAAAGTACTTAACTAAAATGGAGTTGTAAGTGACTGAGCACTTTTGGACAGCGTTAAGGAGATAGTGAGACACCTACTGGTTACAGAGGAAGAAGATGATCAGTGACCGTGGTGTTGGAAAGTATTTCTTTTTGTTTTGATGAACTTGAACTTAAAAGTGATTGTGGAATAATTGGTGGGGAAAAGGAATTTGCAAAAAGAAATATTTCTCTCTGTTCTGATGAATTTGATCTTTAAAAGCTGAACATGATTGTGGAATAATTGGGGGGGGGAAGGGGGGGTTGCTTAAGGAATGGTTTATCGTTCATTATATACTATTACTTAACTTACACTATTAATGAATTCGTGTTTTATAAATTTACTTAATCTAGTAGTGAAATAACTAAACTTAACTAAATAATTAAATTTGATGTGCAACTAGGAATTACAGAATACTGGACCAATCCCAAATATTTATAATATATTTCCACTTCTATAAGAAGTACTATTTGCTATCTTATTGGAATTGTAATTAAGTTCATATATTGTAATCAATTAATTTTTACTTATTGCTATTTACTAAGATCAACAATTAATTGTTATCAATTGAGATTAAGATTTAGGATAAGTACTATATAACTTTAGACAATTGTAATTGTTGTGAACTTAGGACTCAAGATATATTGGGTATAACTTAGCCCACTGGATACAGGAACGAAAAGATAATAATAATACAAGGATAAATAATGGAAGGAGAGAGTGGTGAAAAGAAGGTGGGAATCTTGGTTGACAGGTGATTTTTTGAAAAGATTGTGGAACACGACAAGCAACATGAATTTAATGAAGACTGGACTTGGGAAAGACTTCGCAGGCTTCAATGATGGTGTTCAGCCCTTTGACACAGAAATCCATTGAACATATGGTACAAAAAGCATGAGCGACCCCTAATAAAGATTTACAACTGATGCTACAAAGTATGCAGGAACTCATGATAAAAATCCACGAAGAACTGAAAAAGGAGATTGGTGTGGTCAGGAATGACTTGGGAGAACTCAGAGAAAGGATGTTGATAATGGACGCTAAATTTGAGGACTTTCAACAACGAGTAAACAAAAATGAACATAAGTTGGAACAAATGGAAGAAAGAATGGAACAGGAAGAATTGAAAGTAGATGAAATTAATGAGACTAATGCAAGCTAACGAAGAATTAGAAACTTCAGTCATCTTCCTTGAAACAGAAAAAGCGGCCCGGTATCTGCGCTTCCAAAAGGAAAAAGGAGAAGACCTTCCCGATACTATGGCAGAATTGATAGCAAAAGCATTGGGTACGGAAAAGGATGAAATGATATCAGAAATGGATGAAATTTATCGGGTCCAAACTATAGAAGAAGGCAATGTACCCAAGGAAATACATATTAAATTTGTAAAAAAATCAATCCCTGATGAAATTCTCCATAGAACTAGAGATGAACCGCTGGAGTACTGTGGAAAGCAGATACCAGTCCTAAAACAGGTACCTAAAAGGATGAGAGACCTCAGAAAGCAGTACCAATTTCTGACCTCAAGGCTGAATAAGCATGTGAACTTTAGATGGCTGATGCCGGAGGGGATCATGGTCACATGGCAGGACAGGAGACATAGATTGGACATGATAGACAAGGCAGAGGACTTTTACAGACAACATTTTGGTAATGAAGATGAAGGAGGAGACTCAGAAAGAGAAAGAGATACAAGGGATGAAAGAGAGGTGAGAACTTTTGACCACGGAAAAAGAACTCAGAATTAGAAGGAAAGAGAAAGAAGGAGAGGAAAGGGGATAATTATGAAAGAAGATATGAAGAATCAAAAGAACTTAGACCGATTAGAAGCACAAGACCAAGGAATAAGTGAAAATATGGGAGTGGAATGTACAGTCTGGTCGACCACCATTAATGGATTAAATTCTCCAGTTAAAAGATGGAAAATATATAATAAATTGAAAAAACAAAATGTGGACATAGTAGTTTTACAAGAAGTACATATTAAAAAAAGTCAAAAATATTTGTTAGAACAGCCAAAGTTAGGTAAATTGTTTGCTTCTCTCGACCAGTGGTCGCCAACCAGTGGGCCGTGAGAAAATTTTGGTGGGCCGCAGAGAAATCTCATCCCCAGAGCATTCCCCCAAATCCAGGCTGTGCAGAAACACAAGGCTGCTCAGCCCACATGGCCCACTGGAATCCTCCCTGCCCACTTACTCCTCACCCAGCAAACTTGCCTACTAAATTGCTATTTTTCCTTTTTCCAACCATCAGCTGTTCTGCTGTGCCGGGAGATTTAGATTAGCTTCGGAAGCAGCAAATGGTTGGATTTCTTGCTTTCTAGCTAGTCTTTAGATCTTCGGCTCTCCTTTTAAGCACAGCCAGACCTCCCTTAGGACTGAAAGTTCTATTCTTAATAAAAGTTTTATTTAAGTTTTCACAAAACACACAAATACAAATAAAATATCTTTTTTTGAGAACAGTGTGGCCCCGGGTTATCACTTCTCCATACAGACATAAACTCAATACATATTTATCTTATACATTCTAATCCATATCTTATAACTATTTTCGCAATTTTTTCAATAGCTTTTCCCTTTCTTTACTTCCTATAGCCTTATTTTAAATTATCTCATTCCTTTCTTAATTCAATTACATATCTTTTTCTAATTTTTAAAATCTTTCTAATCAATGTTTTTATACTTTCATCTGTCCTGTTTACAATTTCATATTATCTTTTCACATAAAACAAATTTTCCCCTGTAATTACTAAACTGGAGTGTAACACCTTTGTATCTTTTTTCAAATCTTATTTAAAAAATTAAGTTACATCTTCACAGTTTCATTTTCTAACCTCTACTTTATAACACATTTTCAATCGAACTCTACTTTATAATCAAATTTTCAATCGAATTCTGCTTGGTATATTCCTTGAAATACACATTAAATTCTTAAAAGAAAAAAGTATATATGTATATACATATATCTGTATGGTATTCAGCTTTGTTTGGGTATTTTCCCACGTCATTATATATATATTTTTCGCGGGTACTTACATGTATGGCATTCAGCTTAGTTCGGGTTTTTTGCCACGTCATAATAGTTGTGCTTTTAAAGTTGAAGCCTGATGATGGCAGATGAGATTCTGCTGAAACGTTGCTACAACTTTAAAAGCACAACTATTATGACGTGGGAAAATACCCGAACTAAGCTGAATGCCATACATACATATATGGTTATATATGTATAACAATAGTAAATGGAATAATTATTCTATTCAAGTACAGCTCTGCCATTAATATTAATAGCAATCTTTTACATTTCTATTTCTTTTAACAAACATTACCTAGTAATATCAGTTGTCTTTCACTTTAATCATCTATATTTCATATTTTACTTATTACTGTCTTTAAATAGAAAACCTACTGTTATTAACAGTAGTCAATAAAGTTATTATTCTTATTCAAATTCATCTTGTCAACTGATAAAAATCTTCCATGTTTCTTTTCAGTTTTTTTAAACGTTCTTTTTAAATCATTGAGAGCCTTATTCTCTTTACAAATATTCCACTACACATCAATAGAAATTTTTTCAATCACTTTAATCATGTAACATATTTTCTAACCCTTTTCTATTTCTAATATAACAATGCTATCCCATGCACCCTTGCAGAATCCTATCAAGTTAAATTTTAACCATTGTCTCTGTGTCTTTTAAATAGGTTTATACCTTTAATTCTTGTACGTTTTTCCTGTACCTCTATATCTTGTTTCTGTCTTTTGTAGCTTCTTTTCCTTTCCCTCTTCCCTCTCTTCTTCTCCCTCCCCTTTTCTATCTGATTCTCCCTTCTGTGATCCTCCCTTCTGCTTCTTCCTGATATTATGATTGCTTTTCAAATTATTCTTTTTTTTTGGTTGTTGCTTCAGTGCTTAAGTTTTTAACTCCCTTTCCCCCCTTTCCCTTTTTTTTAAAACAAATTTTATTAATTTTTAAAGACAAACAAAACATAAGAGCATAAAACCTCTTTTCTGAAAGCTACTTATTGAATTTTAACAAGGCAAATAAAACATTGTTTTACACAGCATAGTTCTAAATTATCACATTTCCACATAAACACGTGCATATCTTTTTCTGGTTTCTCATTTTTACTCCCTTTGCTTTTATTCAATTATATTTCTTTTCTATATTTATCTATTCTACATGTTTTTATTCATTATACTTATATTTTCATCTGTCTTATTTGTCAATTTCATTATTCTCTTCTAACATTCCTCCAAGGTTTTATTAATTCTCAATCAAACATGAACAAACAAAACACAAAACATAGAAACATAAAACTTCTTTTTGGAAAGTGGCTTAACCCCGGGTTACATCTTTTTGTACAGACATAAATCAAATTCATGCTCACCTTGTATACCATTACATATCTTATTTACCATTCTATATTTTCTATATAACTTCTCCCCTTTTCACTCTCTTAATTCTATTTTATTTCATCTTGATTTAAATCATTATACTTGTATCTTTTGTCCGTTCTTTTCCAATTATCTATTTATCTCTTCTCTTTAACACAACATTTCTCCTGTAATCACTAATTGAAGTATGACGCCTTTCTATCTTTCCCCTAAATTTAACACTTAAAATAATACATAATTTCCATTCTGATTCTGCTTAGTACATTCTAGATACTGCATTTTAAAATAAGAAATAATAAATTTATAATTAAATATATAATTTCCATTCTAATTCTGCTTAGTACATTCTATGTACTACATTTTAAAATAAGAAAATAAAAAGATAGTAAGCTTATAATAACATTAAAACAATTGCAAATTAAACTATCATTAAATCTTAAACACTTTATACATTCTCTTTAATATTTTATTAAATATTGAACTCTATCATTAAATCTTAAGCATTTTAATATTTTATTAGATCGTATAATATTCCAACTTCTATTTCAAATCCAAATACTACAATACAATCTTATGTACTTTGCAGAATCTTTTTTAAATTGTATTTTACCCTTTGTCTCTGAAAAAAATCTGTTTTTTTACATCTTGTTTGAAGCCTTTGTGACTTCTTTTCCCTTTTTCCCTTCCTTTCTTGTCCAATCTGGCCTTTTTACCCCCCCCATCTCTTAATCTCCGCCTTCTTAGCTTCCCCCTCTGTTGTATTCCTCTTTTCTGTTGGTTTCTGACATTGTATCAATTTTTCACCTTATTTTTCTCTTTCTTGGTTGTTTTTTTAAGTCTTAAATTCTCCATTTTCCTTCCCCTCTTCCTCTCTTCGTCCTTGGCTAAAATTATTTGTCCATTAAAGATGGCTTCTTCTTCATCATCCCAATTTTCTTGTTGTTGTATTTCCTGGTAGGTAGAAATCGCCATTTCTAAGAAGTGAAAAACAGATCCAGAAGAGCCCTTGCCTTCTTATTCCTCTTCTTTTAATTTTTTAAATTCCATTTTCAATTCTTCCACAGATAATGCCATTGTAAGATTTTCCCTTTTTTAAAAAAAACAACCCAAATGTTTTTAATCTTAGTTTCCAAAAGTCCCAAAGTCATCAAGCAATCCAAACAAACGCAAAATGTTTCATTTAGCACCTTCTTCCTTTTACACTTTCTCCTCCTGAGGCAGTATCAGTTACAAAGTTCCAAAAATATTTTTTGAAGTTTTATTGCAGTTAATCTGATCTTATAAGCTCCAAGCCGTCTCCTCCAGCAAAATATTAATATAAGTTTTTTTTACCTCTCCCTTCCCACTTATAGCAAAAAGCTTTTAATTTTTACCTTTTGTGCCAAAGCAGGTTTTTCCAATGTCCATTTGCTATCTCCATAGGGAAGGAGAGTGAACTTTCCCTTACACTTTCATTCGCCGCTTTGATAATCTTCCTAGGAAACAATGTATCCTTCAAAAAGTTAAAATTTCCAGGGTATTTGGATGTATCTTAATGTCCCGGTTCAGCCAAAAACTTTCTCAAACTTTCTCAAACTTCCTCCTGCACGATCTTGTCCGGCTGAAGGTTTCTTTGTGGCGGCGATTGCTGACCACCGCTCCACCGCCTTGGGAAAAAGGAGTCTAGTCTGCTGAGGAAAGGGGTTGCAATATCCCCCAGACCCCTGCCCGGATCTCCTCTGTCTTCCGTTACCTCTACGGGGTAACGATAGCCTCCAAATCCAGCTGGATCGGGGGCACTTCAGCAGCGAGCGCGGCAGGAACCGTGCACGATCGCGGATTCCTGCCGCCGATGAAACCTTGCAACCGGAAGTCCCCCCCCTTTCCCTTTTTTACCCTGCTTAAAGTTGCTTGGTCATTAAAGATGGCTTCTTCATTGTCCCGCCCTTCTTGTTCTGCCAGCGTTTCTTGTTGTTTTTCATAGTTCAAAATCTCCATTTTAAAAAATTGAAATATGAAGCCAAAAGATCCTCTTCCATCTTGTGCTTCTTCTTTTTTTTCTTTAAGTCTCATTTTTAACTTTTCAAGGAGTGATGCCATTTTAAAAGATTTCAAACAACCCCCAATTGATTTTATTTTGTTTCATTAGGATCCTCCATTCAAAGTTCCAGGAATCATCCAATAATCCAAAACTGTTTCTTGCTTCTTTTCTCACTTTCTCTTTCCAGGGGCTTTGTTATCTTATAACAAAGTTTCAGCTACAATGTATCTTTTGCAAGCCTTGTTAAAATTCCACTATCAATTTTTTTTTAAGTTCCAGGTGGTCTCCTCCATTATCCAGATTCCACCCTCTTTTTTCCTTTTTCCCTCCGCTGCTTTCTTTCTTTTTTTAAAGAAAGCTTTTAAATTATCCAAAAATCTTCATCCCTTTGACACTTTATTTTCAGCTAAAAATAGCCTATTAATGTCAAAGTGGATTAGTATCAATTTCTTATTTGAATCACTTCTTCTTAATGTTCCAAGTCAGTTAAAACTGTCGATGTTAGAGGAAAAAAAGCCAATTCTGTTTCCTTTCCCTTTCTCTTTCTCAGCTTAAAATCTTTTTTTAGGAATAGTATTAGTCTTTAAAATTCAGGTTCCAGGTACCTTAAATAAATGTTCTCCATTCAACCCGGTCAGTCAAACTTTCTCCTTTAAACTTCCTCCTGAACAATCTTGTCTGGTAGGGTTCTTCCTTGAGGTGGCCATTTCTGACCACTGCTGCAACCGCCTTTGGGAAAGGGAGTAAGGCCAACCGAGGAGGAGAGATGCGGCTCTCCTCAACCTTGCTGACAGCTCCCCCTTTACCACCTCTATGGGGTGGCTTCAGCCCCGAATCCGGGAGGCTCGGGTTACTCCAGCGGCGAGTACGGATCAAAACCCCGGACGATCACGATTTTTGTCCGTCACTGAAGAAGCCAAAACCGGAAGACCAGGACTGAAGGTTCTATTATTCAGTGCAGACTCACTGCAAGGAAATTTGAGAGACTGAGCTAGCCGATGGCAGATATATAGATCACTGAATGATTCTGTGAGCAACTCAATCTGCCTGCTTTGCCTGATTTTTGGTAAAAGTTGTTCTTTTTTTAAATAAAAAAATCAATATTTATATGAATATCTATAATATTTACATACAAGACATTCCCAGCCAGTCACATGACCAAGCCACACCCACAAATTAGACCACACCCACAGAACCGGTTTGTGGTCCTTGAGATTTAAAATTATGAGTTTGGTGGTCCCTGAAGTCAAAAAGTTTGGCAACCCCTGCTCTAGACCAGGGGTTGACAACCTTTTGGACCTCAGGGACCACCAAACTCATAATTTTAGATCCTAGGCACCACTAACTGGTTCTGTGGGCATAGCCTAATTTGTGGGTGTGGCTTGGTGGTCATGTGACTGGCTAGGCATGGCTTGTATGTAAATATTATAAATACTTATGTAAATATTGATTTTTTTTATAAAAAAAGAAGAACTTTTACCCAAAATCAGGCAAAGCAGGCAGGCAGATTGAGTTGTTCACAGAATCACAGATTCATTCAGAAATCTATCTATCTGCCATCAGCTAGCTCAGTCTCTCAAATTTACTTGCCGTGAGTCTGCACTGAATTTGCTTGCAAGCAAACCTTCAGTCCTAAGGGAGGTTCAGCTGTACTGAGCCAAAGATCTAAAGACTAGCTAGAAAGCAAGAAATCCAACCATTTCCTGCTTCCTAGCTAATCTAAATATCCCGGCACGGCAGAACAGCTGATGGTCGGAAAAAGGAAAAATAACAACTTAGCAGACAAGTTTGCTGGGTAAGGAGTGAGTGGGCGGGGAGGGTTCCTGCGGGCCTTGTGGGCTGAGCAGCCTTGTGTTTCTGAGCAGCCTGGATTAATTGCTTTGGGGGGGTGCTCTGGGGGTGAGATTTCTCTGCGGCCCACCAAAATTTTCTCACAGCCCACCAGTGGGCAACCGCTGCTCTAGACCAACAAAAAAAAAGAGGGGTAGTGATATATGTTAAAGATAGATTTTCAGCCAAACAAATTTTCAAAGATAACGAAGGAAGAATTCTAATTATAGAGGTGGAAACAACTGACAAGAAAATAATTATAGCAGCGATCTATGCCCCAAATGGAAGTCAGGAACAGTTTTTTAAAAATCTACACAACACAATTTGTGATACATAATGTGAAGAAATATGTTTAATTGGAGATTTCAATGCCATAGTGGATAAAGAACTAGACTAAAAAAGTAATGAAATTAAGAGAGGAAATAGAAGAATGCTACCCAGAACATTTTTTGATATGGTTAAGGATCTAGTGTAGACCTTCAAGACGTATGGAGAGAAAGGAACCGGGGGGTACAACAATTCACTCACTACTCGAATAGACATGAATCATACTCAAGAATCAACATGATGTGGATGTCAACAGGAATCAATACGGACACCAAAGAAGTGGATATCGATCCGAGTCTTTGGGCCAATCACAACCCCATTAAATATAGCTGGAGAGGACACAAGAAAATAGCAAGATGGACAATGCAACGTGTAATTTTAAAAGAGAAGGAATTAAGATCAAGAATAGAAAAGGAATTGGGCCTATTCCTTAGTGAAAATAGAAAACAAGAGACATCAATACAGAATCTCTGGGATAACGCTAAAGCATATATGAGAGGGGTGGCGATCGCATGTATGGCGAAGAAAAATAAAGAGAAAAAATACCAACAGAAAAAATTAGAGGAGTATAAACGACTAGAAATAATGCTGCAGAAAGATCCGCAATTGAAAAACTCAAAGAACAAATGAACCAAGTCAAACATAAATTACAATTGCTAGAAAAAGAATTGGCACAACAGTTAAATCAAGAAAAGCAGAGCTTTTTCAAGTACGCAAATAAACCGGGGAGGTGGCTTGCACACAAATTGAGAAAACAAAAAGAAGAGACATATTAGCAAATTACAGGATGAGTTTGGGAAAATATATTATCAGGAAGAGGGGAAAAAAACATAGCCCAGGAGTTCTATGAGACTCTATATAAAGAGAGTGATGAATACTTAGAACGAGATACAATGGAATTGCTAAAAAGGGCAGAACTGTCAACTATTCCGGAGGAGACAAAAACGATGCTCAACAAAGAGATCAGAATGTCTGAGGTACTCGAGGCAATAAATAAGCAAAAAAAATAAGAAGACACCAGGCCCAGACAACCTCCCAGTGGAAATATACAAAGAACACCAAAATACCTTAGCACTGCTGCTAGTAGATGTATTCTATGCGGTTCTAGATGAGGCAAAAGCACCACAATCCTGGCAGGAGGCAACCATAACTTTGATACCGAAAGAAGAGGTGGACCAAACCCTAATCAAAAACTATAGACCTATATCACTCTTAAATGTGGATAAGATATTCGCAACAATAGTAGTAGATAGACTTAAAAAATTCTTAAACAAATTTATCCATAAAGACCAAAATGGCTTCCTGCCCAATCAGCAAATAAAACAAAATTTGAGAACTATATTGGACGTTTTAGAGTACTATGAGATTCATAGCGGTCAACAAATGGCATTACTCTTCCTTGACACACAGAAGGCCTTCGACAACGTTAAATGGTCATTCCTTTTACAACAAATTGAACATATGGACTTTGGTGAGAAATTCTTTAATATCATTAGTACGATTTATTTGGAACAGAAGGCTAAAATAATTTTAAATGGAGAGGTAACACAGGATTTTAAGATCCAAAAAGGAACTAGATAGGGCTGCCCATTATTGCCATTACTTTTTATACTTACCCTGGAAGTATTGACCAGAATTGTTAGAAAAGAAATGTTAATAAAAGGTCCAGAGACTAAAAAAGAGACATTTAAATTACAAGCATTTGAGAATGATCTGGCATTCATTTTGGAGGATCCAGAAAAACCAGGACCAAAACTTATTGAGTTATTAGAAGAATATGGCAAAGCTGCAGGGCTAATAAGGATAAAATGAAAATGCTAACTAAAAATATGACAGAGAAGCAAAAAGAGAATCTGGCTGAAAAAATGGATATACAGACAGTCAAAAAAGTTAAATATTTAGGAATTATTATTTCGCCAAGATGCACCACACTCAAAGAAGATAATTATGATAAATTACACCAACAAATTAAAGACGATTTGGCAAGATGGAACAACCTAAGACTATCATTATCAGGAAGGATCTCAGTAATTAAAATGAATGTGCTCCTGAAATTTTTATTTCTATTCCAAAACATACCTCTAAAGCTGAAACAAAACTTCTTTAAAGAACTAAACAAGACAACCTCTAATTTTGTATGGCAGGGGGAAAAAACCGACGATTCAACTTAAATTATTACAAGAAGCCACAGATAGGGGAGGTTTTGGCCTCCCACATTGGAAAATTTATCATCAAGCAGCCTCACTTACATGGGTTAGAGACTGGATACTATTAGAAAATATAAGAATCCTGCAGTTAGAAGGCCACGACCTGAAACAAGGATGGCACATGTTTCTATGGTCTGACAAGCCAGGCTTACGTACATGGACATTTTCAACAACATAGAATTAGGCAAGCACTATTTAAGATCTGGAATAAAACTAGAAAACAGATGTATTTAGAAATGCCAAATTGGATATCAATACTGAAGGAAGTAACATATCCAAACCTATTGAAGCAAAGGAAAGCTATCACCTGCAAAGATGTCTTAGACGGGGACGGAGAGTTAAAAACTAGACAGGACCTAAAGCAGCATGGGATGGATCTAGAATGGTGGAAATATTTACAGTTACAAGCAGGATATAGAAAGGATAAAAAAGAATGGGGAATTAACATGCAAGAAACAGTCTTAGATAAAATTCTCTTAGGATCAGAGGATAAATTGATAGGGAAACTTTACAAATTTCTATTAGCCTATAAATTACAGGAAGAACAAGTAAAGGAGACTATGGTGGTATGGGCCAGAGATTTTGGGTACAGCATTAATTTAGACCAATGGCAAACAATACGAATAAATAATAGGAATAAAAAGATCACCATGGCCACTGCATTAAAGAAAATTTGCTCAAATTGTTCTGTCAATGGCATCTTCCACCAGCCAGACTGGCCAAGATGTACAAAAGCCAGTCCCCAAACTGCTGAAAATGTTCAACAGAACCGGGAACATATTACCATGCTTGGTGGTGCTGCAAAAAAGCGCAGGAGTATTGGCTTAGGATGGGGAAGTGGCTGGAGGAAATGTTGGGTTTTAAAGTAGATCACCTACCAGAATGCTTTCTATTAGGAATTATGTCAAAAAAAATATAAGAAAGATGAGCTTTATTTGATTATACATATTATTACTGGTGCAAGGATAACATTTGCCCAGAACTGGAAAGACAGTTATATCAAGTGAAGAAGAAGTAATAAACAAAATCTTGCTATGCGCTGAAATGGACAAGTTAACTCTAGAAATGAAAAAGAAAGATGAATCGGCATACTACACAATTTGGGATAAATTCTATCATTGGTGGGAGCAGAGAGGAAGGTCTTAAGTTGGGAAAGGAGTGGTTGAAAGGGTAAATGATTGGATGAGATGAAAAGAAGACAAATGATGTTAGAAATGTATTATATGAACGAACAAACGTATATATGTAGTTGAATAAGTGTTTATAGGAAAATGTATATATATGCAATATTGACCCAAAATCATGTCAAACCAACTTCACCATGTTCAATGTTTTTAATTGTTTTGTTTAATGTTTAAAATTTTAAAAAAAGAAAAGAAAGAGGATGTTGGATGGAGCTGGGGTGTGTGTGTTACTTCTCCCCCAATGACAGACAGGGGTGTCCGTCAACAGGGATGCCTCCAAAAGGAGATCAGAGGTGAGGGAGGGGCACGATTTTGGGGGGGTGAAACACTGGGAAAAGAGAAATGAGACAGACAGAGTGTGTATCAGACAAAGGTTTGGAAAGTTGTGACTTTTCCCTTCTAAGCCCCCCCCCCCAAAGAATTTGATTTAGACTGGAGACATTATCCAATTATTTATACAATTTAGATCAGGGGTCTCACGGCCCGCGGGTCAATTGCAGCCCGCAGGACGATATCCTCTGGGCCCCACCGTGATATGAAAGTATATTAGTGCGGCCCGCAGGGGGAATGGACCTCTGAAGGAAGTCCCGCCCGCCATTCCTCGTCGTGGCTTCTTCTCCACCCTGAACTTTAACGAGTCCAAGTACAGGTCCAGACTTACTGATGATCATCTTCAAGCCATACTGAGGGTCTCAAGTGCCTCCTCTCTCAAGCCAAATGTGGCTCAGATATGTGAGAGGAAGCGTTGTCAAGTCTCTGGCAGCAAGGAGTAAGCTGGAGAAGCCATGTTCTGAGGAACTGTTCATGATCTACATTCAATGTTCCATTCATGTGTTCAGGACAGTTCATGTATTGGAGAAATCATTAACTGTTTGATGACATTTGAGGATATTTTTTTAACAACGTTTTTTGTGGAATCCCTTATGCGGCCCAGCCTCACCCAGACTCTGCCTCCAGCGGCCCCCAGGTAAATTGAGTTTGAGACCCCTGATTTAGATGATATATGAGACTTCTTCCTGCTGCATTATTATCTATAAAGCAGGATTCCCAGGCCAGCCCAGGGGCAATTAGTTTGTCCATCCAATCCATACTTTCACCCCTCCCTCCCTCTTTAGCTACATCTCTGTCCATCCATCCATATCATCTCTCTAGCTATCACTTTATCATCAATCACCTATCACGTATCTTTGTATGCATCCACCCATCTAATCTATATAATTTATCTCTGTATCTTATCTCTCCATCCATCTCTCTCCATCCATCTTATCTCTGTCATCCCATCCATCCATCTATCTTGTTAAGGTATTAAGATTTAGAAACTGACCAGCAGTGAGTAGCTGCAAGATGCTGTGAAGCTGATGTAAGTCTGGCTGATGTAACAAGAGTGATTCAGCAGAGTATGGGTATTTCCCTTTAAGGCTGGAGAGTAAAGTTCCCCTTAAGAGGTGTGCATATAAAAGGCAGCCATTAGATGGTGTAGTTCTCTTTCCTTGTGACCAGTGTTCAGTGCAGAGGTTCTCCGTGTGTTAAGAAAAGCTTGCTTGTAAAAGTATTTTGCTACCATGTGTATATTGTCTGTATATACATGTTGTATGGTAAACCACTGTTACTGTCTTAAGTCTCTGTGTGCTGTGTGTTGCTCCTGGGTTATCTCATAAAGGTAGTCATGACTGGGTTATCTCATAAAGGTAGTCACACTGCCAAACGCTCTGACATATCTAACTAGAGCAGGGGTTGGCAACCTTAAACACTCAAAGAGCCACAAAGATCCTAACCAGAAGTCCCCCATTCAATTCTGGAGCCGACCAGACTCTATGACGGTGCCCACACCATAGAGTCTCCTCCTAGCACGGCGTCCTTTTTTCCTCTACCTTTCCTAACCAAAAGTCCTATCAATTGTGGAGCCGACTGGCAACAGGGAGCCGCAGCAGAGGGATGAAAGAGCCACATGTGGCTCCTGAGCTGCAGGTTGCTGACCCCTGAACCAAAGAGATGATATACCATATATGGATGGATCAATGGATAAGATGATAGCTAGATAAATTATACAGGATGGATGGATGGATAGAGATGGATAGGTGGATGAATGGGAAGATGATAGGTAGAGAGATGGATGGGTGGATAAGAGAGATATGATATACATGGATGGATCGATGAATGAATATATAGAGATGGGATAGGTGGGTGAATGGGAAGATGATAGCTAAATAAATAAGATTATACAGGATGGATGGATGAATAGAAATGGGATAGGTGGGTGAATGGGAAGATGATAGGTAGAGAGATGGATGGATGGGTAAGAAAGCTGGAGAGATGAGATGGATATGAAGATAGAGATTATACACATTAGATGGGTGGGTGGATGATAGCTAGAGAGATTGGATAGATGGAAGGATGGGATGACATGATAGATGATAGCTAGAGAGATGATATATATGGATGGATGGAAGTATCACCTTATGTATATCTTATTTACTCATCCACCCATCTCCCTTGCTTATCATCTTATCCATCCATCCCCATCCATCCATATCAACTCTAGCTATCATCTTATCTTCCTATCCATCTATCTGTTCTGACCTCGGCTTCCCCAAAAAGCACTAAGCTGACTCTTTATCTCAGCAAAACCCTTTATTAAACGAAGGTGAATTTCTTGCATCCGCATCCCGCCAAAGACATGGCCAACAGTCTTTCAAGAGTGTAATTAGGAGCACAGACTTATCTACCTTGGAGAGCTGCCAAGTAACTATTTCCAAACGCAGTGCTGACAAGGAAGGGCTCGGCACAGAGTCTCTGAGATGCACACACAGATCTTCACACGGCAGCAACAAACAAATTGTTTCCTGCAAAAGCCCCCTCCCCTTTTACTCCTCTTTTAATCCCTATGAGAGGGGCCATTCACTGTTCACCTGTGGCTTTACTCTCACGTCAACCCTTAGTTCATAAGTGTTCTTTTCTTCTGGCAGCTCTGCATATGCACACACTGGGAACAGGCTCCAGCTGTTCTTCTACCTCACTGCTGCCCGACTCCAAAGGCAGCAACTGCCAGCCTGCCCTGGCCCCATCTCTGCCTCTGATGCAGAGCCCTCGTCCGAGCCTTCCTCCACCTCCAGAACTGGCCCATGTTCCTCCCCAATCTCCTCACTGTCCGACTCTGCTGCCAGCTCTGCTAGCAAAACCATCATCACCCCCCCCTCTCTGAAATGGGTTAATCAACTTGCAACCTCAGCATATCTAACACCTCCCCACCACACTAACACCAAGGCTTCTAAGGCAGGGAAACTTAAGAGGCGAGTTGAGAAGTTTGTTCTTCAACCTGAAGGCCTGATCTAGAAGTAGCAACTCATCTCTCTGCGTGGAAAGAGACTCTCTGTGGAGGGGCAGGCAAGAGCTCATGGGAACCACTAACCTGTTTCCTCGTCTCTGGGAGGACATTCCGGTCCAGGAGTCCCAGCGGGCTCGTTCCAGCTCTTCAAATTTTTGGTGACAGGTCAGATACGTTTCGTCTGAAGTGTCTTCCAACTAGAAGACAAAGAAAGTGAAGGTCAAAAAGGTCTCCAATCTAGTTTGGAAATGATGGGGTGGGGGCTGGGGGGGGCACGAGGAAAAGAAGAGGAGCCAGAGAAAGAGGAGGAGGACTGTAAAATCGTTGGGACTCTCTGAGCTGGGTTGTTTTCTTGCAGACATTTCGTGACCCATCTATGCAATAGCATCAGTACTAGAAGGTGGGGGGGGCACAAAGTGTCGGAGGCGGAAGAAGAAGAGTAGGAAAAAAACAATTGTGGGGTCTTTGGTGGCTTTCTGAGCTGGTTTGTTTTCTTGCAGACCTTTAATGACCCAACTAGGGAACATCATCAGTGCTAGAAGGGAAGGGGTTTGCAGGGAGGGGGAGGAGAAGAGGGAGAGAAAGAGAAGGAGAGGGAAAGGAGAAGGGGAGAGAGAAGGAAAGAAAAAGAGAAGGAGAACTGTGGGGTCCTGGGTGCTCTCTGAGCTGGGCGGTTTCTTGCAGATGTTTCATGACCTAACTAGGCAACAGCATCAGAAGGGAAGAGGGTTGGCAGAGAAAAAGAGGAGGAGGAGGAGGAGGAGGAGGAGGAGGAGGAGGAGGAGGAGGAGGAGGAGGAGGAGGAGGAGGAGGAGGAGGAGGAGGAGGAGGAGGAGGAGGAGGAGAAGTAGAAAAAGAAGAAGAGGAGGAAGAAAGGGAGGAAGAGGAGGAAGGAAGGAAGATGTTGAAGAAAAAACAGATGAAAAAAGGAGAGAGAAAGGGAAGAGGAAGGAGAAGACAGGGAGGAGGAGGAGGAAAAGGGGGAGAAGAGGAGAAAAAGGAGGACGGGGAGGAAGAGGAAGAAGGACACGTGAAACTCGAAAAATTAGAATATTGTGCAAAAGTTCATTTATTTCAGTAATGCAACTTAAAAGGTGACATTAATATATGAGATAGACTCATTACATGCAAAGCAAGACAGTTCAAGCTGTGACATGTCATAATTGAGATGATTATGGCTTACAGCTCATGAAAACCTCAAATCCACAATCTCAGAAAATTAGAATATTGTGAAAAGGTTCAATATGCTAGGCCCAAAGTGTCCCACACTAATCAGCTAATTAAGTCATAACACCTGCAAAGGGTTCCTGAGCCTTTAAATGGTCTCTCAGTCTGGTTCAGCAGGAAGCACAATCATGGGAAAGACTGCTGACCTGACAGTTGTGCAGAAAACCATCACTGACACCCTCCATAAGGAGGGAAAGACTCAAAAGGTAATTGCAAAAGAAGTTGGATGTTCCCAAAGTGCTGCATCAAAGCACATTAATAGAAAGTTATGTGGAAGGGAAAAGTGTGGAAGAAAAAGGTGCACAAGCAGCAGGGATGACCACAGCCTGGAGAAGATTGTCAGGAAAAGGCCATTCAGAAGTGCTGGGGACTTTCACAAGTAGACTGAGGCTGGAGTCGGTGCATCAAGAGCCACCACACACAGACGGATCCTGGACATGGATTTCAAATGTCGTATTCCTCTTGTTAAGCTGCTCCTGAACAACAAACAACGTCAGAAGCATCTTACCTGGGCTAAAGAAAAACAGAGCTGGTCTGTTGCTCAGTGGTCCAAAGTCCTCTTTTCTGATGAGAGCAATTTTTGCATCTCATTTGGAAACCAAGGACCCAGAGTCTGGAGGAAGAATGGAGAGGCACACACTGCAAGATGCTTGAAGTCCAATGTGAAGTTTCCACAGTCTGTGCTGATTTGGGGAGCCATGTCATCTGCTGGTGTTGGTCCACTGTGCTTCATTAAATCCAGGGGCAACGCAGCCGTCTACCAGGAGATTTTGGAGCACTTCATGCTTCCTTCCGCAGACGAGCTTTATGGGGATGCTGACTTCATTTTCCAGCAGGAGTTGGCACCTGCCCACACTGCCAAAAGCACCAAAACCTGGTTCATTGGCCGTGGGATTACTGTGCTTGATTGGCCAGCAAACTCGCCTGACCTGAACCCCATAGAGAATCTATGGGGCATTGCCAAAAGAAAGATGAGAGACATGAGACCGAAAAATGCGGAAGAGCTGAAGGCCACTATTGAAGCATCCTGGTGTTCCATAACACCTCATCAGTGCCACAGGCTGATAGCTTCCATGCCACACCGCATTGAGGCAGTAATTGCTGCAAAAGGGGCCCAAACCAAGTACTGAGTACATATGCATGCTTATACTTTTCAGAGGTCCGATGTTGTTCTATGTACAAACCTTGTTTTATTGCTTGCATGTAATATTCTAATTTTCTGAGATTGTGGATTTGGGGTTTTCATGAGCTGTAAGCCATAATCATCGCAATTATGACAAATCACGGCTTGAACTATCTTGCTTTGCATGTAATGAGTCTATCTATTAGTTTCACCTTTTAAGTTGCATTACTTAAATAAATGAACTTTTGCATGATATTCTAATTTTTCGAGTTTCACCTGTAGAAGAAAAATAACAAGAAAAAGTAGGGGAGGAGGGAGAAAGGGAGGAGGAGGAGGAGGGAGAAAGGGAAGAGGAAGAAGCAGAAGATGGAGAAGGGAGGAGTTGGGGGAGGAGGAGGAAGGAGGAGAAGAGGAGTGAAAAAGGGAAGAGGAAGAAGCAGAAGACAGGGAGGAGGAGGAAATAGGAGGTGGAAGAGCAGGAAGATGGAGAAGACAGAGAAGGAGGACTAGTAGTAGTAGGAAGAGAAGACGACAGGGAGGAGGAAGGAGAGGACAGGAAGAACGAGGAGGAAGTAGTAGTAGTAGGAGGAAGACGACAACTGAGGGGAATCTCTGAGTCTGGCTGTTTCCTTGGCAGATGTTTCGCAACCCAACTAGGGAACGTCATCAGGCCCTTGTGTCGTCCTTCCCCATTGTACCAGGCCAGGAATCTCATGTCCCCTTCCTCTTCCTTCCACTCCTGAATTGTAGCTGCGGGTCGCGCAATGTGTACGTAGAAACCCCCCCCCACACACACACCCCAAGCTTGAGGATCGACCCACAACCACACAGGTCCCCCCCTTACCTCTGTGTCCGCTTCCTCTAATATCACCAACTCTTTGGGATCCACTGTTCTCCAGCTAGAGAGAGAGAAAAAAAAGGGGGGGTAATCAATCGGTTGATTTTGTTTAGTGACAGTTGGAAGATACGACAGGGGCCTGAGATAAAAGAAAAAAAGTGGCCCAGGATCCATTTTTCCATGCTTCCAAAGCTCGTGATAAGCCCAGGGTCACACAATCGAGATTCAGATGCTTGGCAACAGACTCGGACTGTGCACTTAACAATTGCAGTGATTCGCTTAACAACCATGGCAAGGAAGGTCTTGGTGCAAATACTCTCAGTATAGATAAAAGATACTATGTGATTCACTTAATAACCACAGTGATTCACTTAATGACAGTGGCAAGGAAGGTCCTTAAACGGAGTCAAACTCACTGAAAAATGCTTCTCTTAACAACTGTGTGACTCAACCATCGCAGGGATCCCCTTTGCAACGGCAGCAGGAAAAGGCGTAAAATGAGGCCCAACTTACTCCGACAATTGCACTTCACAACTGAGCATCTTCCCTTAACCTCCATCTTTCTCAGGCATGGAAAATGGGGACCAGCATTGTGGTCATGAAGTTGAGGTGTCAGCTTTGGAATTCCCTCTAATGGAATTCCTTCTGGGAACAGGACATGGGGTTTCCCTACCCACCCCCTTCAAATTAAATTCCTTTTTGTCTTCAATTGTTAAAATTCCAGATTCTGGATTCCTCAGGAAATCAATTTGAGAATTCGCCCCCTCCCCAAATAAAATAAAATTAAACAAAATATAAAATACAATAAATTAAAATAAAATGAACAAAATAAATTAAAATAACAATTAAAATAAAGTAAAATAAAATAAATCAAATCAAATCAAAGAAATGAAATAAAATAAAATATAAAATAAATAAAATAATTAAAATTAAAATAAAGTAAAAGAAATGAAATAAAATATAAAATAAAAATAAAAAATTTCAATAAGTGAAACAAAATAAATAAAAAATAAATGAAATTAAAATAAATAAAAGAATTAAAAGAAAGTAAAAGAAATGAAAATCAAATAAAATATTAAATAAAATGAAATAAATGAAATAAAATATTAAATGAAATAAAATATAAAATAAATGAAATGAAACAAATAAAACTCTAAAATAAAATAAATGAAATTAAAATAAATAAAAAAGAATTAAAATAAAGGAATTAAGTAAAAAATAAAATAAAACATAAAATAAAATAAATGAAATGAAATAAATTAAGTTAAATAAAATAAAATAAAATAAAATAAATGCTGTAAAACTAAAATATTGTAAAATCAAATCAAATCAAAAGGAACTCACCTGGGGGTTAAAATCTCTTTATATTGCAATTTTTCCACCCGGGTGGCGGAGGCCATGGACATCGGAATGACGATGTTGTTGATATCATAGGAAGTTTCCACTTTTTTCTTTTTGGCAGGCTGCATGGGGAGAAAAAAAACCCACATACCACAACACACTCGGTGAAACTGATCAACCAACAAAAGACAACACAGTGGAATGGGGGCAGAAATCTTGCCACTTCGCAGGAGCGAAGGGGGCTTTTTATCTCTGAATAAAAGGGTTTTATCTGAAGATGGGGGTTGGACTAGATGACCTCCAAGGTCCCTTCCAACTCTGTTCATCTAATCTAATACTGAAAGGGTCTTGGGGGGGGGTTGATGGCACTTCCCTCTTACAGGATGTGTGTAGCTCAGGGTTGAAGGGGGGTCTCTCTGAGCAGGGGCACGGGGGGGGGTGGCGGTTGTCTTGAAGGCATTTCATGAGCCTGCTAGGTTACATCATCAGTATTAGAAGGAAGGGGGTGGGGATTTGCAGATAGGAGAATGACTGTGGGGGTCTCCTCAGATGCTCTCTGAGTTGGGTGGTTTTCTATCAGACGTCTCATGACCCAACTAGGGAACGTCATCAGGGCTAAAAGGGAGAGGGGAGTTCGTGGAGAGAGTAGAAAGAACTGTGAACATCATTAGTGCTGGGAGGGAGGGAGGGAGGGGACTGTGGGGTCCTTGGTGCTCTCTGAGCTGGTTGCTTTTCTTGCAGACATCTCATGACCCAACTAGGGAACATCGCCAGTGCTTATAAGGGAAAGGAGGAGGTGGTGGGAAGAAGAGGGAGAGGTGGAAGATGATGATGACGAGACGACAATAGATGAGAAGGAGGGGACAATAGATGAGGAGGAGAAAAAGAGGAGGAGGAGACAACAGATGAGGAGAAAAAGAGGAGGAAAATGAAGAAGAGGGGAGGAGGAGGAAGAGAACCACTGTGGGGTTCTCTGTCCTCCCTTGTCAGTATTTCCTTGCAGACGTGTCATGACCCAACTAGGGAACATCATCAGTGCTAGGAGGAGGAAGAGGTGGAAAATGACAAAGAGGAGAAGAAAAGGAAGAGGAGGAGATGAAGAGGAGGAGGAGAACGACAAATGTGGGGTTCTCAGTCCTTCTTGTTTCCCTGCAGATGTTTTGCAAACCAACTAGGGAACATCATCAGTGCTGGGAGTGGGCTGCCCTCTCCCTTTTCCACACAGCCCCTTTCTGGCTCACTTACCAATGCAGAGCTGCTGCTGCTGGCTGTGGTGGGATGAGGGGGCATGTGATTGACATGAGGAATGGGAGGGTTTTCAAGGCACAGAGGTGGCGGCGTGAGCGAAGCGCCCAGTTTGTTGGGCGCAGAACGTCGGATGCAAAGGCCGAAGCCAGCCAATCCTTTCAACAGAGCATCTGTTAAAAAAAAAAAGAGAGAGAAGGTGGGTCAGTCAAATCCGTCGTAAGTTGGGATGATGTGACAGAGGGGTTTGGGGTTCCACTGTAACTCCTGTTTTCTGCCAACTGATGAATGACTGATCCAGGTTTTCTGGCCCTGAGAAAAATCTTTTCTGATCGTTCGGTGGAAAGACGGCCACCTTCTTCGTCACACTTGACTTACGACCATTTGAAATTCCCCCGGCCCTGAAACGAGGGACCTTGGGACCATGTTTCAGATTTATACCCTTGACAGGATCCAAATTCAAACGTTCAGCCACTGACTCGTACTGATGATTTGGGGGGGGGGGGGTCACGCGCAATCCCTTTTGCCACCTTCCATCAATGGGGAAACCAGATGTGCTTTAACGACCGCAGAGTTCTGCTTTCTGGTGGGGCATTGCTTGGAATGCTGACAACTCACGTAACAATGGCTGGGATTCACTTAACGATGGAGGACATTCAAATTTAAAACTGTCTCCCTCCACCACGGAAAGGTCGGCAGTTGTACACAGGAGTGGGGCTTTCAAAATTTTAGCAACCAGTTCTCTTCCCGGTTGCTGGGTGGACATTGGCCATGGTGGACGTGGCCTAGTCAGCCTCCTGCACCATGGGGGGAGGGGCATTTTCACCCTCCTCGGGCTCTGAAGGGTTTCCTCAAGCCTCTGGGAGGGCGAAAACAGGCTCCCTGGAGGTCAGAAACGGGCCCGTTTCTGGCCTTCCAGAGCCTCCAGGAGGCCCGTTTTTCACCTCCCCGAGCCTCTGTGCAGGCCCTGTACTTACCTAGGATCCAAAATGGGCCACGTGGAGACTCCTGGGAGGGGCAGGATGAGCTAGGATTGGGGTTTGCTGGTTCACCGAACCGGCCATAAAAAATGGTAAGATTATCAACCGGTTCGCCCGAACCATGGCAAACTGGTAGCAGCCCACCCCTGGTCATACGTCAAGGACTGCCCCATCTTCCAAAGCAGGCGGTGATGACGACAACCCTGTGATTGAAATTCAGCTGCTTGGCAACCAGTTCCGATCCCTCTTTTGAACTACAAGGCCCATCAGGGAAATGGGACATGTGTCAAAGAGACAACAAAACTCCACCCGCACCGCCCCCCCCAAAAAACCATTCTTAAAAAAAACATTACTTATACCCGGAGCGGCAAGCGATGGGGAGCCAACATTGTTGGTTAAGTCTTTCAAGCTGACATGGGGCAGCTTCAGAAAATTGGGTTTGGGGGTCGACCAGTGGTCTTCTCGGAGCAAGGCCTCAAAGTGTAAATGCAGAGGGTTGCCTGTTGAAAAAAAGAGAGAAAGTAAATAAATCATGACATTTGAACCCTACAAAAGTTGAGACACAACTCAAGAGGCTTGTCCTCTTTTGAGTAAGACGGGTTGACAGCTTTGGTTCCTCATGCCATAACGTCTCATTAAGCTGGCAGGAAGCTTTGGTTTTTCACCCCGTGTATGTTGGAATGAAGGCCATGGGGTTTGTGTCGTGTGTGTGTGTGGGTATGGGTATGTGGGTATCTGCGCAATGGTTATCTTTGGAGGGCCAAATGCAAGGAAATATCATTTTAATGTATGCTGATTAGTGTGCATTTTCAAGTGACAGTAAAGTTTCTCTTCTCTTCCACCACGCTATTCTAATTCTATTGTCTATTCCATTCTGCAGTCTGTTCCATTCTATATTCTATACCCTATATCCTATTTTCTATTCTATTCTATTCAATTTCATTCTATTCTGTTCTGCATTCTATATTCTCTTCTCTTTTCTATTCCATTCCATTCTGCATTCTGTTCTATTCCATTTTAAATCCTATCCTATTTTCTATTCTATTCCATTTCACTCTATTCAGTTCTGCATTCTATTCCATGCCATATTCTAGAAGTGAAACTCGAAAAATTAGAATATAGCACAAAAGTTCATTTATTTCAGTAATGCAACTTAAAAGGTGACACTAATATATGAGATAGACTCATTACATGCAAAGCAAGACAGTTCAAGCTGTGACATGTCATAATTGAGATGATTATGGCTTACAGCTCATGAAAACCTCAAATCCACAATCTCAGAAAATTAGAATATTGTGAAAAGGTTCAATATGCTAGGCCCAAAGTGTCCCACACTAATCAGCTAATTAAGTCATAACACCTGCAAAGGGTTCCTGAGCCTTTAAATGGTCTCTCAGTCTGGTTCAGTAGGAAGCACAATCATGGGAAAGACTGCTGACCTGACAGTTGTGCAGAAAACCATCACTGACACCCTCCATAAGGAGGGAAAGACTCAAAAGGTAATTGCAAAAGAAGTTGGATGTTCCCAAAGTGCTGCATCAAAGCACATTAATAGAAAGTTATGTGGAAGGGAAAAGTGTGGAAGAAAAAGGTGCACAAGCAGCAGGGATGACCACAGCCTGGAGAAGATTGTCAGGAAAAGGCCATTCAAAAGTGCTGGGGACTTTCACAAGTAGACTGAGGCTGGAGCCGGTGCATCAAGAGCCACCACACACAGACGGATCCTGGACATGGATTTCAAATGTCGTATTCCTCTTGTTAAGCTGCTCCTGAACAACAAACAACGTCAGAAGCATCTTACCTGGGCTAAAGAAAAACAGAACTGGCCTGTTGCTCAGTGGTCCAAAGTCCTCTTTTCTGGTGAGAGCAACTTTTGCATCTCATTTGGAAACCAAGGACCCAGAGTCTGGAAGAAGAATGGAGAGGCACACACTGCAAGATGCTTGAAGTCCAATGTGAAGTTTCCACAGTCTGTGCTGATTTGGGGAGCCATGTCATCTGCTGGTGTTGGTCCACTGTGCTTCATTAAGTCCAGGGGCAACGCAGCCGTCTACCAGGAGATTTTGGAGCACTTCATGCTTCCTTCCGCAGACGAGCATTATGGGGAAGCTGACTTCATTTTCCAGCAGGAGTTGGCACCTGCCCACACTGCCAAAAGCACCAAAACCTGGTTCATTGGCCGTGGGATTACTGTGCTTGATTGGCCAGCAAACTCGCCTGACCTTAACCCCATAGAGAATCTATGGGACATTGCCAAGAGAAAGATGAGACATGAGACCGAACAATGCAGAAGAGCTGAAGGCTGTTAGGGATACACCCAAGCAGAATTCTGCACGGCAGTCAGGCAAATATGTGAGAAAAACGTTTTTGTAGCTTACACTCATTAAAAACAGATACACTGTGCTAGTTAAATAGTTTATTCCAGTAAGATTTTTAGCATAGTCAAAACAGACCATATATCATTCACTAGTGTTAAGCCTGGGTTCCCCAACCAGGGTTAAGGAGACAAGCTAAACAGAATGTGCAGCGTTAGTCAGATAGGCACACAGATAAATGAGTGAGATAAGTTTGTATGTTTTGTTATCATACAGTAAAAATAACAGATACGCTTGTGCTATCAAAAATATAGTTTATTCCATTATGAGTTCATAGCATAGTCAAAATAACAGTCCAATAGTCATGTATCATTTTAGTCAGTCCATTCAAGGATATTCAGTTAGCAAAGTCCGTGTAGAATATCCTATGTCAGTTCACTGACAAATCAGTCCTTTGTCTCTCTCCCGTTCGAGTAACACAGTCTTGAGTCCATGCAGTAATTAGGGATCATCAAAGCCAGAGAGAGAGCAAGCTGTCCTCTTGCTTCTTTTAAAGTGCTTTCACAACCACTCCCTTAATTACATTCCTATATTTAAAGTTGCAGACACTTTAACTTACAAACTATGATGACATATTTATTATTTTTCCTAAACCAGTCAGGGTAAACAATGTTATCCCTAACAACAAGTTCAGGCCGTCCAGGGATTATTCAGTTGCAAAGTCCAGTGTCGAAAAAGAGGTCAGTAAACTTACAAATATCAGTCCAGTAATATATCTCCTTGCAGTAGAGATATATGAAGAAGTCAAACCTCCTTTCTTCCTTCAGCAGCAGCAGCAGGGAACACGCACTTATCAAACCATCAATCCATCATTGTCAGCAATCAATTCAGTAAGCCAGCAATCACTCAAGTTCTCTTGCTCCCTCTTCTTTCTATAAAGGAATTATGTTGTGGCCTATATGGTGCAGACTTTTTATGTTCAACACCTGCCATCTTCAGTCTATTTTGGAATTTATTATTTATAAATTCCGTACCATTATCAGTTGCAAGAGTTACTAGTTTCCTTTTAGTTTTTCTTTCTGCAAACTTCAACCAATTAAAGAAATTCTGATATGTTTCCGTTTTACTCTTCATTAAATAACAGAAACCATACCTAGAATAATGATCCATTATACTTTATAATGAGCACCTCCCACACTTGGTTTTTTAGGACCTATAATATCAGCAAATACGACCTCTAGAGGCTCCTTAGTTTTAAATCCATTAATTCTATTTGCTGGTATTTCCTTGCTTTTTTCTTGACTGCAAGCATTGCAGTGCAAATACTTACTGCAAGGCTTCAGTTTTATACCTTTAGACAGTTCAACCGTTTGCTTGAGCATTTTAAAATTTATATGCCCTAAACGTCTAACAAATGTATGCATTCATCATGAGGTTTAACGTTATTATACACTGTGTCAGCCACCTCTAATTAATTATCTTTTAACACATACAATTCACCTTTTAAAGTTGCAGTCACTTTTTTACCTTCCTTTTCTATTATGCAGTTTTCTCCCCTAAAGGTAACTACATAACCTAGTTTAATCAAAACTCTAACCGAAAGCAAATTAAACTTAAGTTGTGGTACATATAACATTTTTACATTTTCTTTTATGCAACAACAATGTGCAATACCTTCACCTTTTGCTTTCATTTTCCAGCCATTAGCTAATGATATCTGTTGTGAACTCGTGGGCATCTTAATAAATCTTTTCTTATCTTTTGTTATGCAGTGCGATGCTCCACTATCTACAACCCATAAATTATTATTCACAGTTTCGTTGCTATACATGGCTAACTAAGCATTTTTCATCCTTTTGATGCCTTTTAGCATTCTGGCTGGCATTGTGGCGTTTTCCTTTCTTGCAGAATCTTGCCAAATGTCCTTTTCCTCCACAATTAAAACATTTTCTAATTGTATAGGCTGTGGAAGATTCTTTATCTTCTTGTGGTTTTTCCCTTCTCAGTTGATCCCTTTCAAGCCTTCTCCTGGCTTCTTCAATTAATCTGCCAGTAATGTCAGTTAATGTGAGGTTATCTTTTGGCAGTACTTCCAGTGAAGTTACATAGTCGTCATAGCTCTCATCTTACGAAGACAAAATTATATAAACCTGATGTAGTTCTGTGAAGATAAGTTCTTTTTCATGCAGTTCCTGAAAAATTCTCTTCATAGTGTTTATATGAGTCAACATGTCTCCATTCTTTTGAAGATGTGTTCTGAACAGTTTCCGTGTAAGATTTATATGTGCTCCTACACTGTCTCGAACATAAATCTTCTTTAAATTCTCCCAACATTTTGCAGCTGTTTCTTCTCCACAAATATGGACAAGCTGCTGGTCACAGAGTGTCAGTCCTATTATACAGAGAGCTTGCTCATTCTTCAGTTTATATTCTTGTATTTTCTGGGCATCATTCTCATCTTCTGGATCCCATGCATCTACTTCTGGTGGGTTTTGTATTATACTCCACAAACCTTCTCTGCGTAGAAGTTGGCTACATTTCATAGACCATGAAACATAGTTTGTTCCATCCAGTTTGGATATTACAGACAAACTTGGTAAATCGACGTGTGCCATCTTTTTCTGGATATTAAACTATAATTAATAAAACACAGCTGTCTGTTTACAGTATTGTGTAACTACACTAACTCTCACTTTATATAAGCCTGTTATATCCTGGTTAGTCTGACTGTGCAGCTGGGCCCATAACCAGTGTTAGGGATACACCCAAGCAGAATTCTGCACGGCAGTCAGTCAGGCAGGCAAATATGTGTGATAAACGTTTTTGTAGCTTACACTCAGTAAAAACAGATACACTATGCTAGTTAAATAGTTTACTCCAGTAAGATTTTTAGCATAGTCAAAACAGACCATATATCATTCACTAGTTCAGGCCGTCCGGGGATTATTCAGTTGCAAAGTCCAGTGTCGAAAAAGAGGTCAGTAAACTTACAAATATCAGTCCAGTAATATATCTCCTTGCAGTAGAGATATATGAAGAAGTCAAACCTCCTTTCTTCCTTCAGCAGCAGCAGCAGGGAACACGCAGTTATCAAACCATCAATCCATCATTGTCAGCAATCAATTCAGTAAGCCAGCAATCACTCAAGTTCTCTTGCTCCCTCTTATGGCGGTTTCACAACTGCACCCAAAATTACATGCTTTGCTGTTTGAAGTGACACACACATCAATTCACTATCATAGTTTATATATATTATTTTACCCAAACTACATCAGGTAACCTTGTTATTCCTAACAAAGGCCACTATTGAAGCATCCTAGTCTTCCATAACACCTCAGAAATGCCACAGGCTGATAGGTTCCATGCCACACCGCATTGAGGCAGTAATTGCTGCAAAAGGGGCCCAAACCAAGTACTGAGTACATATGCATGCTTATACTTTTCAGAGGTCCGATGTTGTTCTATGTACAAACCTTGTTTTATTGCTTGCATGTAATATTCTAATTTTCTGAGATTGTGGATTTGGGGTTTTCATGAGCTGTAAGCCATAATCATCGCAATTATGACAAATCACGGCTTGAACTATCTTGCTTTGCATGTAATGAGTCTATTTCATATATTAGTTTCACCTTTTAAGTTGCATTCCTGAAATTAATGAACTTTTGCATGATATTATTTTTCAAGTTTCACCTGTATATTATATTCTCTTTTCTATTCCATTCCATTTTTTTCTATTCCATTCCAGTCTGCATTCTATTCTATTCCATTCTAAATCCTATCCTATTTTCTATTCTATTCCATGACATATTCTATATTCTCTTTTTTATTCCATTCCATTGTTTTCTATTCTATTCCATTCCATTTCATTCTGTTCTATTCTGCATTCTGTTCTGTTCTGTTCTATTCTATTCCATTCTATATTCTATATTCTGTATTCTATATCCTATCCTATTTTCTATTCCATTCCGTTCTCCATTCCATTTTATTCTATTCCATTCTGCATTCTAGTCTATTCCATTCTAAATCCTACACTATTTTCTATTCTATTCCATTTCATTCTATTCAGTTCTGCATTCTATCCCATGCCATATTCTTTTTTCTCTTTTCTATTCCATTCCATTCTATTTCGCTCTGCATTCTATATTCTATTGTCTTTTCTATTCTATTCCATTCTATTTAATTCTGCATTCTATTCTATTCATATTCTATTCTGATTCCATTCCATATTCTATTCCCTCAACGCCCGTGTGGCTCACTTAACAAGGCCTGCGAGACCCTAAACGATGGTGTAAAGAACAGTCGTAAAAAGAGGCAAGCCTCCCTTCACCACTGTCTCAATTAGCAGTGGAAATGTTTTTTGTGCTTGCAAACAGAACGGGGGGGGGGAGCGAAGGAGGCTGGAGAGTAATTTCAGAGAGGGTTAGGAAGGGGAGGAGTTGCGGACCGTGTAAAGTTACTTGCCATGCGGGAAGGAGAGGATGGGGTGGAAGCCAGAGTCCAGCAGCGCGATGCGTTCCTCCAAGGACATGGCCTCTGGGTCGAGGGTAGGCAGTGAGGCCTTGAAGTTGCACAAAATGCAGGAGTTGGGCTGCTCGCAGGTACACTTCAGGCTGAGCTGCTTCAGCGGCTGCGGGGTGAGAGAGAGGACACAGTGATAATGACGACTTGAACAGCTCTTTGGTCCCCTGGTCTTAGGACTTGAAAGTTGGTTGGGGGGGTTCATTGCTGGAGGCTTGAAGAAAACCAATGGGACAGCCAGTGATCTGAAACAGCAGAGGGTTCTTCCGCTGGGAGCAGGGGGTTGGACTAGAGGACCTCCGAAGTCCCTTCCAACTGTTGTTGTGATTCTGTAAGGGTCTCCGGCTTGAGCAGGTTGGTCTAAATGACCTCCGAGGTCCCTTATAACTCTGCCCTTCTATGATTCTGTAAGGGTCTCCTGCTAGCGGGGGGTTGGACTAGAGGACCTTTGAGGTCCCTTCCGACTGTTACACTGAGGAAAAGGAGAGGAAGGAGGAAGAGGAGGGAGGACTGTGGGGTCCTGGGTGCTCTCTGAGCTGGGTGGTTTTCCTGCAGATGTTTCATGACCCAACTAGGGAACATCATCCATGGCAGAAAGGAGTAAGATTATATTGTACGTCTACAGAGAGCAAACCCCACACTCCTCCTAGCACTGATGATGTTCCCTAGTTGGGTCATGAAATGTCTGCAACAAAACCACCCAGCTCAAAGAACACCAAGGATCCCCCAGTTCTTCCTTCCTTTCTCCCTTCTTTCCCACTTTCCTTCCTTCCTTGCTTCCAGCCCTGGTAATATTCCCTAGTTGGGACATGAAATGTCTGCAAGAAAACTACCAAGCTCAGAGGTCCCACTCCTTCCTTCCTTCCTCCCTTCCTTCCTTCCTTGAGGATGTTCTCTAGTTTGGTCATCACCCAACTCAGAAGGACCCCATTTGAAATGTCTGCCTCGCCTTCCAGCCTTACCTTTTGGTTCAGGTGAGTGATGGAGCTGAGCCTCACCAGCCGGCGCTTCTTATACCTGCAGATGGGACGGATCCGGGCTGCCACACAGCTGTTGTCCAGAGCCGAGGCCACACTGGGCAGGCTGTGGTTCACCAGCGGGGGTTTCTTGAGGTGCCACTCAGCGGCCGGGCCTTCAGCAGAGCTGCCGCTGGTGGCACAGGTGCTCAAGCTGGGAGGGTCAAAGAAGAAAACCATGAAAATTATCTCAGACGCATCTTAAACAGGGATGTTGGACCTTCCTGCCCAGAGTGCTTGCAAAAGAAATAGGCAGGAAACGAATAGCACAACTATAAGGGGTCAAATTATGAGCATTCAAAGGTGCCAACATTCCCCACCAAAGGGACTTATCAGCCCGGTTCAGGCTTGCGACGTGGCCCCCCCAAAATCACGATGGCATTGTGGCACCACCCCTCATTTACATTTCTATTGGAAAGTAGCTCTTGGAGAGAGAAACTAGCTGAGAGAGAGAGAGAGAGAGAGAAAGGGAGGCAGGAAGAAAGAAAAGGGAGAGAGCAAGTAAAGGAGACGAAGGAAGAAAGAGAAGGAAGAAGAAAGGGGAAAAAGGAGGGAGTGAATGAATAGAGGGAAAGAAAGGAAAAGAGAAAGAGAAAATGAAAGAATGAAAGAGGAAGAAACAAAGAAAAGATGATGGGAGGGAGGCAAGAGAGAGGCAGGAAGGAAGAAAAGGAAGAAAGCAAGTAAAGAAGGAGAGGAAGAAAGAGACAAGGAAGAAAGGAAAAGAGGGAGGGAAGGAATAGAGGGAGAAAGATAGAAAAAGGAAAAAGAAAATGGAAGAATGAAAGAAAGAGGGAGGGAGGGAGGGAGGAAGGAAGGAAGAAGAGATGGTGGGAGGGAGGGTGGCAAGAGAGGCAGGAAGAAACGAAGAAAGAAGAGGGAGAGAGCAAATAAAGGAGGAGAGTGTTCTGTTTTTAAATTGCTGGCTAAATATAAAAACAGTTAGATAAACTCTGCAAAGGCTTCCGTACAAAGTTTCTTTATTGGATTACAATAGGCATCCTCAAGGTATAACTCAGAGTTATGTCGAGATTCATCTTATGTCCAAATCTTTGCATAGTTGACTTCATAGTATGAAAATACAGTTATCTTCATCCCATAACGATGGAGCAAAGGGATCCAGCATGCTGCTGGGTCCAGGCAAGAAAGGAACAAAGGCTTCCCCCAACCCAACTAGAGGTCAATTCAGTGACCAATCAAGATTACAGATGTGACCACATGACATGAACTACATTTCCCATGAGGCATTCCCTTTAAGGGGACAGCTCCGAATTCCTAATTAACCATATACTGTCTGGACAGCACAGAGAGGAAGGAAGGAAGAGACAAGGTGGAAGGAAGGAAGAGAAAAAAGGAGGACGGGAAGGAATAGAGGGAGGAAGAAAGGAAAATAGAAAAAAGAAAATGGAAGAATGAAAGAGAAAGGAAGAAAAGAAAAACAGGAAAGAAAGGACAGACAGAGTGGGAGGGAGAGAGGCAGGAAGAATGAAGAAAAAAAGGAAGAGGGAGAGGAAGTAAAGCAGGAGAGGGAGGAAAGACAGAAACAGAGAGGGAGGGAGGAGGGAGGGAGAGAAGGAATTCGTTTTTAATGTTGACCAGTCTGTTCACAGTAAAAAATAATAAAGGTTATTTTATCTTATCTTATCTTATCATCCTATCCTATCCTATCCTATCCTATCTTCTGATTCCAGAAAGCAGGAGAAGCTAACAAGCCAGGAGATCAGAGGCTTGTCCAAAGCACCAAAGCAAAACAATTTCTATATATATATTTGAAGAAGGGGGAAGAGATTAAAATCAGCAAACTTCCAGACCCGTCAGCTTAATGCCGATGCAGATGCTTGGAAGTTTCCAGAGAAAAGGATCAAAATACAGTTTCAATGACCTTGAAAAAGGGATGGCAACCACAATGAGCTCTTCCTTATAAATTTCATCCGCTTCAATCTTGCAGGATAAATACAATGATCTGTTCACTATAAATTGTACCCACTTAAATATTGTAGGATAACCACCACAATCTGTTCATTATAAATTTACCCACTTAAAGCATCATCATCTTTAACGACCCCATCATCCCTTGCTAGCAGTGTTTACTGGCCGGATGCCCTTCCTTTTTTTTTTTGAAAACAGTTTTAATAATTTTAACAACAAACAAAAACACATAAAACATAAAAACATCATCCTTTCCTTCATAAGTTTAGGTGTATCGGTTGGTTTACCACTTTTTTTTGTGCATCCATTTCATAGTCTCCATTGTAGTTATATTACATAATAGCTCATATTATCAATCAACAATTATATAGCCTGATATCATTATTGAACAATCATTTAACTATAATTTTATTAATTCATACTTTAACGAGATAACTATAGTTTACTTAATTTTATAGCAAATCATAAAGTCATACCAAGTCTTAATAAAATTTCATAAAAAATAGTATCAAAGAAAAAAAAATATTATTTCCTAAAATTCTATATATTCTATTATTATATTTTATTATCTAGCCATTGATAAAAAAGGTCCCAAATTTCAGAGAATTGTTTATCTTCTTGTTCTCTAATTTCAAATGTCAATCTACTCATTTCAACACATTCCAATATTTTCTTAATAATTTCTTCCTGTGATGGTATTTTCTCACTCTTCCAATTTTTAGCAAATACAATCCTAGCCGCTGTTAATACATTTACAATCAAATATTTCAAATTTTTATTGTATGTGTCAGGTAAGATTCCCAATAAAAAAATCTCTGGTTTTAAATCTATATGTTTCCTTGTCATTTTTCCAACCATATGCGAATTTTAGTCCAATATTTTCTAGCATCCTCACAAGTCCACCACATATGGTAATATGAGCCAGGTATCTGATGACATTTCCAGCATTTTTCAGATTTATTCTTGAGCATTCTTGCTATTCTTGTCGGGGGGAAATGCCACCTGTAAAACATCTTATACAGATTTTCTTTATATGCTGTTGACATTGTCATTTTATAATTTTGAGACCACAACTTTTGCCATTTCTCTAAATCAATCCCATATCCAAAATTCTTCCCCCAAGCAATCATTGTTTCTTTAACTTGTTCTTCCTCTAATTTAATTTCCAACAAATAATTATATAATTTTTTAAACACTTTTTCATCAGTACCTGTCAAAATCCTATCTAGGTCAGTCAATTTATCATAGAATCCCTCTGTTTTAGAATCTTGAACATACCTTGAATGTATTTGCACATATGAAAACCGATTCATCTTTATAACTTGTACTTCTAGATTTGTAATCGTTTTAAGTTCACCCTTTTCATCCAATATTTCCCCATATCTAACTGTTTGTTCCTTCTTGTATGTTACAGGATAAGAAAAAGCTTCAATAGTTGATAACCAAACTGGGATTTTCAAATAACATTGTCTCTTAATTTTCTCCCAGTTTAACCATGAAGACTCCCGTATATAATGCCTTCTAAAATAGCTCTGCGATTTGGTTCCCTTATACCACAGAAAAACATGCCAGCCCAGTAATAAATCATGTCCTTCTAGTGTCAACAATCTAGTCTTTCTTAATATTATCCATTCTTTAGCCCACATCAAATTTGCAGCTTGATAGTACAACTCCCAATTAGGAAGGCCAAATCCTCCTCTAATTCTAGTATCCTGTAAAAGTTTTAATTTTATTCTCGCTTTCTTGCCTTGCCATATATACTTCAACACAATTTTATTTAAGTCTTCAAAATAATCTTTGCCAAGCTTAATTGGTATTGTTTGGAACAAATATAAAATTCTGGGTAAAATATTCATCTTGATTGTTGAAATTCTGCCTATTAATGACAATTGTAGATTTCCCCATTTCGTCAAGTCCAACGCTATCTGCTGTTTAAGTTTAATGTAATTGTTCTCTTTTAATGTACTACATCTTGCTGTCAAATGTATCCCCAAATACTTAACCTTGTTCATGACTTGAATTTTCAATAGGTCTGTCAATTCTTTTTGTCTTAATAGCATATTCTTTGTCAAGCTCTTTGTTTTATCTATATTTATTTTCAAACCAGCCACCTTGCCATATGCCTCTATCTTTTCCAATAATTTTGGTGCTGTTTCTAAAGGGTCTTCTAAAATAAAAGCCAAATCATCAGCAAAGGCTTGCAATTTAAATTCTTCCTTTTTAATTTTCATTCCTTTTATACTCTTTTCGTCTCTAATATTTCTATTTAACACTTCCAAAGTTAATACAAATAGCAAAGATGATAATGGGCATCCTTGTCTTGTGCCTTTTCTTATGTTAATAGAGTCTGTAAGTTCTCCCTCTATCATTACTTTTGCCGTTTGCTTATAGTATATGGCTTCTATTGCTTGAATAAATTTTCTGCCAAAATCCATCTGTTCCAGTAGTAGTAACATAAAACTCCAGTTGACATTATCAAATGCCTTTTGGGCATCTACAAATATCAAAGCCATTTGCTTTTCAGGGTGTGCCTCATAGTATTCCAAAGTATCCAGGATTACTCTCATATTATCTTTGATTTGTCTCTTTGGCAGAAATCCATTTTGATCAGGATGAATAAAATTATTTTAGTATTTTTTAAGCCTTTCTGCCAAAATTGAAGTGAAGATTTTATAGTCTGCATTCAATAAAGAAATAGGTCTATAATTCTTAATTTGTAATGGATCGGCCCCTTCTTTTGGAATAAGTGTAATGTAAGCTTCTGACCATGTTTCAGGTATCTTCTTATTTGACATAACTTCATTCATGACTTCTAGCAATGGAATGTTCAACGATTCTTTTTTTTTTTTTTTGAAACAAATTTTATTAATTTTAAAGACAAACAACACATCATTAACCATTAAGTACATAAAACCTCTTAACATTATAAATTTTTACAAGTCGGATAAAACATTATTTTTATACAACATAATTCTAATTTATCCCATTTCCATATGGACACATAAATATCTTTCAGCAAATTTCTCATTATTTCTCTTTACTCTTATTCAATTTCATTTCTTTTCTATATTTATCCATTTTATAGTCATCATATTCATTTCTTTCTGACTTGTTTACAATTACATTCCTCCAAGGTTTTATTCTTTTTTTTTTTTTAAAAAAAAAAAGATTTTTAACAATTTTACAGAAGACACAATACACAAACATACAAAACACAAAACATAAACAAAACTAAAAGATTTTTTCTAAAGATTGTCTGATCCCGGGTTAAAACTCTTCACACAGACACAAATTCAAATATCATATTCACCCCATATATCCTTCCATATCTTATTATCATTTTCTTTTTATATATATATATATAAAAACCATTTTTATAAAAACAATGCACAAAGAATCAAGGCATAACAGCTTATAAATTCTTTTCTAGGAAAAAATAATAGTAAAAAAACCAATAGAGCATAACAATTCCAAATTATAGTATCAATACTTTATCTATTTAACTTCATATCTTATCCCTACTTCTCCTTTTCATCCAAATTATTTCTTAATTAAAATTTTATTGCCTTTTATCAATATACAAAATCCAAAAAAACCCATAACAAAGCCTTTATATATCCTTCCATATCTTATTACCATTTTCAATAACATTCTTTGTCTGTTCTATTTCCAACTATCCATTCATCTTTTTTCTTTTACTATACTTCTCCTATACACCAATTGGAGTAACATCTATAACTCATTACCCTAACTTAAGAGTACCTCGTGTAACAATTTTTCTTGGGATTCTGTTTAAAAGATTCTAAAATTACATAATGAATTTTATACTCTAAATACACATATAAAAACACAAACCTATGTACCCTCCAGAATCCCTCTCTTATCCTAAATTAAATTCACCCATTGTCTCTAAATAAACTTTTTTTCTTTAGATCTTGCTTCCCCCCACCAAGTCCTCTCCTCCCCCCTTTTCTCTCCTGCTTATTCTTCTCCTTGCCCTTTTTACCCCTTTGTTTTTTCTCCTCTCTTTTTCCACTCCTTTTCCTTTGCTTTCTAACCTTGCCTCCACCTTTTCACTCATTTTTCTCTCCTTTGGTTGTTTTTACAATTCTTAAAATCCCCTTTTTCTTATCCTTTTTCTCCTCCTCTCCGGAAGGGACCCATTGTTCATCAAAGATGGCTTCTTCTTCCTCTTCTTCCTTGTCCCAGTCCTTCTGCTGCGTAATCAACTTTTCATAAGTACATAACGCCATTTCCAATTGAAACAAAGCGCCCAAAGAATCTTCCTTTTTATATTTTTGATATTCAGTCTTTAGTTCATCCACAAACAATGCCATTATGAAAAGAGAAACTTTTCCCAAAACAACCACCAGTATTTTTAATCAAAAACAATTAAAAAAAAATTCCAAAAGTTAATACTTTTCTTCCTTCTTCTCTTTCTCTTTCTGGGGTTAATGTTTAGTCAAAGAGGTCCAATTACCATATATCTTTCTTTGGGATTCTAGGCAATCTCCTCCTTTTTCAGCTTCTGCTCCAATTTTTTTTCCCTCTCCCTTCCCACTTAAAATGTCAATTTTAAATAATCAGAAATCCATACCTCCAACAAGGGTTTCCAATTTCTTAAATTTTTCAATGTCCAAAAATCCTTTTGTTCCTTAGCTTCAACTCTCAAAACAATTCACTTTCGATGTCCAATATATCCAAACATTTCTGCTGTTTCCATGGGGTGGGAGAGTGAAGAAAAAACGAAAGTTCCCTTTAACAGCTTCTCCGCCGCTTTCGCTCTTCTTAGGGATACAATGTATCCTCCAGCAATTCAAACAGCTCAGTTCCAGGCAATTTAAAGGATGTTACTTGACCCGGCTCAGACAAAACTTTCACTCTTCACATTTCCTCCAGCACAATCTTACCCGGTTGCTGGCTTCTTCGTGGCGGCCATTGCTGACCGCCGCTCCACCGCCTTGGGAAAAAGGGGTTTTTCCGGAGAAGGGGGGGGTCTGCGACACCCCCACCTCCCTGTCCGACTCCCCTCTCTCTTCAGCTGTCCCTACAGGGCAGCCATATCCCCCTGACCCATCTGGGTCGGGGGTACCTCGACGGCTAGCACAGCAGGAATCGCGAGCTGTCGCGAATTCCTGCTGCCCCGAAGCCACGCGAAACCGGAAAACCGGAATGTTCAACGATTCTTGTAGTGTTTTATAAAATTCTGCCGGAAGCCCATCTGGACCTGGTGCTTTTCCATTATTCTGTCTGTTGAGTGCTTCGGTTAGTTCCATCATTGTTATAGTACTTGCTAACATTTTTTCAGTCTCTTTAGGTATCTTGGGTAGGTTAGCATTTTGTAAATACTGTTTAATTTTTCCCTCATCAATATCCTCTTGTTTATATAGTTGTCCATAAAAGTCTCGAATAATTGCCTTCTTCTCCTTATTACAATAACACATTTGACCTTGATCATCTATTAACTGTAATATTTTGCTTGATTCTTTCTCCTTTCTCAGTTTGTGTGCTAACCATCTACCTGGCCTATTTGCATCTTCAAAATAGTTCTGTTTAGCACTTCTAATTTTTTGTGTCAATTCTTTCTCTATCTGACCCATTTTATGTTTAATTATGTCCATTTTAAGTTTAATATCTTTTTTCTGTGGCATTTTCTGTAATTCTTTTTCCAGTTTTTTGTGATCATCTTCTAAAGCTTTGATGGTTTGCCTCTTCCTAATGTTTTTTCTTTGTATAGTCTATTATTAATCCTCTCGCGTACGCCTTCATTGTATCCCAAACATTCTGTATTGAAGTATCTTTTTTATTTTCACTAAAGAAGGCCAATTCTTTCTCCATCCATTGTGTGAAGTCTTTTTCCTTTAAAATAGTATTATTTAATGTCCATGTAGATCTTCTTTTTTGTCCTTTCCATTTAATTGTCATTGGATTATGGTCTGCCCATGTACTTGTTTCAATATTTATTTCTTGGATATTAGATATTCTGTTGAGGTCCAAATCATATCTATTCTGGACCATGATAAATGTCTGTTTGAGTAAAAAGTATATTGTTGAATTTTAGCATTTCTTTCTCTCCATATATCTTTTAAGTTTAATTCATCTATCATTTTGAAAAAGGATTTAGGGAGAGTCTATTTTGTCTTGTTGCTGGTTGCTGTATAGTCCAGCTTATTGTCTACAGTTCCACTGAAATCTCCCATCATAACTATGTTAATATAGTCCAGTCCCACTATTTTCATATGTAATTTTTTGTAAAATTCTTCTTGTTTATCATTTGGGGCATAAATTGCAACCAGGAGTGTTTTTGTATTATTATCCACTATTTCAACCATTAATACTCTTCCATCTTTATCAGTATGAATCAGTTTTGCTGGAATAGTTTCTTTAATGTATAAAACCACTCCTCTTTTCTTACAGTGAGTCAGAGAAGTAAATATTTTCCCTAATTTTAGTCGTGCCAATAATTGTTCATGTTTTTTTTAAATATGTACTTCTTGTAAACAAATTATAACAATTTCTATGAATATAAATGGACTGAATTCAGCTACCAAAAGAAGAATTTTTTTTCACAAATTGGCCGGATGCCCTTCCTGTCGTCGATGCAGAGTTTTGTTCAGCAGATATATTCTCATTGTGGAGGGAGAGGGAGAGGGAGAGGGAGAGGGAGAGGGAGAGGGAGAGGGAGAGGGAGAGGGAGAGGGAGAGGGAGAGGGAGAGAGAGAGAGAGAGAGAGAGAGAGAGAGAGAGAGAAATATCTGCCTCTACCTAGGATCGAACTCAGCCTCCTGATTGTGAGGCAAGAGGCTCCACCTCTAGGCCAACGCACCACTCAAAATTTATCCACTTAAATCTTGTAGGATAAAATATCACAATAGTCTAGTCCTGATAAATTTTATCCACTTATATTTTGTAGGATAACTACCACAACAATCTTTTAATCATACATTTTATCGACTGAAATCTTTATGGGGTATAACTCACCAGTTGCTGATTCCATTGACTTGATCGGGAGATGGGCAGGCTTTGGGGGGCTCCGGAGACCCATTGATGCGAGCGCAGGAGTGATTTTGACAGACCAGGTTCCTTAAGGACTGGGTGAGGTGAGAATTCTAGAAAGGAAAAACGCTATTAATTACTGGTTCCAAAAATGTTTTATTTCCCAGCACTGAAAAAGCTGGAGGAGAATAAGAATTAAAACAAATTTAATTAAAAGAATAAAAAAAATAAAACCATTAAAACAAAAGGAATGATAGAAAAATGCTCAACGCTATTTGCCATTTCAGCAGGGAGGATTCCCCTCCTTGTGGCTTTCGAAGACCTCTACCCACGAAGCCAAACAATTGCTGGATGGGGGATTCTGGGAGTTGATGTCCTCTCTTCTTAAAGCATGCCAGCTGGGGGATTCCAGGGGTTGAAGTCCTCACCTCTTAAAGCATGCCGGCTGGGAGATTCTGGGAGTTGCAGTCCAGTCTTAAAGTGGCCCTGACTGAAGCTCTTCTGTTTCTTTTCCCCCACTCAATCCAAGAAATAAGGACTTTTGACAATGCAGCTTTTCCAAAATTCGCCCCTCTACCCCCTTTTCTGGCTCAACCACTGTTCCTTGCGACTGGATGCATTTGCTACAATACCAACCTGTTTTTCTGCATTTTGGAGGAGATAAGGGATGCAAGGTGATGGTCCAGCGGGCACCTTCAGGTGGGGGGAGGAGGGAGGCAGGGCTGGGCTTTTCCTGGAGTTCATCCCCCCTGCAGGGGAGGCCAGGCGGCTTGGCGGCTTGAGCCCATCTTCCTGCTGGAGGCTGCCCAGGATAACTGGGCCCTGAGGAGGGGGGCAAAAAACCCACTTTGTATTATGTATTCTACTTGTATATTCTAGTGGATTGTGGCAGTAGATTCACAGCTGTTTACAAAATAATTGGGGGGACACCTATGGTAAATAGAAATAATTAGGGGTCCTTGGTGCTCTCTGAGCTTGGTGGTTTCCTTACAGACGTTTCATGACCCCGCTAGGGAACATCATGAGTGCTGCAAGGGACTATATGTATAAAACAGAGAGCAAACCCCATGCTTCCTCTTGCCCTGAGGTGACCTCGTTGGGATGTGAGCTTTGACCCCATTGTACAACCTGGTTGAGCAAATCCCTGCCTATTAACTCAGTCTCATGATTGTGGGAAGGTTGCCCCCCCCAAGGGGAATCCCCTAACCCCACGACACTGTGGTGACCATTGTAAAGATGAGCCAAGATGCTTCCAGCAAGGAAGGAAGCTTGTCCTTACCTTGTTGGCACGGAGCTGCTTGTAAACATCGGTCTGCTGCCTTATCCGATACTCCAGGTCCAACACCTGAGCTTGCAGCCACGTCCAGCGACAGATGATGGCCGCTCTCTCCATCGCCCACTGGCGCTGCGCCAGCTGGTGTCTGGGAAAAAAATAGAAGCATTGGCGCACTGGTGTTTGCATTCTTCGCACCCAGACACACACACTTAAAGAGGGATTTCAATCCATCCAAATACATACATGGTGTTGAGGTATTCCCAGTGAGGAGAATGAGTGCACTCAGGGAAATGTAGTGAGAGTGGTGAGGAATAACACATAACCAGCCTACAGATACACTGAATAGTAAAACGTAGGTTTTACTTCCTGTAAATGGGTAAACAAAGTCCAACAAACAGTCCAAATCATACACGGTTAAAGGAGGTAGTATTCAATAAAATCAGTCCAGGGATAATCCAAAAACAAAGTCCAGTATCATAAACAAAGTTCAGTAAACAGAGTTTGATAACAGTTTGCAAGACTCACAACAATCCAAGCAGAACTACTATCAGGCAAAAAGCAATCGGGAAATGCAAGAAGAGAGCAAACCAGATTTCTGGCTCCATCTTATGGCCGTCAGAGGAACCTCAGCCAATCACAATTACGGCATTCTCTTAAAGATACAACAGTGTTAAATGGAAGTTCCAAACTTCCGGTTTGTCGGCTTCGCTAGCGGCAGGGTTTCGCGATCCCTGCCGTGCTAACCGTTTTGGTGCCTCCGATCCGGATGGGTTTGGAGACTAAGGCTGCCTTGCAGAGGCAGCCGAAGATAGGGGGGAGCTGGTGAGGGGTTTGGGGGTGTTGCAGACCCCCTCCCCAGCCGACAAAACCCCCTTTTCTCAAGGCGGTTGAGCGGCCGTCTGCAATGGCCGCCACAAAGAAGCTGGCAGCTGGGTAAGACTGAGCAGGAGGAAGAGGGGAGAAAGTTTACAAGAGAAAGTTTTTTGGCTGATCCAGGACTTTAAGAGGCGTTTAATCCTGAGAACTATGACTTTTTGAAAAATACTTTGTTTCCAGAGGAGGATTTCAAGCGGCAAAATTGAGGTGCTGAAAGGAAAGTTTACTCTCCTTCCCTATGGAATCAACAAATGGCCATTGAGAAACCTGTTGTTTTTTATAAAAGGTAAAAACTTGGCTTCTTGTTATAAGTGGGAAGGGAAAGGACAAAAAAAAATATTAAGATCTTGCTAGAGGAGATGCCTTGAAGATCTTGAGACTAGAAATTGATTGTAACAAGGCTGTAAAATACAGATTGGGCTTTTTTTCTTTTCCCTTTTACTGATACCACCCCAGGAAGAGAAAGCGAGAACTTTGTGCGTTGTTTGGACTGACTGATGTCTCTGGGACTTTGAGGAATTGTTTTAACTTTTGAAACATTTTGGTTGCTCTAAGAAGAACAAAGAATGGCTTTATCTGATGATGAACTTAGAAAGGAATATCAAGAAAGTAAGGACGCTGTGAAAGAAGCTTTCCTTTCTCTAGAAATGGCGCTTGCTATTTATCAGCAAACACAAGAACAGATGGAGGAAATAGAAGAAGAAGGAAAAGATGCCATCTTCAGTGAATCTAAAAAATTAATTGAGAAAAGAGAAAGAAAGGAAGGAAAATGAAGGACTTAAGACTTAAAAAAACACTTAAGGAAAAAAATAAGATGCAAAACCAACTTAATGTTACTGTGCAAAAGGAGAAAGGATTACAACAGAGAGGGAAAGCTAAAAAGGCGGAGGTTAGTAGAGGGGAGGGGGTAAAAAGGCCAGGGGGGGTAAGAAAGGAAGGGAAAAGGGAGGGAAAAGCCACAAAGGTATGAAACAAGTTGGGAAAAAAGGTGGGTTTTTTTTAGGGATGAAGGGTAAGGTATAATTTTTTAAAAAAAGAAGATTCTGCAAGGTACATAAGATGGTACTATGTATTAGAAATAGAAAACTAGAATGTTATAAGAATTAATAAAAGATTAAAATATTGAAATGTTTAGTAATGACAGATTTTAAAATTTAATAAAAATGTAGCACTTGTTTTTTGAAATAGACAATCGGAATGTCATAAGATTTAATATTTAGATTTATTATCTAATTATATTATTATGAATTTATTATTTTTTTCTTTTTAAAGGTTAGTAGGTAGAATGTACTAAGCAGAATCAGATTGGGTATTAGGCGTTAAATAATTAAATAAAATAAATTAAATAAAATAGAAATAAGAATGAAAAGCGGGGAGAAGTTATATAGATGATATAGAATGGTAAATAAGATAGGTAATGGTATATAAGATGAGCACGAATTTAATTGAAGTCCATACAAAGAGAGGTAATCTGGGGCCAAACTACTTTCTTAAAAGAAGTTTTATATTTTTGTGTTTTGTGTATCTATGTTTTGTTTGAGAATTAATAAAACCTCGGAGGAATGTTGGATGAGAATAATGGTAATCAAGTCAGAGAGGAATGAAGATGATTATAAATTGGATAAATATAGAAAATAATAATAGTAACAATGAAATTGAATACGAAAAGAGAAATAATGAGAAATTTGTTAAGAGATATCTAGATGTTTATATTGAAATGGTGTAAAACAGAATTATGTTGCATAAAATAATATTCTACTCGACTTGTAAAATTAATAATGGAAAGAGGTTTTATGTATTTAATGGTTAATGATGGTTTGTCTGTCTTTAAAATCAATAAAAATTTGTTCCCCCAAAAAAAGTGTTAAATGACTATCCTGGTTTATATATTGCCAACCCAACAGTTGACTATCATTCCTAACACATGGCGTTAGTGTCTTTACACAGCTCGGGTGCCTCAGAGACACAAGGACTGAAATAAAGACTTACGTACATTCCCATACAAGTCTTCCTCATCAGCCAACTCCTAGGTTGCTCGAAGGAAGCCATGAGAAAGGAAACTCACGGCCAATCCTGGTTAAGCCTTTCTCGGCTCTGGCTTTTAACAACTGGGTTTTGTATTTCATATTTTTCTCTGGAAGGTCATTTGGCAAGCTTTCAAGTTCTGGCTTCTTGATTGTACTGATTAGATAGATATGGATGGATAGATGATTGATATTAGATCAGGGGTCACCAACCTTTTGGACCTCAGGGACCACCAAACTCATAATTTTAAATCCCAGGGACCACTAACCGGTTCTGTGGGCATGGCCTAATTTGTGGGTGTGGCTTGGTAGTCATGTGACTGGCTGGGCATGGCTTGTATGTAAATATTATCAATATTTATATAAATATTGAATTTTTTTATATAAAAAGAACTTTTTCCCAAAATCAGGCAAAGCAAACAGATTGAGTTGCTCACAGAATCATTCAATGATCTATCTATCTGCCATCGGCTAGCTCAGTCTCTCAAATTTGCTTGCTGTGAGTCTGCACTGAACAGAACTTTCAGTCCTAAGGAAGGTTCAGCTGTGCTTAAAAGCAGAGCCAAAGATCTAAAGACTAGCTAGAAAGCAAGAAATCCAACCAAAGCTAATCTAAATCTCCCGGCACGGCAGAACAGCTGATGGATGGAAAAGGGAAAAATAGCAATTTAGCAGGCAAGTTTGCCAGGTAAAGAGTGAATGGGCAGGGAGGGTTCCCGCGGGCCATGTGGGTGGCGCAGCATTGTGTTTCTGCACAGCCTGGATTAATTGCTTTGGGGGGGGGGTGCTCTGGGGGTGAGGTTTCTCTGCGGCCCACCAAAATTTTGCCACGGCCCACCTGTTGGCAACCGCTGTACTAGATGGATGGAAAGATAGAAAGATGATAGATACATACATACATAGGATAGATATGAAAATAGAAAGGTAGAGACAGACATAGATTAGAGATATAGATGATAAACAGTAAATAGATAAGATATGGATTGATGAGATATATAATATATATAGATTAGATACATAGATGATATAGACAGATAGATGAAATATAGATGAGAGATAATATATATAGATTAAATATATATAGATAGATGAAATACAGCTAGATAATATAGATTAGATACATAGATGATATAGACCAATATAGCTAGATATATATATAGATTAGATATAGATGATAGATAGTAGATGAGATATATCGATGAAATATATAGATTATATTGATTAGATTAGATAAGATACATAGATAATGTAGACAGAGATATACCACCCTGTTCTGACACTGAAGACATTACCGAGTTGGGTCATGAGACATCTGCAAGAAAACCACCCAACTCAGAGAGCACCAAGGACCCCACAGTCCTTCCCTCCTCCTCCTTCCTTCTAGCACTGATGCTGTTCCCTAGTTGGGTCCTGAAACGTATGCAAGAAACCCACCCAGCTCAGAGAGCACCAAGGAGCCCACCGTTCAGACCAGCCCTCAAGTTCAGATAGTCCACACATAAACCACCATGGGAAGTGTTGGCACACACCAGGTCAAGCTCCATATACACGTGTAGAACCCCATTCACATGCATATACCCATGTCAGGCTCCATTCACACATGTACGTTCAGGTCAGGCACCCTGCACACATCTCCAGCCCCTGGTCAGGAACCACCCACACATGTCCACACCCAGAAGTCAGGCTGCACTGACATGTGTTACACCGCCAGTCCCGGGGAAGCTCACCCCACCGGGGCCCTGTGTCAGAGCCTGGGGCCCTTGCTGTATCAGGAGTGCTCGAGCGAGGAGCCCAACAAAGAGGAGAAATAGAGCAACTCAGGTTCCATTCACACACACAAAGGAATATCAGGCTCCATTCACACCTGTACACCCAGGTCAAGTTCCTTTCAAATGTGTACACCCAGAAGCCAGGCTCCATTCACACATGTACACCCACGTCAGAGGCCATTCACATATGTACACCCAGAAGTCAGGCCCCCATTCACATGAATCCACACCCAGGGTCAGGCTCCATTCCAACGTGGCTCCACCCACACGTATTCACACACAGGAGTCAGGCTCCAAATATGTACATCCCAGTCAGGCTCCATCTACATGTTACACCCCCCATTCAAACACGTACACCTATCTAAGGTTCCATTCACATGTATACGTCCATCTCAGACTCTGTACACAGTACGCACCCATATCAGTCTATTCACATGTGTACTTCCATCTCAGACTCCATTTACACATGTCCACAGCCAGAACTCAGGCGCCATTCACATGTGTCCCCATTCACACGTGTACACCCAGAAGTCGGTCTCCATTCACACATCTACATACCCAGGCTCCATCCACCAGTACACAAACCGATATCACGCTCCATTCACACCTGTACAAATCCATCTCAGTCCCCTTTTACACGTCGACATACCCATTTCAGGCTCCATTCACCCGTTTACACACAGGTCAGGCTCCCATATACACGTGTTACCCGCACCATTCACTCTCCTACCCCATGCCAGGCTCCGTTCACACGTTGCATATCCAGGTCAGGGTCCAATTACACGTGTTAGACCGCAGAAAGACACACACACATTCCACACGTATTAAAAACCCGTGGAACCCCCCCCACACACCTCCCTTCCCAAAAGCAGCCCTGAGGAGACAACACTCACCCAAGCCCAGTGCTGCGTCGGGGCCCGCGGCCCGAGTCGGGGCCGTCGCTGTCTGAGGAAGAGGAGGCGGCGGAGGACGAAGACGACGACCAGTTCCCGAGCGAGGAGCCGGAGTAAGAAGAGGACGAGGAAGACGCGGCCGAGGCGCTCTCGGTGGCGTCGGAGTCGCAGCCCTGCTGGGCCGCCCGGAGCCGAGCTTGAGCTTCGGCCGCCAGCCGCCTCACCTCGGCCCCGCCGCCGACGTTGCGACCAGGCCGCGTCCGGCTTCGGCCGGTCACCAAGCCGTTCAGCTGGTGCCGGACGTGCCGTTCCACCTGCCGGCCTTGCAGAGCCCGGAGCCGACGGCGAAGGCTCCGTGCGTGGGTCCAAAGGACGGCTTGGCGGGCCCGGGAAGAAGCCAAGCGACGACGGAAGGTGGCCTCAGCCGCGTCAGACGCCGCCATCACTGGCGCCAAAAAAAAAAAATTACCTGAGGGCGGGCGGGGGCTC
>JAUCBL010000285.1:0-126062 GCA_033807585.1 Hydrophis major
GAATAAAATTCAGAAAAGCTTAGAATACAGAACAGAACAGAATTCAGAATTGAAGAGAATAAAATTCAGATTAGAATAAAATTCAGAAAAGAATTGAATTCAGAATAGAATTTAATTTAGAATAGAATAGAATAAAATTCAGAATAGAATTAAATTCAAAATAGAATAGAATTGAGAATAGTATAAAATTCTGAATAGAATAGCATAAAATTCAAAACAGAATAAAATTAGGGAACAGAATCGAATAAAATTCAGAGTAGAATCAAATTCAGAATTGAATAGAATAAATTCATAATGGTATTGAATTCAGAATAAAATAAATTTCAGAATAGAATAGAAAATAGAATAAAATTCAGAAAGGAATAAAATTCAGAACAGAATAAAATTCAGAAAAGAATTATATTCATAATACAATTTAATTCAGAATAGAATAGAATTCAGAATAGAATTAAATTCAAAATAGAACAGAATTCAGAATAGTACAAAATTCAGAATAGAATAGCATAAAATGAAAAAGAGAATAAAATTAGGGAATAGAATCGAATAAAATTCAGAATAAAATCAAATTCAGAATAGAATAGAATAAATTTAGAATAGTATTGAATTCAGAATAGAATAAATTTCAGAATAGAATAGAGAGTAGAATAAAATTCAGAATAGAATGAAATTCAGAATAGAATGAAATTCAGAACAGAATAGAATAAATTCATGATAGTATTGAATTCAGAATAGAATAAATTTCAGAATAGAATAGAATAGAGAATGGAATCAAATTCAGAATAGAATAGAGTTAACAATGGAGTAGATTTCAGAACAGAATAAAATTCATACTAGAATAAAATTCAGAAAGGCTTACCATTCAGAACAGAATAGATTTCAGAATAGAATAGAATCCAGCATTTAATAGAATTCAGAATAGAATAGAATTCAGAATTGAATTGAATAAAATTAAGAATAGAATAAAATTCAGAAAAGAATTATATTCATAATACAATTTAATTCAGAATAGAATAGAATTCAGAATACAATTCAATTCAAAATAGAACAGAAATCAGAATAGTACAAAATTCAGAATAGAATAAAATTCAAAATAAAATGGAATTGAGAATAGTATAAAATTCAGAAGAATAGCATAAAATTCAAAACAGAACAAAATTCAGAATAGAATTGAATAAAATTGAGAATAGAATAAAATTCAGAAAAGAATTATATTCATAATACAATTTAATTCAAAATAGAACATAATTCAGAATAGAATAAAATTCATAATTGAATAAAATTCAGAAAAGTTTAGAATACAGAACAGAAGAGAATTCAGAAGACAAGAGAATAAAATTCAGAAAAGAATTGAATATATAATAGAATTTAATTTAGAATAGAATTTAATTTAGAATAGAATAGAATTCAGAATTGAATTAAATTCAAAATAGAATAGATTAGAATTCAGAATAAAATAGAATTAGAATAGAATTGAGAATAGTATAAAATTCAGAATAGAATTAAATTCAAAATAGAATAGAATTGAGAATTTTATAAAATTCTGAATAGAACAGCATAAAATTAAAAACAGAATAAAATTAGGGAATAGAACAGAATCAAATTCAGAATAGAATCAAATTCAGAATAGAATAGAATAAATTCATAATAGTATTGAATTCAGAATAGAATAAATTTCAGAATAGAATAGAATAGAGAATAGAATAAAATTCAGAAAGGAATAAAATTCAGAATAGAATAAAATTCAGAAATGCTTACAATTCACAACAGAATAGATTTCAGAATAGAATAGAATTCAGCATTTAATAGAATTCAGAATAGAATAAAATTCAGAAAAGAATTATATTCATAATACAATTTAATTCAGAATAGAATAGAATTCAGAATAGAATAAATTTCAGAATAGAATAGAATAGAGAATGGAATAAAATTCAGAAAGGAATAAAATTCAGAATAGAATAGAGTTAACAATAGGGTAGATTTCAGAATAGAATAAAATTCAGAATAGAATAAAATTCAAAATAGAATAAAATTCAGAAACGCTTACAATTCAGAACAGAATAGATTTCAGAAAAGAATAGAATATAGCATTTAATAGAATTCAGAATAGAATAGAATTCAGAAAAGAATTATATTCATATTACAATTTAATTCATAATAGAACAGAATTCAGAATACAATTAAATTCAAAATAGAACAGAATTCAGAATAGTACAAAATTGAGAATAGAATAGAATAAAATTCATAATTGAATAAAATTCAGAAAAGCTTATAATACAGAACAGAACAGAATACAGAAGAAAAGAGAATAAAATTCAGAATAGAATCACATTCAGAATAGAATAGATTTCAGAATAGAAAAGAATTCAGCATTTAATAGAATTCAGAATAGAAGAGAATTCAGAATAGAATTGAATAAAATATAGAATAGAATAAAATTCAGAAAAGAATTATATTCATTATACAATTTAATTCAGAATAGAATAGAATTCAGAATAGAATTAAATTCAAAATAGAAAAGAATTCAGAATAGTACAAAATTCAGAATAGAATAGCAGAAAATTAAAAACAGAATAAAATTAGGGAATAGAACAGAATAAAATTCAGAATAGAATCACATTCAGAATAGAATAGAGTAAATTCAGAATAGTATTGAATTCAGAATAGAATAAATTTCAGAATAGAATAGAATAGAGAATAGAATAAAATTCAGAAAGGAATAAAATTCAGAATAGAATAGAGTTAACAATAGAGTAGATTTCAGAATAGAATAAAATTCATAATAGAATAAAACTCAGAAACGCTGACAATTCAGAACAGAACAGATTTCAGAAAAGAATAGAATTCAGCATTTAATAGAATTCAGAATAGAATTCAATTCAAAATAGAACAGAATTCAGAATAGTACAAAATTCAGAACAGAACAGAATAAAATTCAGAATAGAATAAACTTCAAAATAAAATGGAATTGAGAATAGTATAAAATTCAGAAGAAAAGCATAAAATTCAAAACAGAACAAAATTCAGAATAGAATAAAATTCAGAAAAGAATTATATTCAGAATACAATTTAATTCAGAGTGGAATAGAATTCAATTCAAAATAGAACAGAATTCAGAATAGAATAAAATTCATGATTGAATAAAATTCAGAAAAGCTTAGAATACAGAACAGAAGAGAATTCAGAAGAGAAGAGAATAAAATTCAGAAAAGAATTGAATATAGAATAGAATTTAATTTAGAATAGAATAGAATTCAGAATTGAATTAAATTCAAAATAGAATAGCATAGAATTCAGAATAGAATGGAGTTAGAATAGAATTCAGAATAGTATAAAATTCAGAATAGAATTAAATTCAAAATAGAATAGAATTGAGAATAGTATAAATTCTGAATAGAATAGCATAAAATTAAAAACAGAATAAAATTAAAGAATAGAATAGAATAAAATTCAGAATAGAATTAAATTCAAAATAGAACAGAATTGAGAATAGTATAAAATTTTGAATAGAATAGCATAAAATTCAAAACAGAATAAAATTAGGGAATAGAATAGAATAAAATTCAGAATAGAATCAAATTCAGAACAGAATAGAATGAATTCATGACAGTATTGAATTCAGAATAGAATAAATTTCAGAATAGAATAGAATAGAGAATGGAATAAAATTCAGAAAGGAATAAAATTCACAATAGAATAGAGTTAACAATGGAGTAGATTTCAGAATAGAATAAAATTCAGAAACGCTTACAATTCAGAACAGAATAGATTTCAGAATAGAATAGAATCCAGCATTTAATAGAATTCAGAATAGAATAGAATTCAGAATAGAATTGAAAAAATTCAGAACAGAATAAAATTCAGAAAAGAATTATATTCATAATACAATTTAATTCAAAATAAAACAGAATTCAGAATAGTACAAAATTCAGAACAGAAGAGAATAAAATTCAGAAGAGAATAAAATGCAAAATAAAATGGAATTGAGAATAGTATAAAATTCAGAAGAATAGCATAAAATTCAAAACAGAACAAAATTCTGAATAAAATAGCATAAAATTCAAAACAGAATAAAATTAGGGAATAGAACAGAATCAAATTCAGAATAGAATCAAATTCAGAATAGAATAGAATAAATTCAGAATAGTATTGAATTCAGAATAGAATAAATTTCAGAATAGAATAGAATAGAATAGAGAATAGAATAAAATTCAGAAAGGAATAAAATTCAGAATAGAATAAAATTCAGAAATGCTTACAATTCACAACAGAATAGATTTCAGAATAGAATAGAATTCAGCATTTAATAGAATTCAGAATAGAATAGAATTCAGAATAGAATTGAAAAAATTCAGAATAGAATAAAATTCAGAAAAGAATTATATTCATAATACAATTTAATTCAGAATAGAATTAAATTCAAAATAGAACAGAATTCAGAATAGTACAAAATTGAGAATAGAATAGAATAAAATTCAGAATAGAATAAAATTCAGAATAGAATAAAATTCAAAATAAAATGGAATTGAGAATAGTATAAAATTCAGAAGAATAGCATAAAATTCAAAACAGAGCAAAATTCAGAATAGAATTAAATTCAAAATAGAACAGAATTCAGAATAGTACAAAATTCAGAACAGAATAGAATAAAATTCAGAATAGAATAAACTTCAAAATAAAATGGAATTGAGAATAGTATAAAATTCAGAAGAACAGCATAAAATTCAAAACAGAACAAAATTCAGAAAAGAATTATATTCATAATACAATTTAATTCAGAGTGGAATAGAATTCAATTCAAAATAGAACAGAATTCAGAATAGAATAAAATTCATGATTGAATAAAATTCAGAAAAGCTTAGAATACAGAACAGAACAGAATTCAGAATTGAAGAGAATAAAATTCAGATTAGAATAAAATTCAGAAAAGAATTGAATTCAGAATAGAATTTAATTTAGAATAGAATAGAATAAAATTCAGAATAGAATTAAATTCAAAATAGAATAGAATTGAGAATAGTATAAAATTCTGAATAGAATAGCATAAAATTCAAAACAGAATAAAATTAGGGAACAGAATCGAATAAAATTCAGAGTAGAATCAAATTCAGAATTGAATAGAATAAATTCATAATGGTATTGAATTCAGAATAAAATAAATTTCAGAATAGAATAGAAAATAGAATAAAATTCAGAAAGGAATAAAATTCAGAACAGAATAAAATTCAGAAAAGAATTATATTCATAATACAATTTAATTCAGAATAGAATAGAATTCAGAATAGAATTAAATTCAAAATAGAACAGAATTCAGAATAGTACAAAATTCAGAATAGAATAGCATAAAATGAAAAAGAGAATAAAATTAGGGAATAGAATCGAATAAAATTCAGAATAAAATCAAATTCAGAATAGAATAGAATAAATTTAGAATAGTATTGAATTCAGAATAGAATAAATTTCAGAATAGAATAGAGAGTAGAATAAAATTCAGAATAGAATGAAATTCAGAATAGAATCAAATTCAGAACAGAATAGAATAAATTCATGATAGTATTGAATTCAGAATAGAATAAATTTCAGAATAGAATAGAATAGAGAATGGAATCAAATTCAGAATAGAATAGAGTTAACAATGGAGTAGATTTCAGAACAGAATAAAATTCATACTAGAATAAAATTCAGAAAGGCTTACCATTCAGAACAGAATAGATTTCAGAATAGAATAGAATCCAGCATTTAATAGAATTCAGAATAGAATAGAATTCAGAATTGAATTGAATAAAATTAAGAATAGAATAAAACTCAGAAACGCTGACAATTCAGAACAGAACAGATTTCAGAAAAGAATAGAATTCAGCATTTAATAGAATTCAGAATAGAATTCAATTCAAAATAGAACAGAATTCAGAATAGTACAAAATTCAGAACAGAATAGAATAAAATTCAGAATAGAATAAACTTCAAAATAAAATGGAATTGAGAATAGTATAAAATTCAGAAGAACAGCATAAAATTCAAAACAGAACAAAATTCAGAAAAGAATTATATTCATAATACAATTTAATTCAGAGTGGAATAGAATTCAATTCAAAATAGAACAGAATTCAGAATAGAATAAAATTCATGATTGAATAAAATTCAGAAAAGCTTAGAATACAGAACAGAAGAGAATTCAGAAGAGAAGAGAATAAAATTCAGAAAAGAATTGAATATAGAATAGAAATTAATTTAGAATAGAATAGAATTCAGAATTGAATTAAATTCAAAATAGAATAGCATAGAATTCAGAATAGAATGGAGTTAGAATAGAATTCAGAATAGTATAAAATTCAGAATAGAATTAAATTCAAAATAGAATAGAATTGAGAATAGTATAAATTCTGAATAGAATAGCATAAAATTAAAAACAGAATAAAATTAAAGAATAGAATAGAATAAAATTCAGAATAGAATTAAATTCAAAATAGAACAGAATTGAGAATAGTATAAAATTTTGAATAGAATAGCATAAAATTCAAAACAGAATAAAATTAGGGAATAGAATAGAATAAAATTCAGAATAGAATCAAATTCAGAACAGAATAGAATGAATTCATGACAGTATTGAATTCAGAATAGAATAAATTTCAGAATAGAATAGAATAGAGAATGGAATAAAATTCAGAAAGGAATAAAATTCACAATAGAATAGAGTTAACAATGGAGTAGATTTCAGAATAGAATAAAATTCAGAAACGCTTACAATTCAGAACAGAATAGATTTCAGAATAGAATAGAATCCAGCATTTAATAGAATTCAGAATAGAATAGAATTCAGAATAGAATTGAAAAAATTCAGAACAGAATAAAATTCAGAAAAGAATTATATTCATAATACAATTTAATTCAAAATAAAACAGAATTCAGAATAGTACAAAATTCAGAACAGAAGAGAATAAAATTCAGAAGAGAATAAAATGCAAAATAAAATGGAATTGAGAATAGTATAAAATTCAGAAGAATAGCATAAAATTCAAAACAGAACAAAATTCTGAATAAAATAGCATAAAATTCAAAACAGAATAAAATTAGGGAATAGAACAGAATCAAATTCAGAATAGAATCAAATTCAGAATAGAATAGAATAAATTCAGAATAGTATTGAATTCAGAATAGAATAAATTTCAGAATAGAATAGAATAGAATAGAGAATAGAATAAAATTCAGAAAGGAATAAAATTCAGAATAGAATAAAATTCAGAAATGCTTACAATTCACAACAGAATAGATTTCAGAATAGAATAGAATTCAGCATTTAATAGAATTCAGAATAGAATAGAATTCAGAATAGAATTGAAAAAATTCAGAATAGAATAAAATTCAGAAAAGAATTATATTCATAATACAATTTAATTCAGAATAGAATTAAATTCAAAATAGAACAGAATTCAGAATAGTACAAAATTGAGAATAGAATAGAATAAAATTCAGAATAGAATAAAATTCAGAATAGAATAAAATTCAAAATAAAATGGAATTGAGAATAGTATAAAATTCAGAAGAATAGCATAAAATTCAAAACAGAGCAAAATTCAGAATAGAATTAAATTCAAAATAGAACAGAATTCAGAATAGTACAAAATTCAGAACAGAATAGAATAAAATTCAGAATAGAATAAACTTCAAAATAAAATGGAATTGAGAATAGTATAAAATTCAGAAGAACAGCATAAAATTCAAAACAGAACAAAATTCAGAAAAGAATTATATTCATAATACAATTTAATTCAGAGTGGAATAGAATTCAATTCAAAATAGAACAGAATTCAGAATAGAATAAAATTCATGATTGAATAAAATTCAGAAAAGCTTAGAATACAGAACAGAACAGAATTCAGAATTGAAGAGAATAAAATTCAGATTAGAATAAAATTCAGAAAAGAATTGAATTCAGAATAGAATTTAATTTAGAATAGAATAGAATAAAATTCAGAATAGAATTAAATTCAAAATAGAATAGAATTGAGAATAGTATAAAATTCTGAATAGAATAGCATAAAATTCAAAACAGAATAAAATTAGGGAACAGAATCGAATAAAATTCAGAGTAGAATCAAATTCAGAATTGAATAGAATAAATTCATAATGGTATTGAATTCAGAATAAAATAAATTTCAGAATAGAATAGAAAATAGAATAAAATTCAGAAAGGAATAAAATTCAGAACAGAATAAAATTCAGAAAAGAATTATATTCATAATACAATTTAATTCAGAATAGAATAGAATTCAGAATAGAATTAAATTCAAAATAGAACAGAATTCAGAATAGTACAAAATTCAGAATAGAATAGCATAAAATGAAAAAGAGAATAAAATTAGGGAATAGAATCGAATAAAATTCAGAATAAAATCAAATTCAGAATAGAATAGAATAAATTTAGAATAGTATTGAATTCAGAATAGAATAAATTTCAGAATAGAATAGAGAGTAGAATAAAATTCAGAATAGAATGAAATTCAGAATAGAATCAAATTCAGAACAGAATAGAATAAATTCATGATAGTATTGAATTCAGAATAGAATAAATTTCAGAATAGAATAGAATAGAGAATGGAATCAAATTCAGAATAGAATAGAGTTAACAATGGAGTAGATTTCAGAACAGAATAAAATTCATACTAGAATAAAATTCAGAAAGGCTTACCATTCAGAACAGAATAGATTTCAGAATAGAATAGAATCCAGCATTTAATAGAATTCAGAATAGAATAGAATTCAGAATTGAATTGAATAAAATTAAGAATAGAATAAAACTCAGAAACGCTGACAATTCAGAACAGAACAGATTTCAGAAAAGAATAGAATTCAGCATTTAATAGAATTCAGAATAGAATTCAATTCAAAATAGAACAGAATTCAGAATAGTACAAAATTCAGAACAGAATAGAATAAAATTCAGAATAGAATAAACTTCAAAATAAAATGGAATTGAGAATAGTATAAAATTCAGAAGAACAGCATAAAATTCAAAACAGAACAAAATTCAGAAAAGAATTATATTCATAATACAATTTAATTCAGAGTGGAATAGAATTCAATTCAAAATAGAACAGAATTCAGAATAGAATAAAATTCATGATTGAATAAAATTCAGAAAAGCTTAGAATACAGAACAGAAGAGAATTCAGAAGAGAAGAGAATAAAATTCAGAAAAGAATTGAATATAGAATAGAAATTAATTTAGAATAGAATAGAATTCAGAATTGAATTAAATTCAAAATAGAATAGCATAGAATTCAGAATAGAATGGAGTTAGAATAGAATTCAGAATAGTATAAAATTCAGAATAGAATTAAATTCAAAATAGAATAGAATTGAGAATAGTATAAATTCTGAATAGAATAGCATAAAATTAAAAACAGAATAAAATTAAAGAATAGAATAGAATAAAATTCAGAATAGAATTAAATTCAAAATAGAACAGAATTGAGAATAGTATAAAATTTTGAATAGAATAGCATAAAATTCAAAACAGAATAAAATTAGGGAATAGAATAGAATAAAATTCAGAATAGAATCAAATTCAGAACAGAATAGAATGAATTCATGACAGTATTGAATTCAGAATAGAATAAATTTCAGAATAGAATAGAATAGAGAATGGAATAAAATTCAGAAAGGAATAAAATTCACAATAGAATAGAGTTAACAATGGAGTAGATTTCAGAATAGAATAAAATTCAGAAACGCTTACAATTCAGAACAGAATAGATTTCAGAATAGAATAGAATCCAGCATTTAATAGAATTCAGAATAGAATAGAATTCAGAATAGAATTGAAAAAATTCAGAACAGAATAAAATTCAGAAAAGAATTATATTCATAATACAATTTAATTCAAAATAAAACAGAATTCAGAATAGTACAAAATTCAGAACAGAAGAGAATAAAATTCAGAAGAGAATAAAATGCAAAATAAAATGGAATTGAGAATAGTATAAAATTCAGAAGAAAAGCATAAAATTCAAAACAGAACAAAATTCTGAATAAAATAGCATAAAATTCAAAACAGAATAAAATTAGGGAATAGAACAGAATCAAATTCAGAATAGAATCAAATTCAGAATAGAATAGAATAAATTCAGAATAGTATTGAATTCAGAATAGAATAAATTTCAGAATAGAATAGAATAGAGAATAGAATAAAATTCAGAAAGGAATAAAATTCAGAATAGAATAAAATTCAGAAATGCTTACAATTCACAACAGAATAGATTTCAGAATAGAATAGAATTCAGCATTTAATAGAATTCAGAATAGAATAGAATTCAGAATAGAATTGAAAAAATTCAGAATAGAATAAAATTCAGAAAAGAATTATATTCATAATACAATTTAATTCAGAATAGAATTAAATTCAAAATAGAACAGAATTCAGAATAGTACAAAATTGAGAATAGAATAGAATAAAATTCAGAATAGAATAAAATTCAGAATAGAATAAAATTCAAAATAAAATGGAATTGAGAATAGTATAAAATTCAGAAGAATAGCATAAAATTCAAAACAGAACAAAATTCAGAATAGAATAGAATAAAATTCATAATAGAATAAAATTCATAATTGAATAAAATTCAGAAAAGCTTAGAATACAGAACAGAACAGAATTCAGAATTGAAGAGAATAAAATTCAGATTAGAATAAAATTCAGAAAAGAATTGAATTCAGAATAGAATTTAATTTAGAATAGAATAGAATAAAATTCAGAATAGAATTAAATTCAAAATAGAATAGAATTGAGAATAGTATAAAATTCTGAATAGAATAGCATAAAATTCAAAACAGAATAAAATTAGGGAACAGAATCGAATAAAATTCAGAGTAGAATCAAATTCAGAATTGAATAGAATAAATTCATAATGGTATTGAATTCAGAATAAAATAAATTTCAGAATAGAATAGAAAATAGAATAAAATTCAGAAAGGAATAAAATTCAGAACAGAATAAAATTCAGAAAAGAATTATATTCATAATACAATTTAATTCAGAATAGAATAGAATTCAGAATAGAATTAAATTCAAAATAGAACAGAATTCAGAATAGTACAAAATTCAGAATAGAATAGCATAAAATGAAAAAGAGAATAAAATTAGGGAATAGAATCGAATAAAATTCAGAATAAAATCAAATTCAGAATAGAATAGAATAAATTTAGAATAGTATTGAATTCAGAATAGAATAAATTTCAGAATAGAATAGAGAGTAGAATAAAATTCAGAATAGAATGAAATTCAGAATAGAATGAAATTCAGAACAGAATAGAATAAATTCATGATAGTATTGAATTCAGAATAGAATAAATTTCAGAATAGAATAGAATAGAGAATGGAATCAAATTCAGAATAGAATAGAGTTAACAATGGAGTAGATTTCAGAACAGAATAAAATTCATACTAGAATAAAATTCAGAAAGGCTTACCATTCAGAACAGAATAGATTTCAGAATAGAATAGAATCCAGCATTTAATAGAATTCAGAATAGAATAGAATTCAGAATTGAATTGAATAAAATTAAGAATAGAATAAAATTCAGAAAAGAATTATATTCATCATACAATTTAATTCAGAATAGAATAGAATTCAGAATACAATTCAATTCAAAATAGAACAGAAATCAGAATAGTACAAAATTCAGAATAGAATAAAATTCAAAATAAAATGGAATTGAGAATAGTATAAAATTCAGAAGAATAGCATAAAATTCAAAACAGAACAAAATTCAGAATAGAATTGAATAAAATTGAGAATAGAATAAAATTCAGAAAAGAATTATATTCATAATACAATTTAATTCAAAATAGAACATAATTCAGAATAGAATAAAATTCATAATTGAATAAAATTCAGAAAAGTTTAGAATACAGAACAGAAGAGAATTCAGAAGACAAGAGAATAAAATTCAGAAAAGAATTGAATATATAATAGAATTTAATTTAGAATAGAATTTAATTTAGAATAGAATAGAATTCAGAATTGAATTAAATTCAAAATAGAATAGATTAGAATTCAGAATAAAATAGAATTAGAATAGAATTGAGAATAGTATAAAATTCAGAATAGAATTAAATTCAAAATAGAATAGAATTGAGAATTTTATAAAATTCTGAATAGAACAGCATAAAATTAAAAACAGAATAAAATTAGGGAATAGAACAGAATCAAATTCAGAATAGAATCAAATTCAGAATAGAATAGAATAAATTCATAATAGTATTGAATTCAGAATAGAATAAATTTCAGAATAGAATAGAATAGAGAATAGAATAAAATTCAGAAAGGAATAAAATTCAGAATAGAATAAAATTCAGAAATGCTTACAATTCACAACAGAATAGATTTCAGAATAGAATAGAATTCAGCATTTAATAGAATTCAGAATAGAATAAAATTCAGAAAAGAATTATATTCATAATACAATTTAATTCAGAATAGAATAGAATTCAGAATAGAATAAATTTCAGAATAGAATAGAATAGAGAATGGAATAAAATTCAGAAAGGAATAAAATTCAGAATAGAATAGAGTTAACAATAGGGTAGATTTCAGAATAGAATAAAATTCAGAATAGAATAAAATTCAAAATAGAATAAAATTCAGAAACGCTTACAATTCAGAACAGAATAGATTTCAGAAAAGAATAGAATTCAGCATTTAATAGAATTCAGAATAGAATAGAATTCAGAAAAGAATTATATTCATATTACAATTTAATTCATAATAGAACAGAATTCAGAATACAATTAAATTCAAAATAGAACAGAATTCAGAATAGTACAAAATTGAGAATAGAATAGAATAAAATTCATAATTGAATAAAATTCAGAAAAGCTTATAATACAGAACAGAACAGAATACAGAAGAAAAGAGAATAAAATTCAGAATAGAATCACATTCAGAATAGAATAGATTTCAGAATAGAAAAGAATTCAGCATTTAATAGAATTCAGAATAGAAGAGAATTCAGAATAGAATTGAATAAAATATAGAATAGAATAAAATTCAGAAAAGAATTATATTCATTATACAATTTAATTCAGAATAGAATAGAATTCAGAATAGAATTCAATTCAAAATAGAACAGAATTCAGAATAGTACAAAATTCAGAACAGAATAGAATAAAATTCAGAATAGAATAAACTTCAAAATAAAATGGAATTGAGAATAGTATAAAATTCAGAAGAACAGCATAAAATTCAAAACAGAACAAAATTCAGAAAAGAATTATATTCATAATACAATTTAATTCAGAGTGGAATAGAATTCAATTCAAAATAGAACAGAATTCAGAATAGAATAAAATTCATGATTGAATAAAATTCAGAAAAGCTTAGAATACAGAACAGAAGAGAATTCAGAAGAGAAGAGAATAAAATTCAGAAAAGAATTTAATATAGAATAGAAATTAATTTAGAATAGAATAGAATTCAGAATTGAATTAAATTCAAAATAGAATAGCATAGAATTCAGAATAGAATGGAGTTAGAATAGAATTCAGAATAGTATAAAATTCAGAATAGAATTAAATTCAAAATAGAATAGAATTGAGAATAGTATAAATTCTGAATAGAATAGCATAAAATTAAAAACAGAATAAAATTAAAGAATAGAATAGAATAAAATTCAGAATAGAATTAAATTCAAAATAGAACAGAATTGAGAATAGTATAAAATTTTGAATAGAATAGCATAAAATTCAAAACAGAATAAAATTAGGGAATAGAATAGAATAAAATTCAGAATAGAATCAAATTCAGAACAGAATAGAATGAATTCATGACAGTATTGAATTCAGAATAGAATAAATTTCAGAATAGAATAGAATAGAGAATGGAATAAAATTCAGAAAGGAATAAAATTCACAATAGAATAGAGTTAACAATGGAGTAGATTTCAGAATAGAATAAAATTCAGAAACGCTTACAATTCAGAACAGAATAGATTTCAGAATAGAATAGAATCCAGCATTTAATAGAATTCAGAATAGAATAGAATTCAGAATAGAATTGAAAAAATTCAGAACAGAATAAAATTCAGAAAAGAATTATATTCATAATACAATTTAATTCAAAATAAAACAGAATTCAGAATAGTACAAAATTCAGAACAGAAGAGAATAAAATTCAGAAGAGAATAAAATGCAAAATAAAATGGAATTGAGAATAGTATAAAATTCAGAAGAATAGCATAAAATTCAAAACAGAACAAAATTCTGAATAAAATAGCATAAAATTCAAAACAGAATAAAATTAGGGAATAGAACAGAATCAAATTCAGAATAGAATCAAATTCAGAATAGAATAGAATAAATTCAGAATAGTATTGAATTCAGAATAGAATAAATTTCAGAATAGAATAGAATAGAGAATAGAATAAAATTCAGAAAGGAATAAAATTCAGAATAGAATAAAATTCAGAAATGCTTACAATTCACAACAGAATAGATTTCAGAACAGAATAGAATTCAGCATTTAATAGAATTCAGAATAGAATAGAATTCAGAATAGAATTGAAAAAATTCAGAATAGAATAAAATTCAGAAAAGAATTATATTCATAATACAATTTAATTCAGAATAGAATTAAATTCAAAATAGAACAGAATTCAGAATAGTACAAAATTGAGAATAGAATAGAATAAAATTCAGAATAGAATAAAATTCAGAATAGAATAAAATTCAAAATAAAATGGAATTGAGAATAGTATAAAATTCAGAAGAATAGCATAAAATTCAAAACAGAGCAAAATTCAGAATAGAATAGAATAAAATTCATAATAGAATAAAATTCATAATTGAATAAAATTCAGAAAAGCTTAGAATACAGAACAGAACAGAATTCAGAATTGAAGAGAATAAAATTCAGATTAGAATAAAATTCAGAAAAGAATTGAATTCAGAATAGAATTTAATTTAGAATAGAATAGAATAAAATTCAGAATAGAATTAAATTCAAAATAGAATAGAATTGAGAATAGTATAAAATTCTGAATAGAATAGCATAAAATTCAAAACAGAATAAAATTAGGGAACAGAATCGAATAAAATTCAGAGTAGAATCAAATTCAGAATTGAATAGAATAAATTCATAATGGTATTGAATTCAGAATAAAATAAATTTCAGAATAGAATAGAAAATAGAATAAAATTCAGAAAGGAATAAAATTCAGAACAGAATAAAATTCAGAAAAGAATTATATTCATAATACAATTTAATTCAGAATAGAATAGAATTCAGAATAGTACAAAATTCAGAACAGAAGAGAATAAAATTCAGAAGAGAATAAAATGCAAAATAAAATGGAATTGAGAATAGTATAAAATTCAAAAGAATAGCATAAAATTCAAAACAGAACAAAATTCTGAATAAAATAGCATAAAATTCAAAATAGAATAAAATTCAGAAACGCTTACAATTCAGAACAGAATAGATTTCAGAAAAGAATAGAATTCAGCATTTAATAGAATTCAGAATAGAATAGAATTCAGAAAAGAATTATATTCATATTACAATTTAATTCATAATAGAACAGAATTCAGAATACAATTAAATTCAAAATAGAACAGAATTCAGAATAGTACAAAATTGAGAATAGAATAGAATAAAATTCATAATTGAATAAAATTCAGAAAAGCTTATAATACAGAACAGAACAGAATACAGAAGAAAAGAGAATAAAATTCAGAATAGAATCACATTCAGAATAGAATAGATTTCAGAATAGAAAAGAATTCAGCATTTAATAGAATTCAGAATAGAAGAGAATTCAGAATAGAATTGAATAAAATATAGAATAGAATAAAATTCAGAAAAGAATTATATTCATTATACAATTTAATTCAGAATAGAATAGAATTCAGAATAGAATTCAATTCAAAATAGAACAGAATTCAGAATAGTACAAAATTCAGAACAGAATAGAATAAAATTCAGAATAGAATAAACTTCAAAATAAAATGGAATTGAGAATAGTATAAAATTCAGAAGAACAGCATAAAATTCAAAACAGAACAAAATTCAGAAAAGAATTATATTCATAATACAATTTAATTCAGAGTGGAATAGAATTCAATTCAAAATAGAACAGAATTCAGAATAGAATAAAATTCATGATTGAATAAAATTCAGAAAAGCTTAGAATACAGAACAGAAGAGAATTCAGAAGAGAAGAGAATAAAATTCAGAAAAGAATTGAATATAGAATAGAAATTAATTTAGAATAGAATAGAATTCAGAATTGAATTAAATTCAAAATAGAATAGCATAGAATTCAGAATAGAATGGAGTTAGAATAGAATTCAGAATAGTATAAAATTCAGAATAGAATTAAATTCAAAATAGAATAGAATTGAGAATAGTATAAATTCTGAATAGAATAGCATAAAATTAAAAACAGAATAAAATTAAAGAATAGAATAGAATAAAATTCAGAATAGAATTAAATTCAAAATAGAACAGAATTGAGAATAGTATAAAATTTTGAATAGAATAGCATAAAATTCAAAACAGAATAAAATTAGGGAATAGAATAGAATAAAATTCAGAATAGAATCAAATTCAGAACAGAATAGAATGAATTCATGACAGTATTGAATTCAGAATAGAATAAATTTCAGAATAGAATAGAATAGAGAATGGAATAAAATTCAGAAAGGAATAAAATTCACAATAGAATAGAGTTAACAATGGAGTAGATTTCAGAATAGAATAAAATTCAGAAACGCTTACAATTCAGAACAGAATAGATTTCAGAATAGAATAGAATCCAGCATTTAATAGAATTCAGAATAGAATAGAATTCAGAATAGAATTGAAAAAATTCAGAACAGAATAAAATTCAGAAAAGAATTATATTCATAATACAATTTAATTCAAAATAAAACAGAATTCAGAATAGTACAAAATTCAGAACAGAAGAGAATAAAATTCAGAAGAGAATAAAATGCAAAATAAAATGGAATTGAGAATAGTATAAAATTCAGAAGAATAGCATAAAATTCAAAACAGAACAAAATTCTGAATAAAATAGCATAAAATTCAAAACAGAATAAAATTAGGGAATAGAACAGAATCAAATTCAGAATAGAATCAAATTCAGAATAGAATAGAATAAATTCAGAATAGTATTGAATTCAGAATAGAATAAATTTCAGAATAGAATAGAATAGAGAATAGAATAAAATTCAGAAAGGAATAAAATTCAGAATAGAATAAAATTCAGAAATGCTTACAATTCACAACAGAATAGATTTCAGAATAGAATAGAATTCAGCATTTAATAGAATTCAGAATAGAATAGAATTCAGAATAGAATTGAAAAAATTCAGAATAGAATAAAATTCAGAAAAGAATTATATTCATAATACAATTTAATTCAGAATAGAATTAAATTCAAAATAGAACAGAATTCAGAATAGTACAAAATTGAGAATAGAATAGAATAAAATTCAGAATAGAATAAAATTCAGAATAGAATAAAATTCAAAATAAAATGGAATTGAGAATAGTATAAAATTCAGAAGAATAGCATAAAATTCAAAACAGAGCAAAATTCAGAATAGAATAGAATAAAATTCATAATAGAATAAAATTCATAATTGAATAAAATTCAGAAAAGCTTAGAATACAGAACAGAACAGAATTCAGAATTGAAGAGAATAAAATTCAGATTAGAATAAAATTCAGAAAAGAATTGAATTCAGAATAGAATTTAATTTAGAATAGAATAGAATAAAATTCAGAATAGAATTAAATTCAAAATAGAATAGAATTGAGAATAGTATAAAATTCTGAATAGAATAGCATAAAATTCAAAACAGAATAAAATTAGGGAACAGAATCGAATAAAATTCAGAATAGAATCAAATTCAGAATTGAATAGAATAAATTCATAATGGTATTGAATTCAGAATAAAATAAATTTCAGAATAGAATAGAAAATAGAATAAAATTCAGAAAGGAATAAAATTCAGAACAGAATAAAATTCAGAAAAGAATTATATTCATAATACAATTTAATTCAGAATAGAATAGAATTCAGAATAGAATTAAATTCAAAATAGAACAGAATTCAGAATAGTACAAAATTCAGAATAGAATAGCATAAAATGAAAAAGAGAATAAAATTAGGGAATAGAATCGAATAAAATTCAGAATAAAATCAAATTCAGAATAGAATAGAATAAATTTAGAATAGTATTGAATTCAGAATAGAATAAATTTCAGAATAGAATAGAGAGTAGAATAAAATTCAGAATAGAATGAAATTCAGAATAGAATCAAATTCAGAACAGAATAGAATAAATTCATGATAGTATTGAATTCAGAATAGAATAAATTTCAGAATAGAATAGAATAGAGAATGGAATCAAATTCAGAATAGAATAGAGTTAACAATGGAGTAGATTTCAGAACAGAATAAAATTCATACTAGAATAAAATTCAGAAAGGCTTACCATTCAGAACAGAATAGATTTCAGAATAGAATAGAATCCAGCATTTAATAGAATTCAGAATAGAATAGAATTCAGAATTGAATTGAATAAAATTAAGAATAGAATAAAATTCAGAAAAGAATTATATTCATAATACAATTCAATTCAAAATAGAACAGAAATCAGAATAGTACAAAATTCAGAATAGAATAAAATTCAAAATAAAATGGAATTGAGAATAGTATAAAATTCAGAAGAATAGCATAAAATTCAAAACAGAACAAAATTCAGAATAGAATTGAATAAAATTGAGAATAGAATAAAATTCAGAAAAGAATTATATTCATAATACAATTTAATTCAAAATAGAACATAATTCAGAATAGAATAAAATTCATAATTGAATAAAATTCAGAAAAGTTTAGAATACAGAACAGAAGAGAATTCAGAAGACAAGAGAATAAAATTCAGAAAAGAATTGAATATATAATAGAATTTAATTTAGAATAGAATTTAATTTAGAATAGAATAGAATTCAGAATTGAATTAAATTCAAAATAGAATAGATTAGAATTCAGAATAAAATAGAATTAGAATAGAATTGAGAATAGTATAAAATTCAGAATAGAATTAAATTCAAAATAGAATAGAATTGAGAATTTTATAAAATTCTGAATAGAACAGCATAAAATTAAAAACAGAATAAAATTAGGGAATAGAACAGAATCAAATTCAGAATAGAATCAAATTCAGAATAGAATAGAATAAATTCATAATAGTATTGAATTCAGAATAGAATAAATTTCAGAATAGAATAGAATAGAGAATAGAATAAAATTCAGAAAGGAATAAAATTCAGAATAGAATAAAATTCAGAAATGCTTACAATTCACAACAGAATAGATTTCAGAATAGAATAGAATTCAGCATTTAATAGAATTCAGAATAGAATAAAATTCAGAAAAGAATTATATTCATAATACAATTTAATTCAGAATAGAATAGAATTCAGAATAGAATAAATTTCAGAATAGAATAGAATAGAGAATGGAATAAAATTCAGAAAGGAATAAAATTCAGAATAGAATAGAGTTAACAATAGGGTAGATTTCAGAATAGAATAAAATTCAGAATAGAATAAAATTCAAAATAGAATAAAATTCAGAAACGCTTACAATTCAGAACAGAATAGATTTCAGAAAAGAATAGAATTCAGCATTTAATAGAATTCAGAATAGAATAGAATTCAGAAAAGAATTATATTCATATTACAATTTAATTCATAATAGAACAGAATTCAGAATACAATTAAATTCAAAATAGAACAGAATTCAGAATAGTACAAAATTGAGAATAGAATAGAATAAAATTCATAATTGAATAAAATTCAGAAAAGCTTATAATACAGAACAGAACAGAATACAGAAGAAAAGAGAATAAAATTCAGAATAGAATCACATTCAGAATAGAATAGATTTCAGAATAGAAAAGAATTCAGCATTTAATAGAATTCAGAATAGAAGAGAATTCAGAATAGAATTGAATAAAATATAGAATAGAATAAAATTCAGAAAAGAATTATATTCATTATACAATTTAATTCAGAATAGAATAGAATTCAGAATAGAATTAAATTCAAAATAGAAAAGAATTCAGAATAGTACAAAATTCAGAATAGAATAGCAGAAAATTAAAAACAGAATAAAATTAGGGAATAGAATAGAATAAAATTCAGAATAGAATCACATTCAGAATAGAATAGAGTAAATTCAGAATAGTATTGAATTCAGAATAGAATAAATTTCAGAATAGAATAGAATAGAGAATAGAATAAAATTCAGAAAGGAATAAAATTCAGAATAGAATAGAGTTAACAATAGAGTAGATTTCAGAATAGAATAAAATTCATAATAGAATAAAACTCAGAAACGCTGACAATTCAGAACAGAACAGATTTCAGAAAAGAATAGAATTCAGCATTTAATAGAATTCAGAATAGAATTCAATTCAAAATAGAACAGAATTCAGAATAGTACAAAATTCAGAACAGAACAGAATAAAATTCAGAATAGAATAAACTTCAAAATAAAATGGAATTGAGAATAGTATAAAATTCAGAAGAAAAGCATAAAATTCAAAACAGAACAAAATTCAGAATAGAATAAAATTCAGAAAAGAATTATATTCAGAATACAATTTAATTCAGAGTGGAATAGAATTCAATTCAAAATAGAACAGAATTCAGAATAGAATAAAATTCATGATTGAATAAAATTCAGAAAAGCTTAGAATACAGAACAGAAGAGAATTCAGAAGAGAAGAGAATAAAATTCAGAAAAGAATTGAATATAGAATAGAATTTAATTTAGAATAGAATAGAATTCAGAATTGAATTAAATTCAAAATAGAATAGCATAGAATTCAGAATAGAATGGAGTTAGAATAGAATTCAGAATAGTATAAAATTCAGAATAGAATTAAATTCAAAATAGAATAGAATTGAGAATAGTATAAATTCTGAATAGAATAGCATAAAATTAAAAACAGAATAAAATTAAAGAATAGAATAGAATAAAATTCAGAATAGAATTAAATTCAAAATAGAACAGAATTGAGAATAGTATAAAATTTTGAATAGAATAGCATAAAATTCAAAACAGAATAAAATTAGGGAATAGAATAGAATAAAATTCAGAATAGAATCAAATTCAGAACAGAATAGAATGAATTCATGACAGTATTGAATTCAGAATAGAATAAATTTCAGAATAGAATAGAATAGAGAATGGAATAAAATTCAGAAAGGAATAAAATTCACGATAGAATAGAGTTAACAATGGAGTAGATTTCAGAATAGAATAAAATTCAGAAACGCTTACAATTCAGAACAGAATAGATTTCAGAATAGAATAGAATCCAGCATTTAATAGAATTCAGAATAGAATAGAATTCAGAATAGAATTGAAAAAATTCAGAACAGAATAAAATTCAGAAAAGAATTATATTCATAATACAATTTAATTCAAAATAAAACAGAATTCAGAATAGTACAAAATTCAGAACAGAAGAGAATAAAATTCAGAAGAGAATAAAATGCAAAATAAAATGGAATTGAGAATAGTATAAAATTCAGAAGAATAGCATAAAATTCAAAACAGAACAAAATTCTGAATAAAATAGCATAAAATTCAAAACAGAATAAAATTAGGGAATAGAACAGAATCAAATTCAGAATAGAATCAAATTCAGAATAGAATAGAATAAATTCAGAATAGTATTGAATTCAGAATAGAATAAATTTCAGAATAGAATAGAATAGAGAATAGAATAAAATTCAGAAAGGAATAAAATTCAGAATAGAATAAAATTCAGAAATGCTTACAATTCACAACAGAATAGATTTCAGAATAGAATAGAATTCAGCATTTAATAGAATTCAGAATAGAATAGAATTCAGAATAGAATTGAAAAAATTCAGAATAGAATAAAATTCAGAAAAGAATTATATTCATAATACAATTTAATTCAGAATAGAATTAAATTCAAAATAGAACAGAATTCAGAATAGTACAAAATTGAGAATAGAATAGAATAAAATTCAGAATAGAATAAAATTCAAAATAAAATGGAATTGAGAATAGTATAAAATTCAGAAGAATAGCATAAAATTCAAAACAGAGCAAAATTCAGAATAGAATAGAATAAAGTTCATAATAGAATAAAATTCATAATTGAATAAAATTAAGAAAAGCTTAGAATACAGAACAGAACAGAATTCAGAATTGAAGAGAATAAAATTCAGATTAGAATAAAATTCAGAAAAGAATTGAATTCAGAATAGAATTTAATTTAGAATAGAATAGAATAAAATTCAGAATAGAATTAAATTCAAAATAGAATAGAATTGAGAATAGTATAAAATTCTGAATAGAATAGCATAAAATTCAAAACAGAATAAAATTAGGGAACAGAATCGAATAAAATTCAGAGTAGAATCAAATTCAGAATTGAATAGAATAAATTCATAATGGTATTGAATTCAGAATAAAATAAATTTCAGAATAGAATAGAAAATAGAATAAAATTCAGAAAGGAATAAAATTCAGAACAGAATAAAATTCAGAAAAGAATTATATTCATAATACAATTTAATTCAAAATAAAACAGAATTCAGAATAGTACAAAATTCAGAACAGAAGAGAATAAAATTCAGAAGAGAATAAAATGCAAAATAAAATGGAATTGAGAATAGTATAAAATTCAAAAGAATAGCATAAAATTCAAAACAGAACAAAATTCTGAATAAAATAGCATAAAATTCAAAATAGAATAAAATTCAGAAACGCTTACAATTCAGAACAGAATAGATTTCAGAAAAGAATAGAATTCAGCATTTAATAGAATTCAGAATAGAATAGAATTCAGAAAAGAATTATATTCATATTACAATTTAATTCATAATAGAACAGAATTCAGAATACAATTAAATTCAAAATAGAACAGAATTCAGAATAGTACAAAATTGAGAATAGAATAGAATAAAATTCATAATTGAATAAAATTCAGAAAAGCTTATAATACAGAACAGAACAGAATACAGAAGAAAAGAGAATAAAATTCAGAATAGAATCACATTCAGAATAGAATAGATTTCAGAATAGAAAAGAATTCAGCATTTAATAGAATTCAGAATAGAAGAGAATTCAGAATAGAATTGAATAAAATATAGAATAGAATAAAATTCAGAAAAGAATTATATTCATTATACAATTTAATTCAGAATAGAATAGAATTCAGAATAGAATTCAATTCAAAATAGAACAGAATTCAGAATAGTACAAAATTCAGAACAGAATAGAATAAAATTCAGAATAGAATAAACTTCAAAATAAAATGGAATTGAGAATAGTATAAAATTCAGAAGAACAGCATAAAATTCAAAACAGAACAAAATTCAGAAAAGAATTATATTCATAATACAATTTAATTCAGAGTGGAATAGAATTCAATTCAAAATAGAACAGAATTCAGAATAGAATAAAATTCATGATTGAATAAAATTCAGAAAAGCTTAGAATACAGAACAGAAGAGAATTCAGAAGAGAAGAGAATAAAATTCAGAAAAGAATTGAATATAGAATAGAAATTAATTTAGAATAGAATAGAATTCAGAATTGAATTAAATTCAAAATAGAATAGCATAGAATTCAGAATAGAATGGAGTTAGAATAGAATTCAGAATAGTATAAAATTCAGAATAGAATTAAATTCAAAATAGAATAGAATTGAGAATAGTATAAATTCTGAATAGAATAGCATAAAATTAAAAACAGAATAAAATTAAAGAATAGAATAGAATAAAATTCAGAATAGAATTAAATTCAAAATAGAACAGAATTGAGAATAGTATAAAATTTTGAATAGAATAGCATAAAATTCAAAACAGAATAAAATTAGGGAATAGAATAGAATAAAATTCAGAATAGAATCAAATTCAGAACAGAATAGAATGAATTCATGACAGTATTGAATTCAGAATAGAATAAATTTCAGAATAGAATAGAATAGAGAAAGGAGTAAAATTCAGAAAGGAATAAAATTCAGAATAGAATAGAGTTAACAATGGAGTAGATTTCAGAATAGAATAAAATTCAGAAACGCTTACAATTCAGAACAGAATAGATTTCAGAATAGAATAGAATCCAGCATTTAATAGAATTCAGAATAGAATAGAATTCAGAATAGAATTGAAAAAATTCAGAACAGAATAAAATTCAGAAAAGAATTATATTCATAATACAATTTAATTCAAAATAAAACAGAATTCAGAATAGTACAAAATTCAGAACAGAAGAGAATAAAATTCAGAAGAGAATAAAATGCAAAATAAAATGGAATTGAGAATAGTATAAAATTCAGAAGAATAGCATAAAATTCAAAACAGAACAAAATTCTGAATAAAATAGCATAAAATTCAAAACAGAATAAAATTAGGGAATAGAACAGAATCAAATTCAGAATAGAATCAAATTCAGAATAGAATAGAATAAATTCAGAATAGTATTGAATTCAGAATAGAATAAATTTCAGAATAGAATAGAATAGAGAATAGAATAAAATTCAGAAAGGAATAAAATTCAGAATAGAATAAAATTCAGAAATGCTTACAATTCACAACAGAATAGATTTCAGAATAGAATAGAATTCAGCATTTAATAGAATTCAGAATAGAATAGAATTCAGAATAGAATTGAAAAAATTCAGAATAGAATAAAATTCAGAAAAGAATTATATTCATAATACAATTTAATTCAGAATAGAATTAAATTCAAAATAGAACAGAATTCAGAATAGTACAAAATTGAGAATAGAATAGAATAAAATTCAGAATAGAATAAAATTCAGAATAGAATAAAATTCAAAATAAAATGGAATTGAGAATAGTATAAAATTCAGAAGAATAGCATAAAATTCAAAACAGAGCAAAATTCAGAATAGAATAGAATAAAATTCATAATAGAATAAAATTCATAATTGAATAAAATTCAGAAAAGCTTAGAATACAGAACAGAACAGAATTCAGAATTGAAGAGAATAAAATTCAGATTAGAATAAAATTCAGAAAAGAATTGAATTCAGAATAGAATTTAATTTAGAATAGAATAGAATAAAATTCAGAATAGAATTAAATTCAAAATAGAATAGAATTGAGAATAGTATAAAATTCTGAATAGAATAGCATAAAATTCAAAACAGAATAAAATTAGGGAACAGAATCGAATAAAATTCAGAGTAGAATCAAATTCAGAATTGAATAGAATAAATTCATAATGGTATTGAATTCAGAATAAAATAAATTTCAGAATAGAATAGAAAATAGAATAAAATTCAGAAAGGAATAAAATTCAGAACAGAATAAAATTCAGAAAAGAATTATATTCATAATACAATTTAATTCAGAATAGAATAGAATTCAGAATAGAATTAAATTCAAAATAGAACAGAATTCAGAATAGTACAAAATTCAGAATAGAATAGCATAAAATGAAAAAGAGAATAAAATTAGGGAATAGAATCGAATAAAATTCAGAATAAAATCAAATTCAGAATAGAATAGAATGAATTCATGACAGTATTGAATTCAGAATAGAATAAATTTCAGAATAGAATAAATTTCAGAATAGAATAGAGAGTAGAATAAAATTCAGAATAGAATCAAATTCAGAACAGAATAGAATAAATTCATGATAGTATTGAATTCAGAATAGAATAAATTTCAGAATAGAATAGAATAGAGAATGGAATCAAATTCAGAATAGAATAGAGTTAACAATGGAGTAGATTTCAGAACAGAATAAAATTCATACTAGAATAAAATTCAGAAAGGCTTACCATTCAGAACAGAATAGATTTCAGAATAGAATAGAATCCAGCATTTAATAGAATTCAGAATAGAATAGAATTCAGAATTGAATTGAATAAAATTAAGAATAGAATAAAATTCAGAAAAGAATTATATTCATAATACAATTTAATTCAGAATAGAATAGAATTCAGAATACAATTCAATTCAAAATAGAACAGAATTCAGAATAGTACAAAATTCAGAATAGAATAAAATTCAAAATAAAATGGAATTGAGAATAGTATAAAATTCAGAAGAATAGCATAAAATTCAAAACAGAACAAAATTCAGAATAGAATTGAATAAAATTGAGAATAGAATAAAATTCAGAAAAGAATTATATTCATAATACAATTTAATTCAAAATAGAACATAATTCAGAATAGAATAAAATTCATAATTGAATAAAATTCAGAAAAGTTTAGAATACAGAACAGAAGAGAATTCAGAAGACAAGAGAATAAAATTCAGAAAAGAATTGAATATATAATAGAATTTAATTTAGAATAGAATTTAATTTAGAATAGAATAGAATTCAGAATTGAATTAAATTCAAAATAGAATAGATTAGAATTCAGAATAAAATAGAATTAGAATAGAATTGAGAATAGTATAAAATTCAGAATAGAATTAAATTCAAAATAGAATAGAATTGAGAATTTTATAAAATTCTGAATAGAACAGCATAAAATTCAAAACAGAATAAAATTAGGGAATAGAATAGAATAAAATTCAGAATAGAATTAAATTCAAAATAGAACAGTATTGAGAATAGTATAAAATTCTGAATAGAACAGAATTCAGAATAGTACAAAATTCAGAATAGAATAGAATAAAACTCAGAATAGAATAAAATTCAAAATAAAATGGAATTGAGAATAGTATAAAATTCAGAAGAATAGCATAAAATTCAAAACAGAACAAAATTCAGAATAGAATAGAATAAAATTGAGATTAGAATAAAATTCAGAAAAGAATTATATTCATAATACAATTTAATTCAAAATAGAACAATATTCAGAATAGTACAAAATTCAGAATAGAATAGAATAAATTCAGAATAGTATTGAATTCAGAGTAGAATAAATTTCAGAAAAGAATAGAGAATAGAAAAAAATTCAGAAAGGAATAAAATTCATAATAGAACAAAATTCAGAAATGCTTACAATTCACAACAGAAAAGATTTCAGAATAGAATAGAATTCAGCATTTAATAGAATTCAGAATAGAATAGAATTCAGAATAGAATTGAATAAAATTCAGAATAGAATAAAATTCAGAAAAGAATTAGATTCAAAATACAATTTAATTTTAGAACAGCATAGAATTCAGAATAGAATTAAATTCAAAATAAAATGGAATTGAGAATAGTATAAAATTCAGAAGAATAGCATAAAATTAAAAACAGAATAAAATTAGGGAATAGAATAGAATAAAATTCAGAATAGAATTAAATTTAGAATAGAACAGAATTGAGAATAGTATAAAATTCTGAATAGAATAGCATAAAATTCAAAACAGAATAAAATTAGGGAATAGAATAGAATCAAATTCAGAATAGAATCAAATTCAGAACAGAATAGAATAAATTCATGATAGTATTGAATTCAGAATAGAATTGAATAAAATTCAGAATAGAAAAAATTCAGAAAAGAATTATATTCATAATACAATTCAATTCAGAATAGAATAGAATTCAGAATACAATTCAATTCAAAATAGAACAGAATTCAGAATAGTACAAAATTCAGAATAGAATAGAATAAAACTCAGAATAGAATAAAATTCAAAATAAAATGGAATTGAGAATAGTATAAAATTCAGAAGAATAGCATAAAATTCAAAACAGAACAAAATTCAGAATAGAATAGAATAAAATTGAGAATAGAATAAAATTCAGAAAAGAATTATATTCATAATACAATTTAATTCGAAATAGAACAGAATTCAGAATAGTACAAAATTCAAAATAGAATAGAATAAATTCAGAATAGTATTGAATTCAGAGTAGAATAAATTTCAGAAAAGAATAGAGAATAGAAAAAAATTCAGAAAGGAATAAAATTCATAATAGAACAAAATTCAGAAATGCTTACAATTCACAACAGAAAAGATTTCAGAATAGAATAGAATTCAGCATTTAATAGAATTCAGAATAGAATAGAATTCAGAATTGAATTGAATAAAATTCAGAATAGAATAAAATTCAGAAAAGAATTAGATTCATAATACAATTTAATTGAAAATAGAAGAGAATTCAGAATAGTACAAAATTCAGAATAGAATAGTATAGAATTCAGAATAGAATAAAATTCAAAATAAAATGGAATTGAGAATAGTATAAAATTCAGAAGAATAGCATAAAATTCAAAACAGAACAAAATTCAGAATAGAATAGAATAAAATTGAGAATAGAATAAAATTCAGAAAAGAATTATATTCATAATACAATTTAATTCAAAATAGAACAGAATTCAGAATAGTACGAAATTGAGAATAGAATAGAATAAATTCAGAATAGTATTGAATTCAGAATAGAATAAATTTCAGACTAGAATAGAATAGAGAATAGAATAAAATTCAGAAAAGAATAGATTTCAGAATAGAATAGAATTCAGCATTTAATACAATTCAGAATAGAATAGAATAAATTCAGAATAGTATTGAATTCAGAATAGAATAAATTTCAGAATAGAATAGAAAATAGAATAAAATTCAGAAAGGAATAAAATTCAGAATAGAATAGAGTTAACAATAGAGTAGATTTCAGAATAGCATAAAATTCATAAAAGAATAAAATTGAGAAACGCTTACAATTCAGAACAGAATAGATTTAAGAATAGAATAAAATAGAATGAAGCATTTAATAGAATTCAGAAAAGAATAGAATTCAGAATAGAATTCAATAAAATTCAGAATAGAATAAAATTCAGAAAAGAATTATATTCATAATACAATTTAATTCAGAATAGAATAGAATTCAGAATAGAATTAATTCAAAATAGAACAGAATTCAGAATAGTACAAAATTCAGAATAGAATAGCATAAAATTCAAAATAGAATAAAATTAGGGAATAGAATCGAATAAAATTCAGAATAGAATTAAATTCAAAATAGAACAGAATTGAGAATAGTATAAAATTCAGAAGAATAGCATAAAATTCAAAACAGAACAAAATTCAGAATAGAATAGAATAAAATTGAGATTAGAATAAAATTCAGAAAAGAATTATATTCATAATACAATTTAATTCAAAATAGAACAATATTCAGAATAGTACAAAATTCAGAATAGAATAGAATAAATTCAGAATAGTATTGAATTCAGAGTAGAATAAATTTCAGAAAAGAATAGAGAATAGAAAAAAATTCAGAAAGGAATAAAATTCATAATAGAACAAAATTCAGAAATGCTTACAATTCACAACAGAAAAGATTTCAGAATAGAATAGAATTCAGCATTTAATAGAATTCAGAATAGAATAGAATTCAGAATAGAATTGAATAAAATTCAGAATAGAATAAAATTCAGAAAAGAATTAGATTCAAAATACAATTTAATTTTAGAACAGCATAGAATTCAGAATAGAATTAAATTCAAAATAAAATGGAATTGAGAATAGTATAAAATTCAGAAGAATAGCATAAAATTAAAAACAGAATAAAATTAGGGAATAGAATAGAATAAAATTCAGAATAGAATAAAATTCAGAAAAGAATTAGATTCATAATACAATTTAATTCAGAATAGCATAGAATTCAGAATAGAATTAAATTCAAAATAAAATGGAATTGAGAATAGTATAAAACTCAGAGGAATAGCATAAAATTAAAAACAGAATAAAATTAGGGAATAGAATAGAATAAAATTCAGAATAGAATTAAATTTAGAATAGAACAGAATTGAGAATAGTATAAAATTCTGAATAGAATAGCATAAAATTCAAAACAGAATAAAATTAGGGAATAGAATAGAATCAAATTCAGAATAGAATCAAATTCAGAACAGAATAGAATAAATTCATGATAGTATTGAATTCAGAATAGAATTGAATAAAATTCAGAATAGAAAAAATTCAGAAAAGAATTATATTCATAATACAATTCAATTCAGAATAGAATAGAATTCAGAATACAATTCAATTCAAAATAGAACAGAATTCAGAATAGTACAAAATTCAGAATAGAATAGAATAAAACTCAGAATAGAATAAAATTCAAAATAAAATGGAATTGAGAATAGTATAAAATTCAGAAGAATAGCATAAAATTCAAAACAGAACAAAATTCAGAATAGAATAGAATAAAATTGAGAATAGAATAAAATTCAGAAAAGAATTATATTCATAATACAATTTAATTCGAAATAGAACAGAATTCAGAATAGTACAAAATTCAAAATAGAATAGAATAAATTCAGAATAGTATTGAATTCAGAGTAGAATAAATTTCAGAAAAGAATAGAGAATAGAAAAAAATTCAGAAAGGAATAAAATTCATAATAGAACAAAATTCAGAAATGCTTACAATTCACAACAGAAAAGATTTCAGAATAGAATAGAATTCAGCATTTAATAGAATTCAGAATAGAATAGAATTCAGAATTGAATTGAATAAAATTCAGAATAGAATAAAATTCAGAAAAGAATTAGATTCATAATACAATTTAATTGAAAATAGAAGAGAATTCAGAATAGTACAAAATTCAGAATAGAATAGTATAGAATTCAGAATAGAATAAAATTCAAAATAAAATGGAATTGAGAATAGTATAAAATTCAGAAGAATAGCATAAAATTCAAAACAGAACAAAATTCAGAATAGAATAGAATAAAATTGAGAATAGAATAAAATTCAGAAAAGAATTATATTCATAATACAATTTAATTCAAAATAGAACAGAATTCAGAATAGTACGAAATTGAGAATAGAATAGAATAAATTCAGAATAGTATTGAATTCAGAATAGAATAAATTTCAGACTAGAATAGAATAGAGAATAGAATAAAATTCAGAAAAGAATAGATTTCAGAATAGAATAGAATTCAGCATTTAATACAATTCAGAATAGAATAGAATAAATTCAGAATAGTATTGAATTCAGAATAGAATAAATTTCAGAATAGAATAGAAAATAGAATAAAATTCAGAAAGGAATAAAATTCAGAATAGAATAGAGTTAACAATAGAGTAGATTTCAGAATAGCATAAAATTCATAAAAGAATAAAATTGAGAAACGCTTACAATTCAGAACAGAATAGATTTAAGAATAGAATAAAATAGAATGAAGCATTTAATAGAATTCAGAAAAGAATAGAATTCAGAATAGAATTCAATAAAATTCAGAATAGAATAAAATTCAGAAAAGAATTATATTCATAATACAATTTAATTCAGAATAGAATAGAATTCAGAATACAATTCAATTCAAAATAGAACAGAATTCAGAATAGTACAAAATTGAGAATAGAATAGAATAAAATTCAGAATAGAATAAAATTCAGAATAGAATCACATTCAGAATAGAATAGATTTCAGAATAGAAAAGAATTCAGCATTTAATAGAATTCAGAATAGAAGAGAATTCAGAAAAGAATTGAATAAAATATAGAATAGAATAAAATTCAGAAAAGAATTATATTCATTATACAATTTAATTCAGAATAGAATAGAATTCAGAATGGTACAAAATTCAGAATAGAATAGCAGAAAATTAAAAACAGAATAAAATTAGGGAATAGAATAGAATAAAATTCAGAATAGAATTAAATTCAAAATAGAACAGAATTGAGAATAGTATAAAATTCTGAATAGAATAGCATAAAATTCAAAACAGAATAAAATTAGGGAATAGAATAGAATCAAATTCAGAATAAAATCAAATTCAGAACAGAATAGAATAAATTCATGATAGTATTGAATTCAGAATAGAATTGAAAAAAATTCAGAATAGAATAAAATTAAGAAAAGCATTATATTCATAATACAATTTAATTCAGAATAGAATAGAATTCAGAATACAAATCAATTCAAAATAGAACAGAATTCAGAATAGTACAAAATTCAGAATAGAATAGAATAAAATTCAGAATAGAATAAAATTCAAAATAAAATGGAATTGAGAATAGTATAAAATTCAGAAGAATTATATTCATAATACAATTTAATTCAAAATAGAACAGAATTCAGAATAGTACAAAATTCAGAATAGAATAGAATAAATTCAGAATAGTATTGAATTCAGAATAGAATAAATTTCAGAATAGAATAGAATAGAGAATAGAATAAAATTCAGAAAGGAATAAAATTCAGAATAGAATAAAATTCAGAAATGCTTACAATTCACAACAGAATAGATTTCAGAATAGAATAGAATTCAGCATTTAATCGAATTCAGAATAGAATAGAATACAGAATAGAATTGAATAGAATTCAGAATAGAATAGAATTCAGAATAGAATTCAATTCAAAATAGAACAGAATTCAGAATAGTACAAAATTCAGAACAGAATAGAATAAAATTCAGAATAGAATAAACTTCAAAATAAAATGGAATTGAGAATAGTATAAAATTCAGAAGAACAGCATAAAATTCAAAACAGAACAAAATTCAGAATAGAATAGTATAAAATTCAGAATAGAATAAAATTCAGAAAAGAATTATATTCATAATACAATTTAATTCAGAGTGGAATAGAATTCAATTCAAAATAGAACAGAATTCAGAATAGAATAAAATTCATGATTGAATAAAATTCAGAAAAGCTTAGAATACAGAACAGAAGAGAATTCAGAAGAGAAGAGAATAAAATTCAGAAAAGAATTGAATATAGAATAGAATTTAATTTAGAATAGAATAGAATTCAGAATTGAATTAAATTCAAAATAGAATAGCATAGAATTCAGAATAGAATGAGTTAGAATAGAATTCAGAATAGTATAAAATTCAGAATAGAATTAAATTCAAAATAGAATAGAATTGAGAATAGTATAAATTCTGAATATAATAGCATAAAATTAAAAACAGAATAAAATTAAAGAATAGAATAGAATAAAATTCAGAATAGAATTAAATTCAAAATAGAACAGAATTGAGAATAGTATAAAATTTTGAATAGAATAGCATAAAATTCAAAACAGAATAAAATTAGGGAATAGAATAGAATAAAATTCAGAATAGAATCAAATTCAGAACAGAATAGAATGAATTCATGACAGTATTGAATTCAGAATAGAATAAATTTCAGAATAGAATAGAATAGAGAATGGAATAAAATTCAGAAAGGAATAAAATTCAGAATAGAATAGAGTTAACAATGGAGTAGATTTCAGAATAGAATAAAATTCAGAAACGCTTACAATTCAGAACAGAATAGATTTCAGAATAGAATAGAATCCAGCATTTAATAGAATTCAGAATAGAATAGAATTCAGAATAGAATTGAAAAAATTCAGAACAGAATAAAATTCAGAAAAGAATTATATTCATAATACAATTTAATTCAAAATAAAACAGAATTCAGAATAGTACAAAATTCAGAACAGAAGAGAATAAAATTCAGAAGAGAATAAAATTCAAAATAAAATGGAATTGAGAATAGTATAAAATTCAGAAGAATAGCATAAAATTCAAAACAGAACAAAATTCTGAATAAAATAGCATAAAATTCAAAACAGAATAAAATTAGGGAATAGAACAGAATCAAATTCAGAATAGAATCAAATTCAGAATAGAATAGAATAAATTCAGAATAGTATTGAATTCAGAATAGAATAAATTTCAGAATAGAATAGAATAGAGAATAGAATAAAATTCAGAAAGGAATAAAATTCAGAATAGAATAAAATTCAGAAACGCTTACAATTCAGAAAAGAATAGATTTCAGAATAGAATACAATTCAGCATTTAATAGAATTCAGAATAGAATAGAATTCAGAATAGAATTGAAAAAATTCAGAATAGAATAAAATTCAGAAAAGAATTATATTCATAATACAATTTAATTCAGAATAGAACAGAATTCAGAATAAAATTAAATTCAAAATAGAACAGAATTCAGAATAGTACAAAATTGAGAATAGAATAGAATAAAATTCAGAATAGAATAAAATTCAGAATAGAATTAAATTCATAAAAGAACAGAATTGAGAATAGTATAAAATTTTGAATAGAATAGCATAAAATTCAAAACAGAATAAAATTAGGGAATAGAATAGAATAAAATTCAGAATAGAATCAAATTCAGAACAGAATAGAATGAATTCATGACAGTATTGAATTCAGAATAGAATAAATTTCAGAATAGAATAGAATAGAGAATGGAATAAAATTCAGAAAGGAATAAAATTCAGAATAGAATAGAGTTAACAATGGAGTAGATTTCAGAATAGAATAAAATTCAGAAACGCTTACAATTCAGAACAGAATAGATTTCAGAACAGAATAGAATCCAGCATTTAATAGAATTCAGAATAGAATAGAATTCAGAATAGAATTGAAAAAATTCAGAACAGAATAAAATTCAGAAAAGAATTATATTCATAATACAATTTAATTCAAAATAAAACAGAGTTCAGAATAGTACAAAATTCAGAACAGAATAGAATAAAATTCAGAAGAGAATAAAATTCAAAATAAAATGGAATTGAGAATAGTATAAAATTCAGAAGAATAGCATAAAATTCAAAACAGAACAAAATTCTGAATAAAATAGCATAAAATTCAAAACAGAATAAAATTAGGGAATAGAACAGAATCAAATTCAGAATAGAATCAAATTCAGAATAGAATAGAATAAATTCAGAATAGCATTGAATTCAGAATAGAATAAATTTCAGAATAGAATAGAATAGAGAATAGAATAAAATTCAGAAAGGAATAAACTTCAGAATAGAATAAAATTCAGAAATGCTTACAATTCACAACAGAATATATTTCAGAACAGAATAGAATTCAGCATTTAATAGAATTCAGAATAGAATAGAATTCAGAATAGAATTGAAAAAATTCAGAATAGAATAAAATTCAGAAAAGAATTATATTCATAATACAATTTAATTCAGAATAGAATTAAATTCAAAATAAAATGGAATTGAGAATAGTATAAAATTCAGAAGAACAGCATAAAATTCAAAACAGAACAAAACTCAGAATAGAATAGTATAAAATTCAGAATAGAATAAAATTCAGAAAAGAATTATATTCATAATACAATTTAATTCAGAGTGGAATAGATTTCAATTCAAAATAGAACAGAATTCAGAATAGAATAAAATTCATGATTGAATAAAATTCAGAAAAGCTTAGAATACAGAACAGAAGAGAATTCAGAAGAGAAGAGAATAAAATTCAGAAAAGAATTGAATATAGAATAGAATTTAATTTAGAATAGAATAGAATTCAGAATTGAATTAAATTCAAAATAGAATAGCATAGAATTCAGAATAGAATGGAGTTAGAATAGAATTCAGAATAGTATAAAATTCAGAATAGAATTAAATTCAAAATAGAATAGAATTGAGAATAGTATAAATTCTGAATAGAATAGCATAAAATTAAAAACAGAATAAAATTAAAGAATAGAATAGAATAAAATTCAGAATAGAATTAAATTCAAAATAGAACAGAATTGAGAATAGTATAAAATTTTGAATAGAATAGCATAAAATTCAAAACAGAATAAAATTAGGGAATAGAATAGAATAAAATTCAGAATAGAATCAAATTCAGAACAGAATAGAATGAATTCATGACAGTATTGAATTCAGAATAGAATAAATTTCAGAATAGAATAGAATAGAGAATGGAATAAAATTCAGAAAGGAATAAAATTCACAATAGAATAGAGTTAACAATGGAGTAGATTTCAGAATAGAATAAAATTCAGAAACGCTTACAATTCAGAACAGAATAGATTTCAGAACAGAATAGAATCCAGCATTTAATAGAATTCAGAATAGAATAGAATTCAGAATAGAATTGAAAAAATTCAGAACAGAATAAAATTCAGAAAAGAATTATATTCATAATACAATTTAATTCAAAATAAAACAGAATTCAGAATAGTACAAAATTCAGAACAGAAGAGAATAAAATTCAGAAGAGAATAAAATTCAAAATAAAATGGAATTGAGAATAGTATAAAATTCAGAAGAATAGCATAAAATTCAAAACAGAACAAAATTCTGAATAAAATAGCATAAAATTCAAAACAGAATAAAATTAGGGAATAGAACAGAATCAAATTCAGAATAGAATAGAATAAATTCAGAATAGTATTGAATTCAGAATAGAATAAATTTCAGAATAGAATAGAAATGAGAATAGAATAAAATTCAGAAAGGAATAAAATTCAGAATAGAATAGAGTTAACAATGGAGTAGATTTCAGAATAGAATAAAATTCAGAAACGCTTACAATTCAGAACAGAATAGATTTCATAACAGAATAGAATCCAGCATTTAATAGAATTCAGAATAGAATAGAATTCAGAATAGAATTGAAAAAATTCAGAACAGAATAAAATTCAGAAAAGAATTATATTCATAATACAATTTAATTCAAAATAAAACAGAATTCAGAATAGCACAAAATTCAGAACAGAATAGAATAAAATTCAGAAGAGAATAAAATTCAAAATAAAATGGAATTGAGAATAGTATAAAATTCAGAAGAATAGCATAAAATTCAAAACAGAACAAAATTCTGAATAAAATAGCATAAAATTCAAAACAGAATAAAATTAGGGAATAGAACAGAATCAAATTCAGAATAGAATCAAATTCAGAATAGAATAGAATAAATTCAGAATAGTATTGAATTCAGAATAGAATAAATTTCAGAATAGAATAGAATAGAGAACAGAATAAAATTCAGAAAGGAATAAAATTCAGAATAGAATAAAATTCAGAAACGCTTACAATTCAGAAAAGAATAGATTTCAGAATAGAATAGAATTCAAAGAATTATATTCATAATACAATTTAATTCAGAATAGAATTAAATTCAAAATAGAACAGAATTCAGAATAGTACAAAATTGAGAATAGAATAGAATAAAATTCAGAATAGAATAAAATTCAGAATAGAATAAAATTCAAAATAAAATGGAATTGAGAATAGTAAAAAATTCAGAAGAATGGCATAAAATTCAAAACAGAGCAAAATTCAGAATAGAATAGAATAAAATTCATAATTGAATAAAATTCAGAAAAGCTTAGAATACAGAACAGAACAGAATTCAGAATTGAAGAGAATAAAAATCAGATTAGAATAAAATTCAGAAAAGAATTGAATTCAGAATAGAATTTAATTTAGAATAGAATAGAATAAAATTCAGAATAGAATTAAATTCAAAATAGAATAGATTTGAGAATAGTATAAAATTCTGAATAGAATAGCATAAAATTCAAAACAGAATAAAATTAGGGAACAGAATCGAATAAAATTCAGAATAGAATCAAATTCAGAATTGAATAGAATAAATTCATAATGGTATTGAATTCAGAATAGAATAAATTTCAGAATAGAATAGAAAATAGAATAAAATTCAGAAAGGAATAAAATTCAGAACAGAATAAAATTCAGAAAAGAATTATATTCATAATACAATTTAATTCAGAATAGAATAGAATTCAGAATAGAATTAAATTCAAAATAGAACAGAATTCAGAATAGTACAAAATTCAGAATAGAATAGCATAAAATGAAAAAGAGAATAAAATTAGGGAATAGAATCGAATAAAATTCAGAATAAAATCAAATTCAGAATAGAATAGAATAAATTTAGAATAGTATTGAATTCAGAATAGAATAAATTTCAGAATAGAATAGAATAGAGAATGGAATAAAATTCAGAATAGAATAGAGTTAACAATGGAGTAGATTTCAGAACAGAATAAAATTCATACTAGAATAAAATTCAGAAACGCTTACCATTCAGAACAGAATAGATTTCAGAATAGAATAGAATCCAGCATTTAATAGAATTCAGAATAGAATAGAATTCAGAATTGAATTGAATAAAATTAAGAATAGAATAAAATTCAGAAAAGAATTATATTCATAATACAATTTAATTCAGAATAGAATAGAATTCAGAATACAATTCAATTCAAAATAGAACAGAATTCAGAATAGTACAAAATTCAGAATAGAATAAAATTCAAAATAAAATGGAATTGAGAATAGTATAAAATTCAGAAGAATAGCATAAAATTCAAAAGAGAACAAAATTCAGAATAGAATTGAATAAAATTGAGAATAGAATAAAATTCAGAAAAGAATTATATTCATAATACAATTTAATTCAAAATAGAACATAATTCAGAATAGAATAAAATTCATAATTGAATAAAATTCAGAAAAGTTTAGAATACAGAACAGAAGAGAATTCAGAAGACAAGAGAATAAAATTCAGAAAAGAATTGAATATATAATAGAATTTAATTTAGAATAGAATTTAATTTAGAATAGAATAGAATTCAGAATTGAATTAAATTCAAAATAGAATAGATTAGAATTCAGAATAAAATAGAATTAGAATAGAATTGAGAATAGTATAAAATTCAGAATAGAATTAAATTCAAAATAGAATAGAATTGAGAATTTTATAAAATTCTGAATAGAACAGCATAAAATTCAAAACAGAATAAAATTAGGGAATAGAACAGAATCAAATTCAGAATAGAATCAAATTCAGAATAGAATAGAATAAATTCATAATAGTATTGAATTCAGAATAGAATAAATTTCAGAATAGAATAGAATAGAGAATAGAATAAAATTCAGAAAGGAATAAAATTCAGAATAGAATAAAATTCAGAAATGCTTACAATTCACAACAGAATAGATTTCAGAATAGAATAGAATTCAGAATAGAATAAATTTCAGAATAGAATAGAATAGAGAATGGAATAAAATTCAGAAAGGAATAAAATTCAGAATAGAATAGAGTTAACAATAGGGTAGATTTCAGAATAGAATAAAATTCAGAATAGAATAAAATTCAAAATAGAATAAAATTCAGAAACGCTTACAATTCAGAACAGAATAGAATTCAGCATTTAATAGAATTCAGAATAGAATAAAATTCAGAAAAGAATTATATTCATTATACAATTTAATTCAGAATAGAACAGAATTCAGAATAGAATTAAATTCAAAATAGAACAGAATTCAGAATAGTACAAAATTCAGAATAGAATAGAATAAATTCAGAATAGTATTGAATTCAGAGTAGAATAAATTTCAGAATAGAATAGAGAATAGAAAAAAATTCAGAAAGGAATAAAATTCATAATAGAACAAAATTCAGAAATGCTTACAATTCACAACAGAAAAGATTTCAGAATAGAATAGAATTCAGCATTTAATAGAATTCAGAAAAGAATAGAATTCAGAATAGAATTGAAAAAATTCAGAATAGAATAAAATTCAGAAAAGAATTATATTCATAATACAATTTAATTCAGAATAGAACAGAATTCAGAATAAAATTAAATTCAAAATAGAACAGAATTCAGAATAGTACAAAATTGAGAATAGAATAGAATAAAATTCAGAATAGAATAAAATTCAGAATAGAATCAAATTCAGAACAGAATAGAATGAATTCATGATAGTATTGAATTCAGAATAGAATAAATTTCAGAATAGAATAGAGAATAGAAAAAAATTCAGAAAGGAATAAAATTCATAATAGAACAAAATTCAGAAATGCTTACAATTCACAACAGAAAAGATTTCAGAACAGAATAGAATTCAGCATTTAATAGAATTCAGAATAGAATAGAATTCAGAATTGAATTGAATAAAATTCAGAATAGAATAAAATTCAGAATAGAATAAAATTCAGAAAGGAATAAAATTCAGAATAGAATAAAATTCAGAAATGCTTACAATTCACAACAGAATAGATTTCAGAATAGAATAAAATTCAGAATAGAATAAAATTCAGAAAAGAATTATATTCATAATACAATTTAATTCAGAATAGAATAGAATTCAGAATAGAATAAATTTCAGAATAGAATAGAATAGAGAATGGAATAAAATTCAGAAAGGAATAAAATTCAGAATAGAATAGAGTTAACAATAGGGTAGATTTCAGAATAGAATAAAATTCAGAATAGAATAAAATTCAAAATAGAATAAAATTCAGAAACGCTTACAATTCAGAACAGAATAGAATTCAGCATTTAATAGAATTCAGAATAGAATAGAATTCAGAAAAGAATTATATTCATATTACAATTTAATTCAGAATAGAATAGAATTCAGAATAGAATTAAATTCAAAATAGAACAGAATTCAGAATAGTACAAAATTCAGAATAGAATAGCATAAAATGAAAAAGAGAATAAAATTAGGGAATAGAATCGAATAAAATTCAGAATAAAATCAAATTCAGAATAGAATAGAATAAATTTAGAATAGTATTGAATTCAGAATAGAATAAATTTCAGAATAGAATAGAGAGTAGAATAAAATTCAGAATAGAATGAAATTCAGAATAGAATCAAATTCAGAACAGAATAGAATAAATTCATGATAGTATTGAATTCAGAATAGAATAAATTTCAGAATAGAATAGAATTGAGAATGGAATAAAATTCAGAATAGAATAGAGTTAACAATGGAGTAGATTTCAGAACAGAATAAAATTCACACTAGAATAAAATTCAGAAACGCTTACCATTCAGAACAGAATAGATTTCAGAATAGAATAGAATCCAGCATTTAATAGAATTCAGAATAGAATAGAATTCAGAATTGAATTGAATAAAATTAAGAATAGAATAAAATTCAGAATACAATTCAATTCAAAATAGAACAGAATTCAGAATAGTACAAAATTCAGAATAGAATAAAATTCAAAATAAAATGGAATTGAGAATAGTATAAAATTCAGAAGAATAGCATAAAATTCAAAACAGAACAAAATTCAGAATAGAATTGAATAAAATTGAGAATAGAATAAAATTCAGAAAAGAATTATATTCATAATACAATTTAATTCAAAATAGAACATAATTCAGAATAGAATAAAATTCATAATTGAATAAAATTCAGAAAAGTTTAGAATACAGAACAGAAGAGAATTCAGAAGACAAGAGAATAAAATTCAGAAAAGAATTGAATATATAATAGAATTTAATTTAGAATAGAATTTAATTTAGAATAGAATAGAATTCAGAATTGAATTAAATTCAAAATAGAATAGATTAGAATTCAGAATAAAATAGAATTAGAATAGAATTGAGAATAGCATAAAATTCAGAATTGAATTAAATTCAAAATAGAATAGAATTGAGAATTTTATAAAATTCTGAATAGAACAGCATAAAATTCAAAACAGAATAAAATTAGGGAATAGAACAGAATCAAATTCACAATAGAATCAAATTCAGAATAGAATAGAATAAATTCATAATAGTATTGAATTCAGAATAGAATAAATTTCAGAATAGAATAGAATAGAGAATAGAATAAAATTCAGAAAGGAATAAAATTCAGAATAGAATAAAATTCAGAAATGCTTACAATTCACAACAGAATAGATTTCAGAATAGAATAGAATTCAGAATAGAATAAATTTCAGAATAGAATAGAATAGAGAATGGAATAAAATTCAGAAAGGAATAAAATTCAGAATAGAATAGAGTTAACAATAGGGTAGATTTCAGAATAGAATAAAATTCAGAATAGAATAAAATTCAAAATAGAATAAAATTCAGAAACGCTTACAATTCAGAACAGAATAGATTTCAGAAAAGAATAGAATTCAGCATTTAAAAGAATTCAGAATAGAATAGAATTCAGAAAAGAATTATATTCATATTACAATTTAATTCAGAATAGAACAGAATTCAGAATAGAATTAAATTCAAAATAGAACAGAATTCAGAATAGTACAAAATTGAGAATAGAATAGAATAAAATTCAGAATAGAATAAAATTCATAATTGAATAAAATTCAGAAAAGCTTATAATACAGAACAGAACAGAATTCAGAAGAAAAGAGAATAAAATTCAAAATAGAATCACATTCAGAATAGAATAGATTTCAGAATAGAAAAGAATTCAGCATTTAATAGAATTCAGAATAGAAGAGAATTCAGAATAGAATTGAATAAAATATAGAATAGAATAAAATTCAGAAAAGAATTATATTCATTATACAATATAATTCAGAATAGAATAGAATTCAGAATAGAATTAAATTCAAAATAGAACAGAGTTCAGAATAGTACAAAATTGAGAATAGAATAGAATAAAATTCAGAATAGAATAAAATTCATAATTGAATAAAATTCAGAAAAGCTTATAATACAGAACAGAACAGAATTCAGAAGAGAAGAGAATAAAATTCAGAATAGAATCACATTCAGAATAGAATAGAGTAAATTCAGAATAGTATTGAATTCAGAATAGAATAAATTTCAGAATAGAATAGAATAGAGAATAGAATAAAATTCAGAAAGGAATAAAATTCAGAATAGAATAGAGTTAACAATAGAGTAGATTTCAGAATAGAATAAAATTCATAATAGAATAAAACTCAGAAACGCTGACAATTCAGAACAGAACAGATTTCAGAAAAGAATAGAATTCAGCATTTAATAGAATTCAGAACAGAATTCAATTCAAAATAGAACAGAATTCAGAATAGTACAAAATTCAGAACAGAATAGAATAAAATTCAGAATAGAATAAACTTCAAAATAAAATGGAATTGAGAATAGTATAAAATTCAGAAGAACAGCATAAAATTCAAAACAGAACAAAATTCAGAAAAGAATTATATTCATAATACAATTTAATTCAGACTGGAATAGAATTCAATTCAAAATAGAACAGAATTCAGAATAGAATAAAATTCATGATTGAATAAAATTCAGAAAAGCTTAGAATACAGAACAGAAGAGAATTCAGAAGAGAAGAGAATAAAATTCAGAAAAGAATTGAATATAGAATAGAATTTAATTTAGAATAGAATAGAATTCAGAATTGAATTAAATTCAAAATAGAATAACATAGAATTCAGAATAGAATGGAGTTAGAATAGAATTCAGAATAGTATAAAATTCAGAATAGAATTAAATTCAAAATAGAATAGAATTGAGAATAGTATAAATTCTGAATAGAATAGCATAAAATTAAAAACAGAATAAAATTAAAGAATAGAATAGAATAAAATTCAGAATAGAATAGAATTCAGAATAGAATAAATTTCAGAATAGAATAGAATAGAGAATGGAATAAAATTCAGAAAGGAATAAAATTCAGAATAGAATAGAGTTAACAATAGGGTAGATTTCAGAATAGAATAAAATTCAGAATAGAATAAAATTCAAAATAGAATAAAATTCAGAAACGCTTACAATTCAGAACAGAATAGAATTCAGCATTTAATAGAATTCAGAATAGAATAGAATTCAGAAAAGAATTATATTCATATTACAATTTAATTCAGAATAGAATAGAATTCAGAATAGAATTAAATTCAAAATAGAACAGAATTCAGAATAGTACAAAATTCAGAATAGAATAGCATAAAATGAAAAAGAGAATAAAATTAGGGAATAGAATCGAATAAAATTCAGAATAAAATCAAATTCAGAATAGAATAGAATAAATTTAGAATAGTATTGAATTCAGAATAGAATAAATTTCAGAATAGAATAGAGAGTAGAATAAAATTCAGAATAGAATGAAATTCAGAATAGAATCAAATTCAGAACAGAATAGAATAAATTCATGATAGTTTTGAATTCAGAATAGAATAAATTTCAGAATAGAATAGAATTGAGAATGGAATAAAATTCAGAATAGAATAGAGTTAACAATGGAGTAGATTTCAGAACAGAATAAAATTCATACTAGAATAAAATTCAGAAACGCTTACCATTCAGAACAGAATAGATTTCAGAATAGAATAGAATCCAGCATTTAATAGAATTCAGAATAGAATAGAATTCAGAATTGAATTGAATAAAATTAAGAATAGAATAAAATTCAGAATACAATTCAATTCAAAATAGAACAGAATTCAGAATAGTACAAAATTCAGAATAGAATAAAATTCAAAATAAAATGGAATTGAGAATAGTATAAAATTCAGAAGAATAGCATAAAATTCAAAACAGAACAAAATTCAGAATAGAATTGAATAAAATTGAGAATAGAATAAAATTCAGAAAAGAATTATATTCATAATACAATTTAATTCAAAATAGAACATAATTCAGAATAGAATAAAATTCATAATTGAATAAAATTCAGAAAAGTTTAGAATACAGAACAGAAGAGAATTCAGAAGACAAGAGAATAAAATTCAGAAAAGAATTGAATATATAATAGAATTTAATTTAGAATAGAATTTAATTTAGAATAGAATAGAATTCAGAATTGAATTAAATTCAAAATAGAATAGATTAGAATTCAGAATAAAATAGAATTAGAATAGAATTGAGAATAGCATAAAATTCAGAATTGAATTAAATTCAAAATAGAATAGAATTGAGAATTTTATAAAATTCTGAATAGAACAGCATAAAATTCAAAACAGAATAAAATTAGGGAATAGAACAGAATCAAATTCACAATAGAATCAAATTCAGAATAGAATAGAATAAATTCATAATAGTATTGAATTCAGAATAGAATAAATTTCAGAATAGAATAGAATAGAGAATAGAATAAAATTCAGAAAAGAATTATATTCATAATACAATTTAATTCAGAATAGAATAGAATTCAGAATAGAATAAATTTCAGAATAGAATAGAATAGAGAATGGAATAAAATTCAGAAAGGAATAAAATTCAGAATAGAATAGAGTTAACAATAGGGTAGATTTCAGAATAGAATAAAATTCAGAATAGAATAAAATTCAAAATAGAATAAAATTCAGAAACGCTTACAATTCAGAACAGAATAGTTTTCAGAAAAGAATAGAATTCAGCATTTAAAAGAATTCAGAATAGAATAGAATTCAGAAAAGAATTATATTCATATTACAATTTAATTCAGAATAGAACAGAATTCAGAATAGAATTAAATTCAAAATAGAACAGAATTCAGAATAGTACAAAATTGAGAATAGAATAGAATAAAATTCAGAATAGAATAAAATTCATAATTGAATAAAATTCAGAAAAGCTTATAATACAGAACAGAACAGAATTCAGAAGAAAAGAGAATAAAATTCAAAATAGAATCACATTCAGAATAGAATAGATTTCAGAATAGAAAAGAATTCAGCATTTAATAGAATTCAGAATAGAAGAGAATTCAGAATAGAATTGAATAAAATATAGAATAGAATAAAATTCAGAAAAGAATTATATTCATTATACAATATAATTCAGAATAGAATAGAATTCAGAATAGAATTAAATTCAAAATAGAACAGAGTTCAGAATAGTACAAAATTGAGAATAGAATAGAATAAAATTCAGAATAGAATAAAATTCATAATTGAATAAAATTCAGAAAAGCTTATAATACAGAACAGAACAGAATTCAGAAGAGAAGAGAATAAAATTCAGAATAGAATCACATTCAGAATAGAATAGAGTAAATTCAGAATAGTATTGAATTCAGAATAGAATAAATTTCAGAATAGAATAGAATAGAGAATAGAATAAAATTCAGAAAGGAATAAAATTCAGAATAGAATAGAGTTAACAATAGAGTAGATTTCAGAATAGAATAAAATTCATAATAGAATAAAACTCAGAAACGCTGACAATTCAGAACAGAACAGATTTCAGAAAAGAATAGAATTCAGCATTTAATAGAATTCAGAATAGAATTCAATTCAAAATAGAACAGAATTCAGAATAGTACAAAATTCAGAACAGAATAGAATAAAATTCAGAATAGAATAAACTTCAAAATAAAATGGAATTGAGAATAGTATAAAATTCAGAAGAACAGCATAAAATTCAAAACAGAACAAAATTCAGAAAAGAATTATATTCATAATACAATTTAATTCAGAGTGGAATAGAATTCAATTCAAAATAGAACAGAATTCAGAATAGAATAAAATTCATGATTGAATAAAATTCAGAAAAGCTTAGAATACAGAACAGAAGAGAATTCAGAAGAGAAGAGAATAAAATTCAGAAAAGAATTGAATATAGAATAGAATTTAATTTAGAATAGAATAGAATTCAGAATTGAATTAAATTCAAAATAGAATAACATAGAATTCAGAATAGAATGGAGTTAGAATAGAATTCAGAATAGTATAAAATTCAGAATAGAATTAAATTCAAAATAGAATAGAATTGAGAATAGTATAAATTCTGAATAGAATAGCATAAAATTAAAAACAGAATAAAATTAAAGAATAGAATAGAATAAAATTCAGAATAGAATAGAATTCAGAATAGAATAAATTTCAGAATAGAATAGAATAGAGAATGGAATAAAATTCAGAAAGGAATAAAATTCAGAATAGAATAGAGTTAACAATAGGGTAGATTTCAGAATAGAATAAAATTCAGAATAGAATAAAATTCAAAATAGAATAAAATTCAGAAACGCTTACAATTCAGAACAGAATAGAATTCAGCATTTAATAGAATTCAGAATAGAATAGAATTCAGAAAAGAATTATATTCATTATACAATTTAATTCAGAATAGAACAGAATTCAGAATAAAATTAAATTCAAAATAGAACAGAATTCAGAATAGTACAAAATTGAGAATAGAATAGAATAAAATTCAGAATAGAATAAAATTCAGAATAGAATTAAATTCAAAAAAGAACAGAATTGAGAATAGTATAAAATTTTGAATAGAATAGCATAAAATTCAAAACAGAATAAAATTAGGGAATAGAATAGAATAAAATTCAGAATAGAATCAAATTCAGAACAGAATAGAATGAATTCATGACAGTATTGAATTCAGAGTAGAATAAATTTCAGAATAGAATAGAGAATAGAAAAAAAATTCAGAAGGAATAAAATTCATAATAGAACAAAATTCAGAAATGCTTACAATTCACAACAGAAAAGATTTCAGAACAGAATAGAATTCAGCATTTAATAGAATTCAGAATAGAATAGAATTCAGAAAAGAATTATATTCATATTACAATTAATTCAGAATAGAACAGAATTCAGAATAGAATTAAATTCAAAATAGAACAGAGTTCAGAATAGTACAAATTGAGAATAGAATAGAATAAAATTCAGAATAGAATTAAATTCATAATTGAATAAAATTCAGAAAAGCTTATAATACAGAACAGAACAGAATTCAGAAGAGAAGAGAATAAAATTCAGAATAGAATCACATTCAGAATAGAATAGAGTAAATTCAGAATAGTATTGAATTCAGAATAGAATAAATTTCAGAATAGAATAGAATAGAGAATAGAATAAAATTCAGAAAGGAATAAAATTCAGAATAGAATAGAGTTAACAATAGAGTAGATTTCAGAATAGAATAAAATTCATAATATAATAAAACTCAGAAACGCTGACAATTCAGAACAGAACAGATTTCAGAAAAGAATAGAATTCAGCATTTAATAGAATTCAGAATAGAATAGAATTCAGAATAGAATTCAATTCAAAATAGAACAGAATTCAGAATAGTACAAAATTCAGAACAGAATAGAATAAAATTCAGAATAGAATAAACTTCAAAATAAAATGGAATTGAGAATAGTATAAAATTCAGAAGAACAGCATAAAATTCAAAACAGAACAAAATTCAGAATAGAATAAAATTCATAATAGAATAGAATTCAGAAAAGAATTATATTCATATTACAATTTAATTCAGAATAGAACAGAATTCAGAATAGAATTCAATTCAAAATAGAACAGAATTCAGAATAGTACAAAATTCAGAACAGAATAGAATAAAATTCAGAATAGAATAAACTTCAAAATAAAATGGAATTGAGAATAGTATAAAATTCAGAAGAACAGCATAAAATTCAAAACAGAACAAAATTCAGAAAAGAATTATATTCATAATACAATTTAATTCAGAGTGGAATAGAATTCAATTCAAAATAGAACAGAATTCAGAATAGAATAAAATTCATGATTGAATAAAATTCAGAAAAGCTTAGAATACAGAACAGAAGAGAATTCAGAAGAGAAGAGAATAAAATTCAGAAAAGAATTGAATATAGAATAGAATTTAATTTAGAATAGAATAGAATTCAGAATTGAATTAAATTCAAAATAGAATAACATAGAATTCAGAATAGAATGGAGTTAGAATAGAATTCAGAATAGTATAAAATTCAGAATAGAATTAAATTCAAAATAGAATAGAATTCAGAATAGTACAAAATTCAGAATAGAATAGCATAAAATTAAAAACAGAATAAAATTAAAGAATAGAATAGAATAAAATTCAGAATAGAATTAAATTCAAAATAGAACAGAATTGAGAATGGTATAAATTTTGAATAGAATAGCATAAAATTCAAAACAGAATAAAATTAGGGAATAGAATAGAATAAAATTCAGAATAGAATCAAATTCAGAACAGAATAGAATGAATTCATGACAGTATTGAATTCAGAATAGAATAAATTTCAGAATAGAATAGAATAGAGATGGAATAAAATTCAGAAAGGAATAAAATTCAGAATAGAATAGAGTTAACAATGGAGTAGATTTCAGAATAGAATAAAATTCAGAAACGCTTACAATTCAGAACAGAATAGATTTCAGAATAGAATAGAATCCAGCATTTAATAGAATTCAGAATAGAATAGAATTCAGAATAGAATTGAAAAAATTCAGAACAGAATAAAATTCAGAAAAGAATTATATTCATAATACAATTTAATTCAAAATAAAACAGAATTCAGAATAGTACAAAATTCAGAACAGAAGAGAATAAAATTCAGAAGAGAATAAAATTCAAAATAAAATGGAATTGAGAATAGTATAAAATTCAGAAGAATAGCATAAAATTCAAAACAGAACAAAATTCTGAATTAAATAGCATAAAATTCAAAACAGAATAAAATTAGGGAATAGAACAGAATCAAATTCAGAATAGAATCAAATTCAGAATAGAATAGAATAAATTCAGAATAGTATTGAATTCAGAATAGAATAAATTTCAGAATAGAATAGAATAGAGAATAGAATAAAATTCAGAATAGAATAAAATTCAGAAACGCTTACAATTCAGAAAAGAATAGATTTCAGAATAGAATAGAATTCAGCATTTAATAGAATTCAGAATAGAATAGAATTCAGAATAGAATTGAATAGATTCAGAATAGAATAGAATTCAGAATAGAATTCAATTCAAAATAGAACAGAATTCAGAATAGTACAAAATTCACAATAGAATTGAAAAAATTCAGAACAGAATAAAATTCAGAAAAGAATTATGTTCATAATACAATTTAATTCAGAATAGAACAGAATTTAGAATAAAATTAAATTCAAAATAGAACAGAATTCAGAATAGTACAAAATTCAGAATAGAATAGCATAAAATGAAAAAGAGAATAAAATTAGGAATAGAATCGAATAAAATTCAGAATAAAATCAAATTCAGAATAGAATAGAATAAATTTAGAATAGTATTGAATTCAGAATAGAATAAATTTCAGAATAGAATAAATTTCAGAATAGAATAGAGAGTAGAATAAAATTCAGAATAGAATCAAATTCAGAACAGAATAGAATAAATTCATGATAGTATTGAATTCAGAATAGAATAAATTTCAGAATAGAATAGAATAGAGAATGGAATAAAATTCAGAAAGGAATAAAATTCATAATAGAATAGAATAAAATTCATAATAGAATAAAATTCATAATTGAATAAAATTCAGAAAAGCTTAGAATACAGAACAGAACAGAATTCAGAATTGAAGAGATTAAATTCAGATTAGAATAAAATTCAGAAAAGAATTGAATTCAGAATAGAATTTAATTTAGAATAGAATAGAATAAAATTCAGAATAGAATTAAATTCAAAATAGAATAGAATTGAGAATAGTATAAAATTCTGAATAGAATAGCATAAAATTTCAAAACAGAATAAAATTAGGGAACAGAATCGAATAAAATTCAGAATAGAATCAAATTCAGAATTGAATAGAATAAATTCAAAATGGTATTGAATTCAGAATAGAATAAATTTCAGAATAGAATAGAAAATAGAATAAAATTCAGAAAGGAATAAAATTCAGAACAGAATAAAATTCAGAAAAGAATTATATTCATAATACAATTTAATTCAGAATAGAATAGAATTCAGAATAGAATTAAATTCAAAATAGAACAGAATTCAGAATAGTACAAAATTCAGAATAGAATAGCATAAAATGAAAAGAGAATAAAATTAGGAATAGAATCGAATAAAATTCAGAATAAAATCAAATTCAGAATAGAATAGAATAAATTTAGAATAGTATTGAATTCAGAATAGAATAAATTTCAGAATAGAATAGAGAGTAGAATAAAATTCAGAATAGAATGAAATTCAGAATAGAATCAAATTCAGAACAGAATAGAATAAATTCATGATAGTATTGAATTCAGAATAGAATAAATTTCAGAATAGAATAGAATAGAGAATGAATAAAATTCAGAATAGAATAGAGTTAACAATGGAGTAGATTTCAGAACAGAATAAAATTCATACTAGAATAAAATTCAGAAACGCTTACCATTCAGAACAGAATAGATTTCAGAATAGAATAGAATCCAGCATTTAATAGAATTCAGAATAGAATAGAATTCAGAATTGAATTGAATAAAATTAAGAATAGAATAAAATTCAGAAAAGAATTATATTCATAATACAATTTAATTCAGAATAGAATAGAATTCAGAATACAATTCAATTCAAAATAGAACAGAATTCAGAATAGTACAAAATTCAGAATAGAATAAAATTCAAAATAAAATGGAATTGAGAATAGTATAAAATTCAGAAGAATAGCATAAAATTCAAAACAGAACAAAATTCAAAATAGAATTGAATAAAATTGAGAATAGAATAAAATTCAGAAAGAATTATATTCATAATACAATTTAATTCAAAATAGAACATAATTCAGAATAGAATAAATTTCATAATTGAATAAAATTCAGAAAAGTTTAGAATACAGAACAGAAGAGAATTCAGAAGACAAGAGAATAAAATTCAGAAAAGAATTGAATATATAATAGAATTTAATTTAGAATAGAATTTAATTTAGAATAGAATAGAATTCAGAAAATGAATTAAATTCAAAATAGAATAGATTAGAATTCAGAATAAAATAGAATTAGAATAGAATTGAGAATAGTATAAAATTCAGAATAGAATTAAATTCAAAATAGAATAGAATTGAGAATTTTATAAAATTCTGAAAAGAACAGCATAAAATTCAAAACAGAATAAAATTAGGGAATAGAACAGAATCAAATTCAGAATAGAATCAAATTCAGAATAGAATAGAATAAATTCATAATAGTATTGAATTCAGAATAGAATAAATTTCAGAATAGAATAGAATAGAGAATAGAATAAAATTCAGAAAGGAATAAAATTCAGAATAGAATAAAATTCAGAAATGCTTACAATTCACAACAGAATAGATTTCAGAATAGAATAGAATTCAGCATTTAATAGAATTCAGAATAGAATAGAATTCAGAATTGAATTGAATAAAATTCAGAAAAGAATTATATTCATAATACAATTTAATTCAGAATAGAATAGAATTCAGAATAGAATAAATTTCAGAATAGAATAGAATAGAGAATGGAATAAAATTCAGAAAGGAATAAAATTCAGAATAGAATAGAGTAAACAATAGGGTAGATTTCAGAATAGAATAAAATTCAGAATAGAATAAAATTCAAAATAGAATAAAATTCAGAAACGCTTACAATTCAGAACAGAATAGATTTCAGAAAAGAATAGAATTCAGCATTTAATAGAATTCAGAATAGAATAGAATTCAGAAAAGAATTATATTCATATTACAATTTAATTCAGAATAGAACAGAATTCAGAATAGAATTAAATTCAAAATAGAACAGAATTCAGAATAGTACAAAATTGAGAATAGAATAGAATAGAATTCAGAATAGAATAAAATTCATAATTGAATAAAATTCAGAAAAGCTTATAATACAGAACAGAACAGAATTCAGAAGAAAAGAGAATAAAATTCAAAATAGAATCACATTCAGAATAGAATAGATTTCAGAATAGAAAAGAATTCAGCATTTAATAGAATTCAGAATAGAAGAGAATTCAGAATAGAATTGAATAAAATATAGAATAGAATAAAATTCAGAAAAGAATTATATTCATTATACAATTTAATTCAGAATAGAATAGAATTCAGAATAGAATTAAATTCAAAATAGAACAGAATTCAGAATAGTACAAAATTCAGAATAGAATAGCAGGAAATTAAAAACAGAATAAAATTAGGGAATAGAATAGAATAAAATTCAGAATAGAATTAAATTCAAAATAGAACAGAATGGAGAATAGTATAAAATTCTGAATAGAATAGCATAAAATTCAAAACAGAATAAAATTAGGGAATAGAATAGAATCAAATTCAGAATAAAATCAAATTCAGAACAGAATAGAATAAATTCATGATAGTATTGAATTCAGAATAGAAAAAATTTCAGAATAGAATAGAATAGAGAATGGAATAAAATTCAGAAAGGAATAAAATTCAGAATAGAATAGAGTTAACAATAGGGTAGATTTCAGAATAGAATAAAATTCAGAATAGAATAAAATTCAAAATAGAATAAAATTCAGAAACGCTTACAATTCAGAACAGAATAGAATTCAGCATTTAATAGAATTCAGAATAGAATAAAATTCAGAAAAGAATTATATTCATTATACAATTTAATTCAGAATAGAACAGAATTCAGAATAGAATTAAATTCAAAATAGAACAGAATTCAGAATAGTACAAAATTCAGAATAGAATAGAATAAATTCAGAATAGTATTGAATTCAGAGTAGAATAAATTTCAGAATAGAATAGAATAGAGAATAGAAAAAAATTCAGAAAGGAATAAAATTCATAATAGAACAAAATTCAGAAATGCTTACAATTCACAACAGAAAAGATTTCAGAATAGAATAGAATTCAGCATTTAATAGAATTCAGAAAAGAATAGAATTCAGAATTGAATTGAAAAAATTCAGAATAGAATAAAATTCAGAAAAGAATTATATTCATAATACAATTTAATTCAGAATAGAACAGAATTCAGAATAAAATTAAATTCAAAATAGAACAGAATTCAGAATAGTACAAAATTGAGAATAGAATAGAATAAAATTCAGAATAGAATAAAATTCAGAATAGAATTAAATTCAAAAAAGAACAGAATTGAGAATAGTATAAAATTTTGAATAGAATAGCATAAAATTCAAAACAGAATAAAATTAGGGAATAGAATAGAATAAAATTCAGAATAGAATCAAATTCAGAACAGAATAGAATGAATTCATGACAGTATTGAATTCAGAGTAGAATAAATTTCAGAATAGAATAGAGAATAGAAAAAAATTCAGAAAGGAATAAAATTCATAATAGAACAAAATTCAGAAATGCTTACAATTCACAACAGAAAAGATTTCAGAACAGAATAGAATTCAGCATTTAATAGAATTCAGAATAGAATAGAATTCAGAAAAGAATTATATTCATATTACAATTTAATTCAGAATAGAACAGAATTCAGAATAGAATTAAATTCAAAATAGAACAGAGTTCAGAATAGTACAAAATTGAGAATAGAATAGAATAAAATTCAGAATAGAATTAAATTCATAATTGAATAAAATTCAGAAAAGCTTATAATACAGAACAGAACAGAATTCAGAAGAGAAGAGAATAAAATTCAGAATAGAATCACATTCAGAATAGAATAGAGTAAATTCAGAATAGTATTGAATTCAGAATAGAATAGAATAGAGAATAGAATAAAATTCAGAAAGGAATAAAATTCAGAATAGAATAGAGTTAACAATAGAGTAGATTTCAGAATAGAATAAAATTCATAATATAATAAAACTCAGAAACGCTGACAATTCAGAACAGAACAGATTTCAGAAAAGAATAGAATTCAGCATTTAATAGAATTCAGAATAGAATAGAATTCAGAATAGAATTCAATTCAAAATAGAACAGAATTCAGAATAGTACAAAATTCAGAACAGAATAGAATAAAATTCAGAATAGAATAAACTTCAAAATAAAATGGAATTGAGAATAGTATAAAATTCAGAAGAACAGCATAAAATTCAAAACAGAACAAAATTCAGAATAGAATAAAATTCAGAAAAGAATTATATTCATAATACAATTTAATTCAGAGTGGAATAGAATTCAATTCAAAATAGAACAGAATTCAGAATAGAATAAAATTCATGATTGAATAAAATTCAGAAAAGTTTAGAATACAGAACAGAAGAGAATTGAATATAGAATAGAATTTAATTTAGAATAGAATAGAATTCAGAATTGAATTAAATTCAAAATAGAATAGCATAGAATTCAGAATAGAATGGAGTTAGAATAGAATTCAGAATAGTATAAAATTCAGAATAGAATTAAATTCAAAATAGAATAGAATTGAGAATAGTATAAATTCTGAATAGAATAGCATAAAATTAAAAGAGAATAAAATTAAAGAATAGAATAGAATAAAATTCAGAATAGAATTAAATTCAAAATAGAACAGAATTGAGAATAGTATAAAATTTTGAATAGAATAGCATAAAATTCAAAACACAATAAAATTAGGGAATAGAATAGAATAAAATTCAGATAGAATCAAATTCAGAACAGAATAGAATGAATTCATGACAGTATTGAATTCAGAATAGAATAAATTTCAGAATAGAATAGAATAGAGAATGGAATAAAATTCAGAAAGGAATAAAATTCAGAATAGAATAGAGTTAACAATGGAGTAGATTTCAGAATAGAATAAAATTCAGAAACGCTTACAATTCAGAACAGAATAGATTTCAGAATAGAATAGAATCCAGCATTTAATAGAATTCAGAATAGAATAGAATTCAGAATAGAATTGAAAAAATTCAGAACAGAATAAAATTCAGAAAAGAATTATATTCATAATACAATTTAATTCAAAATAAAACAGAATTCAGAATAGTACAGAATTCAGAATAGTACAAAATTCAGAACAGAAGAGAATAAAATTCAGAAGAGAATAAAATGCAAAATAAAATGGAATTGAGTATAGTATAAAATTCAGAAGAATAGCATAAAATTCAAAATAGAACAAAATTCTGAATAAAATAGCATAAAATTCAAAACACGAATTAAAATCTAGCGGATAGAACAGAATCAAATTCAGAATATCAAATTCAGAATAGAATAGAATAAATTCAGAATAGTATTGAATTCAGAATAGAATAAATTTCAGAATAGAATAGAATAGAGAATAGAATAAAATTCAGAAAGGAAAAAAATTCAGAATAGAATAAAATTCAGAAACGCTTACAATTCAGAAAAGAATAGATTTCAGAATAGAATAGAATTCAGCATTTAATAGAATTCAGAATGGAATAGAATTCAGAATAGAATTGAAAAAATTCAGAATAGAATAAAATTCAGAAAAGAATTATATACATAATACAATTTAATTCAGAATAGAACAGAATTCAGAATAAAATTAAATTCAAAATAGAACAGAATTGAGAATAGTATAAAATTTTGAATAGAATAGCATAAAATTCAAAACACAATAAAATTTAGGGAATAGAATAGAATAAAATTCAGAATAGAATCAAATTCAGAACAGAATAGAATGAATTCATGACAGTATTGAATTCAGAATAGAATAAATTTCAGAATAGAATAGAATAGAGAATGGAATAAAATTCAGAAAGGAATAAAATTCAGAATAGAATAGAGTTAACAATGGAGTAGATTTCAGAATAGAATAAAATTCAGAAACGCTTACAATTCAGAACAGAATAGATTTCAGAATAGCATAGAATCCAGCATTTAATAGAATTCAGAATAGAATAGAATCAGAATAGAATTGAAAAAAATTCAGAACAGAATAAAAATTCAGAAAAGAATTATATTCATAATACAATTTAATTCAAAATAAAACAGAATTCAGAATAGTACAGAATTCAGAATAGTACAAAATTCAGAACAGAAGAGAATAAAATTCAGAAGAGAATAAAATGCAAAATAAAATGGAATTGAGTATAGTATAAAATTCAGAAGAATAGCATAAAATTCAAAATAGAACAAAATTCTGAATAAAATAGCATAAAATTCAAAAACAGAATAAAATTAGGGAATAGAACAGAATCAAATTCAGAATAGAATCAAATTCAGAATAGAATAGAATAAATTCAGAATTGTATTGAAATTCAGAATAGAATAATTTCAGAATAGAATAGAATAGAGAATAGAATAAAATTCAGAAAGGAAAAAAATTCAGAATAGAATAAAATTCAGAAACGCTTACAATTCAGAAAAGAATAGATTTTCAGAATAGAATAGAATTCAGCATTTAATAGAATTCAGAATGGAATAGAATTCAGAATAGAATTGAAAAAATTCAGAATAGAATAAAATTCAGAAAAGAATTATATTCATAATACAATTTAATTCAGAATAGAACAGAATTCAGAATAAAATTAAATTCAAAAAAGAACAGAATTGAGAATAGTATAAAATTTTGAATAGAATAGCATAAAATTCAAAAACAGAATAAAATTAGGGAATAGAATAGAATAAAATTCAGAATAGAATCAAATTCAGAACAGAATAGAATGAATTCATGACAGTATTGAATTCAGAATAGAATAAATTTCAGAATAGAATAGAATAGAGAATGGAATAAAATTCAGAAAGGAATAAAATTCAGAATAGAATAGAGTTAACAATAGGGTAGATTTCAGAAATAGAATATAATTCAGCATTTAATAGAATTCAGAATAGAATAAAATTCAGAATATAATTGAATAAAATAAAAAATAGAATAAAATTCAGAAAAGAATTAGATTCATAATACAATTTAATTTTAGAATAGCTTAGAATTCAGAATAGAATTAAATTCAAAATAAAATGGAATTGAGAATAGTATTAAAATTCAGAAGAATAGCATAAAATTAAAAACAGAATAAAATTAGGGAATAGAATAGAATTAAAATACAGAACAGAATAAAATTCAGAAAAGAATTAGATTCATAATACAATTTAATTCAGAATAGCATAGAATTCAGAATAGAATAAAATTCAAAATAAAAGAATTGAGAATAGTATAAAATTCAGAGGAATAGCATAAAATTAAAAACAGAATAAAATTATGGAATAGAAATAGAATAAAATTCAGAATAGAATTAAATTTAGAATAGAACAGAATTGAGAATAGTATAAAATTCTGAATAGAATAGCATAAAATTCAAAACAGAATAAAATTAGGGAATAGAATAGAATCAAATTCAGAATAGAATCAAATTCAGAACAGAATAGAATAAATTCATGATAGTATTGAATTCAGAATAGAATTGAATAAAATTCAGAATAGAAAAAATTCAGAAAAGAATTATATTCATTATACAATTCAATTCAGAATAGAATAGAATTCAGAATACAATTCAATTCAAAATAGAACAGAATTCAGAATAGTACAAAATTCAGAATAGAATAGAATAAAACTCAGAATAGAATAAAATTCAAAATAAAATGGAATTGAGAATAGTATAAAATTCAGAAGAATAGCATAAAATTCAAAACAGTACAAAATTCAGAATAGAATAGAATAAAATTGAGAATAGAATAAAATTCAGAAAAGAATCATATTCATAATACAATTTAATTGAAAATAGAAGAGAATTCAGAAAAGTACAAAATTCAGAATAGAATAGAATAAAATTCAGAATAGAATAAAATTCAAAATAAAATGGAATTGAGAATAGTATAAAATTCAGAAGAATAGCATAAAATTCAAAACAGAACAAAATTCAGAATAGAATAGAATAAAATTGAGAATAGAATAAAATTCAGAAAAGAATTATATTCATAATACAATTTAATTCAAAATAGAACAGAATTCAGAATAGTACAAAATTCAGAATAGAATAGAATAAATTCAGAATAGTATTGAATTCAGAGTAGAATAAATTTCAGAATAGAATAGAGAATAGAAAAAAATTCAGAAAGGAATAAAATTCATAATAGAACAAAATTCAGAAATGCTTACAATTCACAACAGAAAAGATTTCAGAATAGAATAGAATTCAGCATTTAATAGAATTCAGAATAGAATAGAATTCAGAATAGAATTGAATAAAATTCAGAATAGAATAAAATTCAGAAAAGAATTAGATTCATAATTCAATTTAATTTTAGAATAGCATAGAATTCAGAATAGAATTAAATTCAAAATAAAATGGAATTGAGAATAGTATAAAATTCAGAAGAATAGCATAAAATTAAAAACAGAATAAAATTAGGGAATAGAATAGAATAAAATTCAGAATAGAATCAAATTCAGAACAGAATAGAATAAATTCATGATAGTATTGAAATCAGAATAGAATAAATTTCAGAATAGAATAAAATTCAGAAAAGAATTATATTCATAATACAATTTAATTCAGAATAGAATAGAATTCAGAATACAATTCAATTCAAAATAGAACACAATTCAGAATAGTACAAAATTCAGAATAGAATAGAATAAAACTCAGAATAGAATAAAATTCAAAATAAAATGGAATTGAGAATAGTATAAAATTCTGAATAGAATAACATAAAATTAAAAACAGAATAAAATTAGGGAATAGAATCGAACAAAATTCAGAATTGAATCAAATTCAGAATTGAATAGAATAAATTCATAATAGTATTGAATTCAGAATAGAATATATTTCAGAATAGAATAGAATAGAGAATAGAATAAAATTCAGAAAGGAATAAAATTCAGAATAGAATAAAATTCAGAAATGCTTACAATTCACAACAGAATAGATTTCAGAATAGAATAGAATTCAGCATTTAATAGAATTCAGAATAGAATAGAATTCAGAATAGAATTCAATAAAATTCAGAATAGAATAAAATTCAGGAAAGAATTATATTCATAATACAGTTTAATTCAGAATAGAATAGAATTCAGAATAGAATTAAATCCAAAATAGAACAGAATTCAGAATAGTACAAAATTTAGAATCGAATAGCATAAAATTAAAAACAGAATAAAATTAGGGAATAGAATAGAATAAAATTCAGAATAGAATTAAATTCAAAATAGAACAGAATTGAGAATAGTATAAAATTCTGAATAGAATAGCATAAAATTCAAAACAGAATAAAATTAGGGAATAGAATAGAATCAAATTCAGAATAGAATCAAATTCAGAACAGAATAGAATAAATTCATGATAGTATTGAATTCAGAATAGAATTGAATAAAATTCAGAATAGAATAAAATTCAGAAAAGAATTATATTCATAATACAATTTAATTCAGAATAGAATAGAATTCAGAATACAAATCAATTCAAAATAGAACAGAATTCAGAATAGTACAAAATTCAGAATAGAATAGAATAAAATTCAGAATAGAATAAAATTCAAAATAAAATGGAATTGAGAATAGTATAAAATTCAGAAGAATTATATTCATAATACAATTTAATTCAAAATAGAACAGAATTCAGAATAGTACAAAATTCAGAATAGAATAGAATAAAACTCAGAATAGAATAAAATTCAAAATAAAATGGAATTGAGAATAGTATAAAATTCAGAAGAATAGCATAAAATTCAAAACAGTACAAAATTCAGAATAGAATAGAATAAAATTGAGAATAGAATAAAATTCAGAAAAGAATCATATTCATAATACAATTTAATTCAAAATAGAACAGAATTCAGAATAGTACAAAATTCAGAATAGATTAGAATAAATTCTGAATAGTATTGAATTCAGAGTAGAATAAATTTCAGAATAGAATAGAGAATAGAAAAAAATTCAGAAAGGAATAAAATTCATAATAGAACAAAATTCAGAAATGCTTACAATTCACAACAGAATAGATTTCAGAATAGAATAGAATTCAGCATTTAATAGAATTCAGAATAGAATAGAATTCAGAATAGAATTCAATAAAATTCAGAATAGAATAAAATTCAGAAAAGAATTATATTCATAATACAATTTAATTCAGAATAGCATAGAATTCAGAATAGAATTAAATTCAAAAAAGAACAGAATTGAGAATAGTATAAAATTTTGAATAGAATAGCATAAAATTCAAAACAGAATAAAATTAGGGAATAGAATAGAATAAAATTCAGAATAGAATCAAATTCAGAACAGAATAGAATGAATTCATGACAGTATTGAATTCAGAATAGAATAAATTTCAGAATAGAATAGAATAGAGAATGGAATAAAATTCAGAAAGGAATAAAATTCAGAATAGAATAGAGTTAACAATAGGGTAGATTTCAGAATAGAATATAATTCAGCATTTAATAGAATTCAGAGTAGAATAAAATTCAGAATAGAATTGAATAAAATAAAGAATAGAATAAAATTCAGAAAAGAATTAGATTCATAATACAATTTAATTTTAGAATAGCATAGAATTCAGAATAGAATTAAATTCAAAATAAAATGGAATTGAGAATAGTATAAAATTCAGAAGAATAGCATAAAATTAAAAACAGAATAAAATTAGGGAATCGAATAGAATAAAATTCAGAATAGAATTAAATTTAGAATAGAACAGAATTGAGAATAGTATAAAATTCTGAATAGAATAGCATAAAATTCAAAACAGAATAAAATTAGGGAATAGAATAGAATCAAATTCAGAATAGAATCAAATTCAGAACAGAATAGAATAAATTCATGATAGTATTGAATTCAGAATAGAATTGAATAAAATTCAGAATAGAAAAAATTCAGAAAAGAATTATATTCATTATACAATTCAATTCAGAATAGAATAGAATTCAGAATACAATTCAATTCAAAATAGAACAGAATTCAGAATAGTACAAAATTCAGAATAGAATAGAATAAAACTCAGAATAGAATAAAATTCAAAATAAAATGGAATTGAGAATAGTATAAAATTCAGAAGAATAGCATAAAATTCAAAACAGTACAAAATTCAGAATAGAATAGAATAAAATTGAGAATAGAATAAAATTCAGAAAAGAATCATATTCATAATACAATTTAATTCAAAATAGAACAGAATTCAGAATAGTACAAAATTCAGAATAGATTAGAATAAATTCTGAATAGTATTGAATTCAGAGTAGAATAAATTTCAGAATAGAATAGAGAATAGAAAAAAATTCAGAAAGGAATAAAATTCATAATAGAACAAAATTCAGAAATGCTTACAATTCACAACAGAAAAGATTTCAGAATAGAATAGAATTCAGCATTTAATAGAATTCAGAATAGAATAGAATTCAGAATAGAATTGAATAAAATTCAGAATAGAATAAAATTCAGAAAAGAATTAGATTCATAATTCAATTTAATTTTAGAATAGCATAGAATTCAGAATAGAATTAAATTCAAAATAAAATGGAATTGAGAATAGTATAAAATTCAGAAGAATAGCATAAAATTAAAAACAGAATAAAATTAGGGAATAGAATAGAATAAAATTCAGAATAGAATAAAATTCAGAAAAGAATTAAATTTAGAATAGAACAGAATTGAGAATAGTATAAAATTCTGAATAGAATAGCATAAAATTCAAAACAGAATAAAATTAGGGAATAGAATAGAATAAAATTCAGAATAGAATCAAATTCAGAACAGAATAGAATAAATTCATGATAGTATTGAAATCAGAATAGAATAAATTTCAGAATAGAATAAAATTCAGAAAAGAATTATATTCATAATACAATTTAATTCAGAATAGAATAGAATTCAGAATACAATTCAATTCAAAATAGAACACAATTCAGAATAGTACAAAATTCAGAATAGAATAGAATAAAACTCAGAATAGAATAAAATTCAAAATAAAATGGAATTGAGAATAGTATAAAATTCTGAATAGAATAACATAAAATTAAAAACAGAATAAAATTAGGGAATAGAATCGAACAAAATTCAGAATTGAATCAAATTCAGAATTGAATAGAATAAATTCATAATAGTATTGAATTCAGAATAGAATAAATTTCAGAATAGAATAGAATAGAGAATAGAATAAAATTCAGAAAGGAATAAAATTCAGAATAGAATAAAATTCAGAAATGCTTACAATTCACAACAGAATAGATTTCAGAATAGAATAGAATTCAGCATTTAATAGAATTCAGAATAGAATAGAATTCAGAATAGAATTCAATAAAATTCAGAATAGAATAAAATTCAGGAAAGAATTATATTCATAATACAGTTTAATTCAGAATAGAATAGAATTCAGAATAGAATTAAATCCAAAATAGAACAGAATTCAGAATAGTACAAAATTTAGAATCGAATAGAATAAAATTCAAAACAGAATAAAATTAGGGAATAGAATAGAATCAAATTCAGAATAGAATCAAATTCAGAACAGAATAGAATAAATTCATGATAGTATTGAATTCAGAATAGAATTGAATAAAATTCAGAATAGAATAAAATTCAGAAAAGAATTATATTCATAATACAATTTAATTCAGAATAGAATAGAATTCAGAATACAAATCAATTCAAAATAGAACAGAATTCAGAATAGTACAAAATTCAGAATAGAATAGAATAAAATTCAGAATAGAATAAAATTCAAAATAAAATGGAATTGAGAATAGTATAAAATTCAGAAGAATTATATTCATAATACAATTTAATTCAAAATAGAACAGAATTCAGAATAGTACAAAATTCAGAATAGAATAGAATAAATTCAGAATAGTATTGAATTCAGAATAGAATAAATTTCAGAATAGAATAGAATAGAGAATAGAATAAAATTCAGAAAGGAATAAAATTCAGAATAGAATAAAATTCAGAAATGCTTACAATTCACAACAGAATAGATTTCAGAATAGAATAGAATTCAGCATTTAATCGAATTCAGAATAGAATAGAATACAGAATAGAATTGAATAGAATTCAGAATAGAATAGAATTCAGAATAGAATTCAATTCAAAATAGAACAGAATTCAGAATAGTACAAAATTCAGAACAGAATAGAATAAAATTCAGAATAGAATAAGCTTCAAAATAAAATGGAATTGAGAATAGTATAAAATTCAGAAGAACAGCATAAAATTCAAAACAGAACAAAATTCAGAATAGAATAGTATAAAATTCAGAATAGAATAAAATTCAGAAAAGAATTATATTCATAATACAATTTAATTCAGAGTGGAATAGAATTCAATTCAAAATAGAACAGAATTCAGAATAGAATAAAATTCATGATTGAATAAAATTCAGAAAAGCTTAGAATACAGAATAGAAGAGAATTCAGAAGAGAAGAGAATAAAATTCAGAAAAGAATTGAATATAGAATAGAATTTAATTTAGAATAGAATAGAATTCAGAATTGAATTAAATTCAAAATAGAATAGCATAGAATTCAGAATAGAATGGAGTTAGAATAGAATTCAGAATAGTATAAAATTCAGAATAGAATTAAATTCAAAATAGAATAGAATTGAGAATAGTATAAATTCTGAATAGAATAGCATAAAATTAAAAACAGAATAAAATTAAAGAATAGAATAGAATAAAATTCAGAATAGAATTAAATTCAAAATAGAACAGAATTGAGAATAGTATAAAATTTTGAATAGAATAGCATAAAATTCAAAACAGAATAAAATTAGGGAATAGAATAGAATCAAATTCAGAATAGAATCAAATTCAGAACAGAATAGAATAAATTCATGATAGTATTGAATTCAGAATAGAATTGAATAAAATTCAGAATAGAATAAAATTCAGAAAAGAATTATATTCATAATACAATTTAATTCAGAATAGAATAGAATTCAGAATACAAATCAATTCAAAATAGAACAGAATTCAGAATAGTACAAAATTCAGAATAGAATAGAATAAAATTCAGAATAGAATAAAATTCAAAATAAAATGGAATTGAGAATAGTATAAAATTCAGAAGAATTATATTCATAATACAATTTAATTCAAAATAGAACAGAATTCAGAATAGTACAAAATTCAGAATAGAATAGAATAAAACTCAGAATAGAATAAAATTCAAAATAAAATGGAATTGAGAATAGTATAAAATTCAGAAGAATAGCATAAAATTCAAAACAGTACAAAATTCAGAATAGAATAGAATAAAATTGAGAATAGAATAAAATTCAGAAAAGAATCATATTCATAATACAATTTAATTCAAAATAGAACAGAATTCAGAATAGTACAAAATTCAGAATAGATTAGAATAAATTCTGAATAGTATTGAATTCAGAGTAGAATAAATTTCAGAATAGAATAGAGAATAGAAAAAAATTCAGAAAGGAATAAAATTCATAATAGAACAAAATTCAGAAATGCTTACAATTCACAACAGAATAGATTTCAGAATAGAATAGAATTCAGCATTTAATAGAATTCAGAATAGAATAGAATTCAGAATAGAATTCAATAAAATTCAGAATAGAATAAAATTCAGAAAAGAATTATATTCATAATACAATTTAATTCAGAATAGCATAGAATTCAGAATAGAATTAAATTCAAAAAAGAACAGAATTGAGAATAGTATAAAATTTTGAATAGAATAGCATAAAATTCAAAACAGAATAAAATTAGGGAATAGAATAGAATAAAATTCAGAATAGAATCAAATTCAGAACAGAATAGAATGAATTCATGACAGTATTGAATTCAGAATAGAATAAATTTCAGAATAGAATAGAATAGAGAATGGAATAAAATTCAGAAAGGAATAAAATTCAGAATAGAATAGAGTTAACAATAGGGTAGATTTCAGAATAGAATATAATTCAGCATTTAATAGAATTCAGAGTAGAATAAAATTCAGAATAGAATTGAATAAAATAAAGAATAGAATAAAATTCAGAAAAGAATTAGATTCATAATACAATTTAATTTTAGAATAGCATAGAATTCAGAATAGAATTAAATTCAAAATAAAATGGAATTGAGAATAGTATAAAATTCAGAAGAATAGCATAAAATTAAAAACAGAATAAAATTAGGGAATCGAATAGAATAAAATTCAGAATAGAATTAAATTTAGAATAGAACAGAATTGAGAATAGTATAAAATTCTGAATAGAATAGCATAAAATTCAAAACAGAATAAAATTAGGGAATAGAATAGAATCAAATTCAGAATAGAATCAAATTCAGAACAGAATAGAATAAATTCATGATAGTATTGAATTCAGAATAGAATTGAATAAAATTCAGAATAGAAAAAATTCAGAAAAGAATTATATTCATTATACAATTCAATTCAGAATAGAATAGAATTCAGAATACAATTCAATTCAAAATAGAACAGAATTCAGAATAGTACAAAATTCAGAATAGAATAGAATAAAACTCAGAATAGAATAAAATTCAAAATAAAATGGAATTGAGAATAGTATAAAATTCAGAAGAATAGCATAAAATTCAAAACAGTACAAAATTCAGAATAGAATAGAATAAAATTGAGAATAGAATAAAATTCAGAAAAGAATCATATTCATAATACAATTTAATTCAAAATAGAACAGAATTCAGAATAGTACAAAATTCAGAATAGATTAGAATAAATTCTGAATAGTATTGAATTCAGAGTAGAATAAATTTCAGAATAGAATAGAGAATAGAAAAAAATTCAGAAAGGAATAAAATTCATAATAGAACAAAATTCAGAAATGCTTACAATTCACAACAGAAAAGATTTCAGAATAGAATAGAATTCAGCATTTAATAGAATTCAGAATAGAATAGAATTCAGAATAGAATTGAATAAAATTCAGAATAGAATAAAATTCAGAAAAGAATTAGATTCATAATTCAATTTAATTTTAGAATAGCATAGAATTCAGAATAGAATTAAATTCAAAATAAAATGGAATTGAGAATAGTATAAAATTCAGAAGAATAGCATAAAATTAAAAACAGAATAAAATTAGGGAATAGAATAGAATAAAATTCAGAATAGAATAAAATTCAGAAAAGAATTAAATTTAGAATAGAACAGAATTGAGAATAGTATAAAATTCTGAATAGAATAGCATAAAATTCAAAACAGAATAAAATTAGGGAATAGAATAGAATAAAATTCAGAATAGAATCAAATTCAGAACAGAATAGAATAAATTCATGATAGTATTGAAATCAGAATAGAATAAATTTCAGAATAGAATAAAATTCAGAAAAGAATTATATTCATAATACAATTTAATTCAGAATAGAATAGAATTCAGAATACAATTCAATTCAAAATAGAACACAATTCAGAATAGTACAAAATTCAGAATAGAATAGAATAAAACTCAGAATAGAATAAAATTCAAAATAAAATGGAATTGAGAATAGTATAAAATTCTGAATAGAATAACATAAAATTAAAAACAGAATAAAATTAGGGAATAGAATCGAACAAAATTCAGAATTGAATCAAATTCAGAATTGAATAGAATAAATTCATAATAGTATTGAATTCAGAATAGAATAAATTTCAGAATAGAATAGAATAGAGAATAGAATAAAATTCAGAAAGGAATAAAATTCAGAATAGAATAAAATTCAGAAATGCTTACAATTCACAACAGAATAGATTTCAGAATAGAATAGAATTCAGCATTTAATAGAATTCAGAATAGAATAGAATTCAGAATAGAATTCAATAAAATTCAGAATAGAATAAAATTCAGGAAAGAATTATATTCATAATACAGTTTAATTCAGAATAGAATAGAATTCAGAATAGAATTAAATCCAAAATAGAACAGAATTCAGAATAGTACAAAATTTAGAATCGAATAGAATAAAATTCAAAACAGAATAAAATTAGGGAATAGAATAGAATCAAATTCAGAATAGAATCAAATTCAGAACAGAATAGAATAAATTCATGATAGTATTGAATTCAGAATAGAATTGAATAAAATTCAGAATAGAATAAAATTCAGAAAAGAATTATATTCATAATACAATTTAATTCAGAATAGAATAGAATTCAGAATACAAATCAATTCAAAATAGAACAGAATTCAGAATAGTACAAAATTCAGAATAGAATAGAATAAAATTCAGAATAGAATAAAATTCAAAATAAAATGGAATTGAGAATAGTATAAAATTCAGAAGAATTATATTCATAATACAATTTAATTCAAAATAGAACAGAATTCAGAATAGTACAAAATTCAGAATAGAATAGAATAAATTCAGAATAGTATTGAATTCAGAATAGAATAAATTTCAGAATAGAATAGAATAGAGAATAGAATAAAATTCAGAAAGGAATAAAATTCAGAATAGAATAAAATTCAGAAATGCTTACAATTCACAACAGAATAGATTTCAGAATAGAATAGAATTCAGCATTTAATAGAATTCAGAATAGAATAGAATTCAGAATAGAATTGAAAAAATTCAGAATAGAATAAAATTCAGAAAAGAATTATATTCATAATACAATTTAATTCAGAATAGAATTAAATTCAAAATAGAACAGAATTCAGAATAGTACAAAATTGAGAATAGAATAGAATAAAATTCAGAATAGAATAAAATTCAGAATAGAATAAAATTCAAAATAAAATGGAATTGAGAATAGTATAAAATTCAGAAGAATAGCATAAAATTCAAAACAGAGCAAAATTCAGAATAGAATAGAATAAAATTCATAATAGAATAAAATTCATAATTGAATAAAATTCAGAAAAGCTTAGAATACAGAACAGAACAGAATTCAGAATTGAAGAGAATAAAATTCAGATTAGAATAAAATTCAGAAAAGAATTGAATTCAGAATAGAATTTAATTTAGAATAGAATAGAATAAAATTCAGAATAGAATAAAATTCAAAATAAAATGGAATTGAGAATAGTATAAAATTCTGAATAGAATAACATAAAATTAAAAACAGAATAAAATTAGGGAATAGAATCGAATAAAATTCAGAATTGAATCAAATTCAGAATTGAATAGAATAAATTCATAATAGTATTGAATTCAGAATAGAATAAATTTCAGAATAGAATAGAATAGAGAATAGAATAAAATTCAGAAAGGAATAAAATTCAGAATAGAATAAAATTCAGAAATGCTTACAATTCACAACAGAATAGATTTCAGAATAGAATAGAATTCAGCATTTAATCGAATTCAGAATAGAATAGAATACAGAATAGAATTGAATAGAATTCAGAATAGAATAGAATTCAGAATAGAATTCAATTCAAAATAGAACAGAATTCAGAATAGTACAAAATTCAGAACAGAATAGAATAAAATTCAGAATAGAATAAGCTTCAAAATAAAATGGAATTGAGAATAGTATAAAATTCAGAAGAACAGCATAAAATTCAAAACAGAACAAAATTCAGAATAGAATAGTATAAAATTCAGAATAGAATAAAATTCAGAAAAGAATTATATTCATAATACAATTTAATTCAGAGTGGAATAGAATTCAATTCAAAATAGAACAGAATTCAGAATAGAATAAAATTCATGATTGAATAAAATTCAGAAAAGCTTAGAATACAGAATAGAAGAGAATTCAGAAGAGAAGAGAATAAAATTCAGAAAAGAATTGAATATAGAATAGAATTTAATTTAGAATAGAATAGAATTCAGAATTGAATTAAATTCAAAATAGAATAGCATAGAATTCAGAATAGAATGGAGTTAGAATAGAATTCAGAATAGTATAAAATTCAGAATAGAATTAAATTCAAAATAGAATAGAATTGAGAATAGTATAAATTCTGAATAGAATAGCATAAAATTAAAAACAGAATAAAATTAAAGAATAGAATAGAATAAAATTCAGAATAGAATTAAATTCAAAATAGAACAGAATTGAGAATAGTATAAAATTTTGAATAGAATAGCATAAAATTCAAAACAGAATAAAATTAGGGAATAGAATAGAATAAAATTCAGAATAGAATCAAATTCAGAACAGAATAGAATGAATTCATGACAGTATTGAATTCAGAATAGAATAAATTTCAGAATAGAATAGAATAGAGAATGGAATAAAATTCAGAAAGGAATAAAATTCAGAATAGAATAGAGTTAACAATGGAGTAGATTTCAGAATAGAATAAAATTCAGAAACGCTTACAATTCAGAACAGAATAGATTTCAGAATAGAATAGAATCCAGCATTTAATAGAATTCAGAATAGAATAGAATTCAGAATAGAATTGAAAAAATTCAGAACAGAATAAAATTCAGAAAAGAATTATATTCATAATACAATTTAATTCAAAATAAAACAGAATTCAGAATAGTACAAAATTCAGAACAGAAGAGAATAAAATTCAGAAGAGAATAAAATTCAAAATAAAATGGAATTGAGAATAGTATAAAATTCAGAAGAATAGCATAAAATTCAAAACAGAACAAAATTCTGAATAAAATAGCATAAAATTCAAAACAGAATAAAATTAGGGAATAGAACAGAATCAAATTCAGAATAGAATCAAATTCAGAATAGAATAGAATAAATTCAGAATAGTATTGAATTCAGAATAGAATAAATTTCAGAATAGAATAGAATAGAGAATAGAATAAAATTCAGAAAGGAAAAAAATTCAGAATAGAATAAAATTCAGAAACGCTTACAATTCAGAAAAGAATAGATTTCAGAATAGAATAGAATTCAGCATTTAATAGAATTCAGAATAGAATAGAATTCAGAATAGAATTGAAAAAATTCAGAATAGAATAAAATTCAGAAAAGAATTATATTCATAATACAATTTAATTCAGAATAGAACAGAATTCAGAATAGAATTAAATTCAACAAAGAACAGAATTGAGAATAGTATAAAATTTTGAATAGAATAGCATAAAATTCAAAACAGAATAAAATTAGGGAATAGAATAGAATAAAATTCAGAATAGAATAGAATAGAGAATGGAATAAAATTCAGAAAGGAATAAAATTCAGAATAGAATAGAGTTAACAATAGGGTAGATTTCAGAATAGAATATAATTCAGCATTTAATAGAATTCAGAATAGAATAAAATTCAGAATAGAATTGAATAAAATAAAGAATAGAATAAAATTCAGAAAAGAATTAGATTCATAATACAATTTAATTTTAGAATAGCATAGAATTCAGAATAGAATTAAATTCAAAATAAAATGGAATTGAGAATAGTATAAAATTCAGAAGAATAGCATAAAATTAAAAACAGAATAAAATTAGGGAATAGAATAGAATAAAATTCAGAATAGAATCAAATTCAGAAAAGAATTAAATTTAGAATAGAACAGAATTGAGAATAGTATAAAATTCTGAATAAAATAGCATAAAATTCAAAACAGAATAAAATTCTGAATAAAATAGCATAAAATTCAAAACAGAATAAAATTAGGGAATAGAACAGAATCAAATTCAGAATAGAATCGAATTCAGAATAGAATAGAATAAATTCAGAATAGCATTGAATTCAGAATAGAATAAATTTCAGAATAGAATAGAATAGAGAATAGAATAAAATTCAGAAAGGAATAAAATTCAGAATAGAATAAAATTCAGAAATGCTTACAATTCACAACAGAATAGATTTCAGAACAGAATAGAATTCAGCATTTAATAGAATTCAGAATAGAATAGAATTCAGAATTGAATTGAATAAAATTCATAATAGAATAAAATACAGAAAAGAATTATATTCATAATACAATTTAATTCAGAATAGAATAGAATTCAGAATACAATTCAATTCAAAATAGAACAGAATTCAGAATAGTACAAAATTCAGAATAGAATAGAATAAAACTCAGAATAGAATAAAATTCAAAATAAAATAGAATTGAGAATAGTATAAATTCTGAATAGAATAGCATAAAATTAAAAACAGAATAAAATTAAAGAATAGAATAGAATAAAATTCAGAATAGAATTAAATTCAAAATAGAACAGAATTGAGAATAGTATAAAATTTTGAATAGAATAGCATAAAATTCAAAACAGAATAAAATTAGGGAATAGAATAGAATAAAATTCAGAATAGAATCAAATTCAGAACAGAATAGAATGAATTCATGACAGTATTGAATTCAGAATAGAATAAATTTCAGAATAGAATAGAATAGAGAATGGGATAAAATTCAGAAAGGAATAAAATTCACAATAGAATAGAGTTAACAATGGAGTAGATTTCAGAATAGAATAAAATTCAGAAACGCTTACAATTCAGAACAGAATAGATTTCAGAATAGAATAGAATCCAGCATTTAATAGAATTCAGAATAGAATAGAATTCAGAATAGAATTGAAAAATTCAGAACAGAATAAAATTCAGAAAAGAATTATATTCATAATACAATTTAATTCAAAATAAAACAGAATTCAGAATAGTACAAAATTGAGAACAGAAGAGAATAAAATTCAGAAGAGAATAAAATGCAAAATAAAATGGAATTGAGAATAGTATAAAATTCAGAAGAATAGCATAAAATTCAAAACAGAACAAAATTCTGAATAAAATAGCATAAAATTCAAAACAGAATAAAATTAGGGAATAGAACAGAATCAAATTCAGAATAGAATCAAATTCAGAATAGAATAGAATAAATTCAGAATAGTATTGAATTCAGAATAGAATAAATTTCAGAATAGAATAGAATAGAGAATAGAATAAAATTCAGAAAGGAATAAAATTCAGAATAGAATAAAATTCAGAAACGCTTACAATTCAGAAAAGAATAGATTTCAGAATAGAATAGAATTCAGCATTTAATAGAATTCAGAATAGAATAGAATTCAGAATTGAATTAAATTCAAAATAGAATAGAATAGAATTCAGAATAGAATGGAGTTAGAATAGAATTCAGAATAGTATAAAATTCAGAATAGAATTAAATTCAAAATAGAATAGAATTGAGAATAGTATAAATTCTGAATAGAATAGCATAAAATTAAAAACAGAATAAAATTAAAGAATAGAATAGAATAAAATTCAGAATAGAATTAAATTCAAAATAGAATAGAATTGAGAATTTTATAAAATTCTGAATAGAACAGAATAAAATTCAAAACAGAATAAAATTAGGGAATAGAACAGAATCAAATTCACAATAGAATCAAATTCAGAATAGAATAGAATAAATTCATAATAGTATTGAATTCAGAATAGAATAAATTTCAGAATAGAATAGAATAGAGAATAGAATAAAATTCAGAAAGGAATAAAATTCAGAATAGAATAAAATTCAGAAATGCTTACAATTCACAACAGAATAGATTTCAGAATAGAATAAAATTCAGAATAGAATATAATTCAGAAAAGAATTATATTCATAATACAATTTAATTCAGAATAGAATAGAATTCAGAATAGAATAAATTTCAGAATAGAATAGAATAGAGAATGGAATAAAATTCAGAAAGGAATAAAATTCAGAATAGAATAGAGTTAACAATAGGGTAGATTTCAGAATAGAATAAAATTCAGAATAGAATAAAATTCAAAATAGAATAAAATTCAGAAACGCTTACAATTCAGAACAGAATAGATTTCAGAAAAGAATAGAATTCAGCATTTAATAGAATTCAGAATAGAATAGAATTCAGAAAAGAATTATATTCATATTACAATTTAATTCAGAATAGAACAGAATTCAGAATAGAATTAAATTCAAAATAGAACAGAATTCAGAATAGTACAAAATTGAGAATAGAATAGAATAAAATTCAGAATAGAATAAAATTCATAATTGAATAAAATTCAGAAAAGCTTATAATACAGAACAGAACAGAATTCAGAAGAAAAGAGAATAAAATTCAAAATAGAATCACATTCAGAATAGAATAGATTTCAGAATAGAAAAGAATTCAGCATTTAATAGAATTCAGAAGAGAAGAGAATTGAGAATAGAATTGAATAAAATATAGAATAGAATAAAATTCAGAAAAGAATTATATTCATTATACAATTTAATTCAGAATAGAATAGAATTCAGAATAGAATTAAATTCAAAATAGAACAGAATTCAGAATAGTACAAAATTCAGAATAGAATAGCAGAAAATTAAAAACAGAATAAAATTAGGGAATAGAATAGAATAAAATTCAGAATAGAATTAAATTCAAAATAGAACAGAATTGAGAATAGTATAAAATTCTGAATAGAATAGCATAAAATTCAAAACAGAATAAAATTAGGGAATAGAATAGAATCAAATTCAGAATAAAATCAAATTCAGAACAGAATAGAATAAATTCATGATAGTATTGAATTCAGAATAGAATAAATTTCAGAATAGAATAGAATAGAGAATGGAATAAAATTCAGAAAGGAATAAAATTCAGAATAGAATAGAGTTAACAATAGGGTAGATTTCAGAATAGAATAAAATTCAGAATAGAATAAAATTCAAAATAGAATAAAATTCAGAAACGCTTACAATTCAGAACAGAATAGAATTCAGCATTTAATAGAATTCAGAATAGAATAGAATTCAGAAAAGAATTATATTCATATTACAATTTAATTCAGAATAGAACAGAATTCAGAATAGAATTAAATTCAAAATAGAACAGAGTTCAGAATAGTACAAAATTGAGAATAGAATAGAATAAAATTCAGAATAGAATAAAATTCATAATTGAATAAAATTCAGAAAAGCTTATAATACAGAACAGAACAGAATTCAGAAGAGAAGAGAATAAAATTCAGAATAGAATCACATTCAGAATAGAATAGAGTAAATTCAGAATAGTATTCAATTCAGAATAGAATAAATTTCAGAATAGAATAGAATAGAGAATAGAATAAAATTCAGAAAGGAATAAAATTCAGAATAGAATAGAGTTAACAATAGAGTAGATTTCAGAATAGAATAAAATTCATAATAGAATAAAACTCAGAAACGCTGACAATTCAGAACAGAACAGATTTCAGAAAAGAATAGAATTCAGCATTTAATAGAATTCAGAATAGAATTCAATTCAAAATAGAACAGAATTCAGAATAGTACAAAATTCAGAACAGAATAGAATAAAATTCAGAATAGAATAAACTTCAAAATAAAATGGAATTGAGAATAGTATAAAATTCAGAAGAACAGCATAAAATTCAAAACAGAACAAAATTCAGAAAAGAATTATATTCATAATACAATTTAATTCAGAGTGGAATAGAATTCAATTCAAAATAGAACAGAATTCAGAATAGAATAAAATTCATGATTGAATAAAATTCAGAAAAGCTTAGAATACAGAACAGAAGAGAATTCAGAAGAGAAGAGAATAAAATTCAGAAAAGAATTGAATATAGAATAGAATTTAATTTAGAATAGAATAGAATTCAGAATTGAATTAAATTCAAAATAGAATAGCATAGAATTCAGAATAGAATGGAGTTAGAATAGAATTCAGAATAGTATAAAATTCAGAATAGAATTAAATTCAAAATAGAATAGAATTGAGAATAGTATAAATTCTGAATAGAATAGCATAAAATTAAAAAGAGAATAAAATTAAAGAATAGAATAGAATAAAATTCAGAATAGAATTAAATTCAAAATAGAACAGAATTGAGAATAGTATAAAATTTTGAATAGAATAGCATAAAATTCAAAACAGAATAAAATTAGGGAATAGAATAGAATAAAATTCAGAATAGAATCAAATTCAGAACAGAATAGAATGAATTCATGATAGTATTGAATTCAGAATAGAATTGAATAAAATTCAGAATAGAAAAAATTCAGAAAAGAATTATATTCATTATACAATTCAATTCAGAATAGAATAGAATTCAGAATACAATTCAATTCAAAATAGAACAGAATTCAGAATAGTACAAAATTCAGAATAGAATAGAATAAAACTCAGAATAGAATAAAATTCAAAATAAAATGGAATTGAGAATAGTATAAAATTCAGAAGAATAGCATAAAATTCAAAACAGTACAAAATTCAGAATAGAATAGAATAAAATTGAGAATAGAATAAAATTCAGAAAAGAATCATATTCATAATACAATTTAATTCAAAATAGAACAGAATTCAGAATAGTACAAAATTCAGAATAGATTAGAATAAATTCTGAATAGTATTGAATTCAGAGTAGAATAAATTTCAGAATAGAATAGAGAATAGAAAAAAATTCAGAAAGGAATAAAATTCATAATAGAACAAAATTCAGAAATGCTTACAATTCACAACAGAAAAGATTTCAGAATAGAATAGAATTCAGCATTTAATAGAATTCAGAATAGAATAGAATTCAGAATAGAATTGAATAAAATTCAGAATAGAATAAAATTCAGAAAAGAATTAGATTCATAATTCAATTTAATTTTAGAATAGCATAGAATTCAGAATAGAATTAAATTCAAAATAAAATGGAATTGAGAATAGTATAAAATTCAGAAGAATAGCATAAAATTAAAAACAGAATAAAATTAGGGAATAGAATAGAATAAAATTCAGAATAGAATAAAATTCAGAAAAGAATTAAATTTAGAATAGAACAGAATTGAGAATAGTATAAAATTCTGAATAGAATAGCATAAAATTCAAAACAGAATAAAATTAGGGAATAGAATAGAATAAAATTCAGAATAGAATCAAATTCAGAACAGAATAGAATAAATTCATGATAGTATTGAAATCAGAATAGAATAAATTTCAGAATAGAATAAAATTCAGAAAAGAATTATATTCATAATACAATTTAATTCAGAATAGAATAGAATTCAGAATACAATTCAATTCAAAATAGAACAGAATTCAGAATAGTACAAAATTCAGAATAGAATAGAATAAAACTCAGAATAGAATAAAATTCAAAATAAAATGGAATTGAGAATAGTATAAAATTCTGAATAGAATAACATAAAATTAAAAACAGAATAAAATTAGGGAATAGAATCGAACAAAATTCAGAATTGAATCAAATTCAGAATTGAATAGAATAAATTCATAATAGTATTGAATTCAGAATAGAATAAATTTCAGAATAGAATAGAATAGAGAATAGAATAAAATTCAGAAAGGAATAAAATTCAGAATAGAATAAAATTCAGAAATGCTTACAATTCACAACAGAATAGATTTCAGAATAGAATAGAATTCAGCATTTAATAGAATTCAGAATAGAATAGAATTCAGAATAGAATTCAATAAAATTCAGAATAGAATAAAATTCAGGAAAGAATTATATTCATAATACAGTTTAATTCAGAATAGAATAGAATTCAGAATAGAATAAAATCCAAAATAGAACAGAATTCAGAATAGTACAAAATTTAGAATCGAATAGAATAAAATTAAAAACAGAATAAAATTAGGGAATAGAATAGAATAAAATTCAGAATAGAATTAAATTCAAAATAGAACAGAATTGAGAATAGTATAAAATTCTGAATAGAATAGCATAAAATTCAAAACAGAATAAAATTAGGGAATAGAATAGAATCAAATTCAGAATAGAATCAAATTCAGAACAGAATAGAATAAATTCATGATAGTATTGAATTCAGAATAGAATTGAATAAAATTCAGAATAGAATAAAATTCAGAAAAGAATTATATTCATAATACAATTTAATTCAGAATAGAATAGAATTCAGAATACAAATCAATTCAAAATAGAACAGAATTCAGAATAGTACAAAATTCAGAATAGAATAGAATAAAATTCAGAATAGAATAAAATTCAAAATAAAATGGAATTGAGAATAGTATAAAATTCAGAAGAATTATATTCATAATACAATTTAATTCAAAATAGAACAGAATTCAGAATAGTACAAAATTCAGAATAGAATAGAATAAATTCAGAATAGTATTGAATTCAGAATAGAATAAATTTCAGAATAGAATAGAATAGAGAATAGAATAAAATTCAGAAAGGAATAAAATTCAGAATAGAATAAAATTCAGAAATGCTTACAATTCACAACAGAATAGATTTCAGAATAGAATAGAATTCAGCATTTAATCGAATTCAGAATAGAATAGAATACAGAATAGAATTGAATAGAATTCAGAATAGAATAGAATTCAGAATAGAATTCAATTCAAAATAGAACAGAATTCAGAATAGTACAAAATTCAGAACAGAATAGAATAAAATTCAGAATAGAATAAACTTCAAAATAAAATGGAATTGAGAATAGTATAAAATTCAGAAGAACAGCATAAAATTCAAAACAGAACAAAATTCAGAATAGAATAGTATAAAATTCAGAATAGAATAAAATTCAGAAAAGAATTATATTCATAATACAATTTAATTCAGAGTGGAATAGAATTCAATTCAAAATAGAACAGAATTCAGAATAGAATAAAATTCATGATTGAATAAAATTCAGAAAAGCTTAGAATACAGAATAGAAGAGAATTCAGAAGAGAAGAGAATAAAATTCAGAAAAGAATTGAATATAGAATAGAATTTAATTTAGAATAGAATAGAATTCAGAATTGAATTAAATTCAAAATAGAATAGCATAGAATTCAGAATAGAATGGAGTTAGAATAGAATTCAGAATAGTATAAAATTCAGAATAGAATTAAATTCAAAATAGAATAGAATTGAGAATAGTATAAATTCTGAATAGAATAGCATAAAATTAAAAACAGAATAAAATTAAAGAATAGAATAGAATAAAATTCAGAATAGAATTAAATTCAAAATAGAACAGAATTGAGAATAGTATAAAATTTTGAATAGAATAGCATAAAATTCAAAACAGAATAAAATTAGGGAATAGAATAGAATAAAATTCAGAATAGAATCAAATTCAGAACAGAATAGAATGAATTCATGACAGTATTGAATTCAGAATAGAATAAATTTCAGAATAGAATAGAATAGAGAATGGAATAAAATTCAGAAAGGAATAAAATTCAGAATAGAATAGAGTTAACAATGGAGTAGATTTCAGAATAGAATAAAATTCAGAAACGCTTACAATTCAGAACAGAATAGATTTCAGAATAGAATAGAATCCAGCATTTAATAGAATTCAGAATAGAATAGAATTCAGAATAGAATTGAAAAAATTCAGAACAGAATAAAATTCAGAAAAGAATTATATTCATAATACAATTTAATTCAAAATAAAACAGAATTCAGAATAGTACAAAATTCAGAACAGAAGAGAATAAAATTCAGAAGAGAATAAAATTCAAAATAAAATGGAATTGAGAATAGTATAAAATTCAGAAGAATAGCATAAAATTCAAAACAGAACAAAATTCTGAATAAAATAGCATAAAATTCAAAACAGAATAAAATTAGGGAATAGAACAGAATCAAATTCAGAATAGAATCAAATTCAGAATAGAATAGAATAAATTCAGAATAGTATTGAATTCAGAATAGAATAAATTTCAGAATAGAATAGAATAGAGAATAGAATAAAATTCAGAAAGGAAAAAAATTCAGAATAGAATAAAATTCAGAAACGCTTACAATTCAGAAAAGAATAGATTTCAGAATAGAATAGAATTCAGCATTTAATAGAATTCAGAATAGAATAGAATTCAGAATAGAATTGAAAAAATTCAGAATAGAATAAAATTCAGAAAAGAATTATATTCATAATACAATTTAATTCAGAATAGAACAGAATTCAGAATAGAATTAAATTCAACAAAGAACAGAATTGAGAATAGTATAAAATTTTGAATAGAATAGCATAAAATTCAAAACAGAATAAAATTAGGGAATAGAATAGAATAAAATTCAGAATAGAATCAAATTCAGAACAGAATAGAATGAATTCATGACAGTATTGAATTCAGAATAGAATAAATTTCAGAATAGAATAGAATAGAGAATGGAATAAAATTCAGAAAGGAATAAAATTCAGAATAGAATAGAGTTAACAATAGGGTAGATTTCAGAATAGAATATAATTCAGCATTTAATAGAATTCAGAATAGAATAAAATTCAGAATAGAATTGAATAAAATAAAGAATAGAATAAAATTCAGAAAAGAATTAGATTCATAATACAATTTAATTTTAGAATAGCATAGAATTCAGAATAGAATTAAATTCAAAATAAAATGGAATTGAGAATAGTATAAAATTCAGAAGAATAGCATAAAATTAAAAACAGAATAAAATTAGGGAATAGAATAGAATAAAATTCAGAATAGAATCAAATTCAGAAAAGAATTAAATTTAGAATAGAACAGAATTGAGAATAGTATAAAATTCTGAATAAAATAGCATAAAATTCAAAACAGAATAAAATTCTGAATAAAATAGCATAAAATTCAAAACAGAATAAAATTAGGGAATAGAACAGAATCAAATTCAGAATAGAATCAAATTCAGAATAGAATAGAATAAATTCAGAATAGCATTGAATTCAGAATAGAATAAATTTCAGAATAGAATAGAATAGAGAATAGAATAAAATTCAGAAAGGAATAAAATTCAGAATAGAATAAAATTCAGAAAGGAAAAAAATTCATAATATAATAAAACTCAGAAATGCTGACAATTCAGAACAGAATAGATTTCAGAACAGAATAGAATTCAGCATTTAATAGAATTCAGAATAGAATAGAATTCAGAATAGAATTGAAAAAATTCAGAATAGAATAAAATTCAGAAAAGAATTATATTCATAATACAATTTAATTCAGAATAGAATTAAATTCAAAATAAAATGGAATTGAGAATAGTATAAAATTCAGAAGAACAGCATAAAATTCAAAACAAAACAAAACTCAGAATAGAATAGTATAAAAATTCAGAATAGAATAAAATTCAGAAAAGAATTATATTCATAATACAATTTAATTCAGAGTGGAATAGATTTCAATTCAAAATAGAACAGAATTCAGAATAGAATAAAATTCATGATTGAATAAAATTCAGAAAAGCTTAGAATACAGAACAGAAGAGAATTCAGAAGAGAAGAGAATAAAATTCAGAAAAGAATTGAATATAGAATAGAATTTAATTTAGAATAGAATAGAATTCAGAATTTAATTAATTCAAAATAGAATAGCATAAAATTCAGAATAGAATGGAGTTAGAATAGAATTCAGAATAGTATTAAAATTCAGAATAGAATTAAATTCAAAATAGAATAGAATTGAGAATAGTATAAATTCTGAATAGAATAGCATAAAATTAAAAACAGAATAAAATTAAAGAATAGAATAGAATAAAATTCAGAATAGAATTAAATTCAAAATAGAACAGAATTGAGAATAGTATAAAATTTTGAATAGAATAGCATAAAATTCAAAACAGAATAAAATTAGGGAATAGAATAGAATAAAATTCAGAATAGAATCAAATTCAGAACAGAATAGAATGAATTCATGACAGTATTGAATTCAGAATAGAATAAATTTCAGAATAGAATAGAATAGAGAATGGGATAAAATTCAGAAAGGAATAAAATTCACAATAGAATAGAGTTAACAATGGAGTAGATTTCAGAATAGAATAAAATTCAGAAACGCTTACAATTCAGAACAGAATAGATTTCAGAATAGAATAGAATCCAGCATTTAATAGAATTCAGAATAGAATAGAATTCAGAATAGAATTGAAAAATTCAGAACAGAATAAAATTCAGAAAAGAATTATATTCATAATACAATTTAATTCAAAATAAAACAGAATTCAGAATAGTACAAAATTGAGAACAGAAGAGAATAAAATTCAGAAGAGAATAAAATGCAAAATAAAATGGAATTGAGAATAGTATAAAATTCAGAAGAATAGCATAAAATTCAAAACAGAACAAAATTCTGAATAAAATAGCATAAAATTCAAAACAGAATAAAATTAGGGAATAGAACAGAATCAAATTCAGAATAGAATCAAATTCAGAATAGAATAGAATAAATTCAGAATAGTATTGAATTCAGAATAGAATAAATTTCAGAATAGAATAGAATAGAGAATAGAATAAAATTCAGAAAGGAATAAAATTCAGAATAGAATAAAATTCAGAAACGCTTACAATTCAGAAAAGAATAGATTTCAGAATAGAATAGAATTCAGCATTTAATAGAATTCAGAATAGAATAGAATTCAGAATTGAATTAAATTCAAAATAGAATAGAATAGAATTCAGAATAGAATGGAGTTAGAATAGAATTCAGAATAGTATAAAATTCAGAATAGAATTAAATTCAAAATAGAATAGAATTGAGAATAGTATAAATTCTGAATAGAATAGCATAAAATTAAAAACAGGATAAAATTAAAGAATAGAATAGAATAAAATTCAGAATAGAATTAAATTCAAAATAGAATAGAATTGAGAATTTTATAAAATTCTGAATAGAACAGCATAAAATTCAAAACAGAATAAAATTAGGGAATAGAACAGAATCAAATTCACAATAGAATCAAATTCAGAATAGAATAGAATAAATTCATAATAGTATTGAATTCAGAATAGAATAAATTTCAGAATAGAATAGAATAGAGAATAGAATAAAATTCAGAAAGGAATAAAATTCAGAATAGAATAAAATTCAGAAATGCTTACAATTCACAACAGAATAGATTTCAGAATAGAATAAAATTCAGAATAGAATATAATTCAGAAAAGAATTATATTCATAATACAATTTAATTCAGAATAGAATAGAATTCAGAATAGAATAAATTTCAGAATAGAATAGAATAGAGAATGGAATAAAATTCAGAAAGGAATAAAATTCAGAATAGAATAGAGTTAACAATAGGGTAGATTTCAGAATAGAATAAAATTCAGAATAGAATAAAATTCAAAATAGAATAAAATTCAGAAACGCTTACAATTCAGAACAGAATAGATTTCAGAAAAGAATAGAATTCAGCATTTAATAGAATTCAGAATAGAATAGAATTCAGAAAAGAATTATATTCATATTACAATTTAATTCAGAATAGAACAGAATTCAGAATAGAATTAAATTCAAAATAGAACAGAATTCAGAATAGTACAAAATTGAGAATAGAATAGAATAAAATTCAGAATAGAATAAAATTCATAATTGAATAAAATTCAGAAAAGCTTATAATACAGAACAGAACAGAATTCAGAAGAAAAGAGAATAAAATTCAAAATAGAATCACATTCAGAATAGAATAGATTTCAGAATAGAAAAGAATTCAGCATTTAATAGAATTCAGAAGAGAAGAGAATTGAGAATAGAATTGAATAAAATATAGAATAGAATAAAATTCAGAAAAGAATTATATTCATTATACAATTTAATTCAGAATAGAATAGAATTCAGAATAGAATTAAATTCAAAATAGAACAGAATTCAGAATAGTACAAAATTCAGAATAGAATAGCAGAAAATTAAAAACAGAATAAAATTAGGGAATAGAATAGAATAAAATTCAGAATAGAATTAAATTCAAAATAGAACAGAATTGAGAATAGTATAAAATTCTGAATAGAATAGCATAAAATTCAAAACAGAATAAAATTAGGGAATAGAATAGAATCAAATTCAGAATAAAATCAAATTCAGAACAGAATAGAATAAATTCATGATAGTATTGAATTCAGAATAGAATAAATTTCAGAATAGAATAGAATAGAGAATGGAATAAAATTCAGAAAGGAATAAAATTCAGAATAGAATAGAGTTAACAATAGGGTAGATTTCAGAATAGAATAAAATTCAGAATAGAATAAAATTCAAAATAGAATAAAATTCAGAAACGCTTACAATTCAGAACAGAATAGAATTCAGCATTTAATAGAATTCAGAATAGAATAGAATTCAGAAAAGAATTATATTCATATTACAATTTAATTCAGAATAGAACAGAATTCAGAATAGAATTAAATTCAAAATAGAACAGAGTTCAGAATAGTACAAAATTGAGAATAGAATAGAATAAAATTCAGAATAGAATAAAATTCATAATTGAATAAAATTCAGAAAAGCTTATAATACAGAACAGAACAGAATTCAGAAGAGAAGAGAATAAAATTCAGAATAGAATCACATTCAGAATAGAATAGAGTAAATTCAGAATAGTATTCAATTCAGAATAGAATAAATTTCAGAATAGAATAGAATAGAGAATAGAATAAAATTCAGAAAGGAATAAAATTCAGAATAGAATAGAGTTAACAATAGAGTAGATTTCAGAATAGAATAAAATTCATAATAGAATAAAACTCAGAAACGCTGACAATTCAGAACAGAACAGATTTCAGAAAAGAATAGAATTCAGCATTTAATAGAATTCAGAATAGAATTCAATTCAAAATAGAACAGAATTCAGAATAGTACAAAATTCAGAACAGAATAGAATAAAATTCAGAATAGAATAAACTTCAAAATAAAATGGAATTGAGAATAGTATAAAATTCAGAAGAACAGCATAAAATTCAAAACAGAACAAAATTCAGAAAAGAATTATATTCATAATACAATTTAATTCAGAGTGGAATAGAATTCAATTCAAAATAGAACAGAATTCAGAATAGAATAAAATTCATGATTGAATAAAATTCAGAAAAGCTTAGAATACAGAACAGAAGAGAATTCAGAAGAGAAGAGAATAAAATTCAGAAAAGAATTGAATATAGAATAGAATTTAATTTAGAATAGAATAGAATTCAGAATTGAATTAAATTCAAAATAGAATAGCATAGAATTCAGAATAGAATGGAGTTAGAATAGAATTCAGAATAGTATAAAATTCAGAATAGAATTAAATTCAAAATAGAATAGAATTGAGAATAGTATAAATTCTGAATAGAATAGCATAAAATTAAAAACAGAATAAAATTAAAGAATAGAATAGAATAAAATTCAGAATAGAATTAAATTCAAAATAGAACAGAATTGAGAATAGTATAAAATTTTGAATAGAATAGCATAAAATTCAAAACAGAATAAAATTAGGGAATAGAATAGAATAAAATTCAGAATAGAATCAAATTCAGAACAGAATAGAATGAATTCATGACAGTATTGAATTCAGAATAGAATAAATTTCAGAATAGAATAGAATAGAGAATGGAATAAAATTCAGAAAGGAATAAAATTCAGAATAGAATAGAGTTAACAATGGAGTAGATTTCAGAATAGAATAAAATTCAGAAACGCTTACAATTCAGAACAGAATAGATTTCAGAATAGAATAGAATCCAGCATTTAATAGAATTCAGAATAGAATAGAATTCAGAATAGAATTGAAAAAATTCAGAACAGAATAAAATTCAGAAAATAATTATATTCATAATACAATTTAATTCAAAATAAAACAGAATTCAGAATAGTACAAAATTCAGAACAGAAGAGAATAAAATTCAGAAGAGAATAAAATTCAAAATAAAATGGAATTGAGAATAGTATAAAATTCAGAAGAATAGCATAAAATTCAAAACAGAACAAAATTCTGAATAAAATAGCATAAAATTCAAAACAGAATAAAATTAGGGAATAGAACAGAATCAAATTCAGAATAGAATCAAATTCAGAATAGAATAGAATAAATTCAGAATAGTATTGAATTCAGAATAGAATAAATTTCAGAATAGAATAGAATAGAGAATAGAATAAAATTCAGAAAGGAATAAAATTCAGAATAGAATAAAATTCAGAAACGCTTACAATTCAGAAAAGAATAGATTTCAGAATAGAATAGAATTCAGCATTTAATAGAATTCAGAATAGAATAGAATTCAGAATAGAATTGAAAAAATTCAGAATAGAATAAAATTCAGAAAAGAATTATATTCATAATACAATTTAATTCAGAATAGAATTAAATTCAAAATAGAACAGAATTCAGAATAGTACAAAATTGAGAATAGAATAGAATAAAATTCAGAATAGAATAAAATTCAGAATAGAATAAAATTCAAAATAAAATGGAATTGAGAATAGTATAAAATTCAGAAGAATAGCATAAAATTCAAAACAGAGCAAAATTCAGAATAGAATAGAATAAAATTCATAATAGAATAAAATTCATAATTGAATAAAATTCAGAAAAGCTTAGAATACAGAACAGAACAGAATTCAGAATTGAAGAGAATAAAATTCAGATTAGAATAAAATTCAGAAAAGAATTGAATTCAGAATAGAATTTAATTTAGAATAGAATAGAATAAAATTCAGAATAGAATTAAATTCAAAATAGAATAGAATTGAGAATAGTATAAAATTCTGAATAGAATAGCATAAAATTCAAAACAGAATAAAATTAGGGAACAGAATCGAATAAAATTCAGAATAGAATCAAATTCAGAATTGAATAGAATAAATTCAAAATGGTATTGAATTCAGAATAGAATAAATTTCAGAATAGAATAGAAAATAGAATAAAATTCAGAAAGGAATAAAATTCAGAACAGAATAAAATTCAGAAAAGAATTATATTCATAATACAATTTAATTCAGAATAGAATAGAATTCAGAATAGAATTAAATTCAAAATAGAACAGAATTCAGAATAGTACAAAATTCAGAATAGAATAGCATAAAATGAAAAAGAGAATAAAATTAGGGAATAGAATCGAATAAAATTCAGAATAAAATCAAATTCAGAATAGAATAGAATAAATTTAGAATAGTATTGAATTCAGAATAGAATAAATTTCAGAATAGAATAGAGAGTATAATAAAATTCAGAATAGAATGAAATTCAGAATAGAATCAAATTCAGAACAGAATAGAATAAATTCATGATAGTATTGAATTCAGAATAGAATAAATTTCAGAATAGAATAGAATAGAGAATGGAATAAAATTCAGAATAGAATAGAGTTAACAATGGAGTAGATTTCAGAACAGAATAAAATTCATACTAGAATAAAATTCAGAAAGGCTTACCATTCAGAACAGAATAGATTTCAGAATAGAATAGAATCCAGCATTTAATAGAATTCAGAATAGAATAGAATTCAGAATAGAATTAAATTCAAAATAGAACAGAATTCAAAATAGTACAAAATTGAGAATAGAATAGAATAAAATTCAGAATAGAATAAAATTCAGAATAGAATAAAATTCAAAATAAAATGGAATTGAGAATAGTATAAAATTCAGAAGAATAGCATAAAATTCAAAACAGAGCAAAATTCAGAATAGAATAGAATAAAATTCATAATAGAATAAAATTCATAATTGAATAAAATTCAGAAAAGCTTAGAATACAGAACAGAATTCAGAATTGAAGAGAATAAAATTCAGATTAGAATAAAATTCAGAAAAGAATTGAATTCAGAATAGAATTTAATTTAGAATAGAATAGAATAAAATTCAGAATAGAATTAAATTCAAAATAGAATAGAATTGAGAATAGTATAAAATTCTGAATAGAATAGCATAAAATTCAAAACAGAATAAAATTAGGGAACAGAATCGAATAAAATTCAGAATAGAATCAAATTCAGAATTGAATAGAATAAATTCATAATGGTATTGAATTCAGAATAAAATAAATTTCAGAATAGAATAGAAAATAGAATAAAATTCAGAAAGGAATAAAATTCAGAACAGAATAAAATTCAGAAAAGAATTATATTCATAATACAATTTAATTCAGAATAGAATAGAATTCAGAATAGAATTAAATTCAAAATAGAACAGAATTCAGAATAGTACAAAATTCAGAATAGAATAGCATAAAATGAAAAAGAGAATAAAATTAGGGAATAGAATCGAATAAAATTCAGAATAAAATCAAATTCAGAATAGAATAGAATAAATTTAGAATAGTATTGAATTCAGAATAGAATAAATTTCAGAATAGAATAGAGAGTAGAATAAAATTCAGAATAGAATCAAATTCAGAATAGAATCAAATTCAGAACAGAATAGAATAAATTCATGATAGTATTGAATTCAGAATAGAATAAATTTCAGAATAGAATAGAATAGAGAATGGAATAAAATTCAGAATAGAATAGAGTTAACAATGGAGTAGATTTCAGAACAGAATAAAATTCATACTAGAATAAAATTCAGAAACGCTTACCATTCAGAACAGAATAGATTTCAGAATAGAATAGAATCCAGCATTTAATAGAATTCAGAATAGAATAGAATTCAGAATTGAATTGAATAAAATTAAGAATAGAATAAAATTCAGAAAAGAATTATATTCATAATACAATTTAATTCAGAATAGAATAGAATTCAGAATACAATTCAATTCAAAATAGAACAGAATTCAGAATAGTACAAAATTCAGAATAGAATAAAATTCAAAATAAAATGGAATTGAGAATAGTATAAAATTCAGAAGAATAGCATAAAATTCAAAACAGAACAAAATTCAGAATAGAATTGAATAAAATTGAGAATAGAATAAAATTCAGAAAAGAATTATATTCATAATACAATTTAATTCAAAATAGAACATAATTCAGAATAGAATAAAATTCATAATTGAATAAAATTCAGAAAAGTTTAGAATACAGAACAGAAGAGAATTCAGAAGACAAGAGAATAAAATTCAGAAAAGAATTGAATATATAATAGAATTTAATTTAGAATAGAATTTAATTTAGAATAGAATAGAATTCAGAATTGAATTAAATTCAAAATAGAATAGATTAGAATTCAGAATAAAATAGAATTAGAATAGAATTGAGAATAGTATAAAATTCAGAATAGAATTAAATTCAAAATAGAATAGAATTGAGAATTTTATAAAATTCTGAATAGAACAGCATAAAATTCAAAACAGAATAAAATTAGGGAATAGAACAGAATCAAATTCAGAATAGAATCAAATTCAGAATAGAATAGAATAAATTCATAATAGTATTGAATTCAGAATAGAATAAATTTCAGAATAGAATAGAATAGAGAATAGAATAAAATTCAGAAAGGAATAAAATTCAGAATAGAATAAAATTCAGAAATGCTTACAATTCACAACAGAATAGATTTCAGAATAGAATAGAATTCAGCATTTAATAGAATTCAGAATAGAATAGAATTCAGAATTGAATTGAATAAAATTCAGAATAGAATAATATTCAGAAAAGAATTATATTCATAATACAATTTAATTCAGAATAGAATAGAATTCAGAATAGAATAAATTTCAGAATAGAATAGAATAGAGAATGGAATAAAATTCAGAAAGGAATAAAATTCAGAATAGAATAGAGTTAACAATAGGGCAGATTTCAGAATAGAATAAAATTCAGAATAGAATAAAATTCAAAATAGAATAAAATTCAGAAATGCTTACAATTCAGAACAGAATAGATTTCAGAAAAGAATAGAATTCAGCATTTAATAGAATTCAGAACAGAATAGAATTCAGAAAAGAATTATATTCATAATACAATTTAATTCATAATAGAACAGAATTCAGAATAGAATTAAATTCAAAATAGAACAGAATTCAGAATAGTACAAAATTGAGAATAGAATAGAATAAAATTCAGAATAGAATAAAATTCATAATTGAATAAAATTCAGAAAAGCTTATAATACAGAACAGAAAAGAATTCAGAAGAGAAGAGAATAAAATTCAGAATAGAATCACATTCAGAATAGAATAGATTTCAGAATAGAAAAGAATTCAGCATTTAATAGAATTCAGAATAGAAGAGAATTCAGAATAGAATTGAATAAAATATAGAATAGAATAAAATTCAGAAAAGAATTATATTCATTATACAATTTAATTCAGAATAGAATAGAATTCAGAATAGAATTAAATTCAAAATAGAACAGAATTCAGAATAGTACAAAATTCAGAATAGAATAGCAGAAAATTAAAAACAGAATAAAATTAGGGAATAGAATAGAATAAAATTCAGAATAGAATTAAATTCAAAATAGAACAGAATTGAGAATAGTATAAAATTCTGAATAGAATAGCATAAAATTCAAAACAGAATAAAATTAGGGAATAGAATAGAATAGAATTCAGAATAAAATCAAATTCAGAACAGAATAGAATAAATTCATGATAGTATTGAATTCAGAATAGAATAAATTTCAGAATAGAATAGAATAGAGAATGTAAAAAAATTCAGAAAGGAATAAAATTCAGAATAGAATAGAGTTAACAATAGGGTAGATTTCAGAATAGAATAAAATTCAGAATAGAATAAAATTCAAAATAGAATAAAATTCAGAAACGCTTACAATTCAGAACAGAATAGAATTCAGCATTTAATAGAATTCAGAATAGAATAGAATTCAGAAAAGAATTATATTCATATTACAATTTAATTCAGAATAGAACAGAATTCAGAATAGAATTAAATTCAAAATAGAACAGAGTTCAGAATAGTACAAAATTGAGAATAGAATAGAATAAAATTCAGAATAGAATTAAATTCATAATTGAATAAAATTCAGAAAAGCTTATAATACAGAACAGAACAGAATTCAGAAGAGAAGAGAATAAAATTCAGAATAAAATCACATTCAGAATAGAATAGAGTAAATTCAGAATAGTATTGAATTCAGAATAGAATAAATTTCAGAATAGAATAGAATAGAGAATAGAATAAAATTCAGAAAGGAATAAAATTCAGAATAGAATAGAGTTAACAATAGAGTAGATTTCAGAATAGAATAAAATTCATAATATAATAAAACTCAGAAACGCTGACAATTCAGAACAGAACAGATTTCAGAAAAGAATAGAATTCAGCATTTAATAGAATTCAGAATAGAATAGAATTCAGAATAGAATTGAATAAAATTCAGAATAGAATAAAATTCAGAAAAGAATTATATTCATAATACAATTTAATTCAGAATAGAACAGAATTCAGAATAGTACAAAATTCAGAACAGAATAGAATAAAATTCAGAATAGAATAAACTTCAAAATAAAATGGAATTGAGAATAGTATAAAATTCAGAAGAACAGCATAAAATTCAAAACAGAACAAAATTCAGAAAAGAATTATATTCATAATACAATTTAATTCAGAGTGGAATAGAATTCAATTCAAAATAGAACAGAATTCAGAATAGAATAAAATTCATGATTGAATAAAATTCAGAAAAGCTTAGAATACAGAACAGAAGAGAATTCAGAAGAGAAGAGAATAAAATTCAGAAAAGAATTGAATATAGAATAGAATTTAATTTAGAATAGAATAGAATTCAGAATTGAATTAAATTCAAAATAGAATAGCATAGAATTCAGAATAGAATGGAGTTAACAATAGGGTAGATTTCAGAATAGAATAAAATTCAGAATAGAATAAAATTCAAAATAGAATAAAATTCAGAAACGCTTACAATTCAGAACAGAATAGATTTCAGAAAAGAATAGAATTCAGCATTTAATAGAATTCAGAATAGAATAGAATTCAGAAAAGAATTATATTCATAATACAATTTAATTCATAATAGAACAGAATTCAGAATAGAATTAAATTCAAAATAGAACAGAATTCAGAATAGTACAAAATTGAGAATAGAATAGAATAAAATTCAGAATAGAATAAAATTCATAATTGAATAAAATTCAGAAAAGCATATAATACAGAACAGAACAGAATTCAGAAGAGAAGAGAATAAAATTCAGAATAGAATCACATTCAGAATAGAATAGATTTCAGAATAGAAAAGAATTCAGCATTTAATAGAATTCAGAATAGAAGAGAATTCAGAATAGAATTGAATAAAATTCAGAAAAGAATTATATTCATTATACAATTTAATTCAGAATAGAATAGAATTCAGAATAGAATTAAATTCAAAATATAACAGAATTCAGAATAGTACAAAATTCAGAATAGAATAGCAGAAAATTAAAAACAGAATAAAATTAGGGAATAGAATAGAATAAAATTCAGAATAGAATTAAATTCAAAATAGAACAGAATTGAGAATAGTATAAAATTCTGAATAAAATAGCATAAAATTCAAAACAGAATAAAATTAGGGAATAGAATAGAATCAAATTCAGAATAAAATCAAATTCAGAACAGAATAGAATAAATTCATGATAGTATTGAATTCAGAATAGAATAAATTTCAGAATAGAATAGAATAGAGAATGTAATAAAATTCAGAAAGGAATAAAATTCAGAATAGAATAGAGTTAACAATAGGGTAGATTTCAGAATAGAATAAAATTCAGAATAGAATAAAATTCAAAATAGAATAAAATTCAGAAACGCTTACAATTCAGAACAGAATAGAATTCAGCATTTAATAGAATTCAGAATAGAATAGTATTCAGAAAAGAATTATATTCATATTACAATTTAATTCAGAATAGAACAGAATTCAGAATAGAATTAAATTCAAAATAGAACAGAGTTCAGAATAGTACAAAATTGAGAATAGAATAGAATAAAATTCAGAATAGAATTAAATTCATAATTGAATAAAATTCAGAAAAGCTTATAATACAGAACAGAACAGAATTCAGAAGAGAAGAGAATAAAATTCAGAATAGAATCACATTCAGAATAGAATAGAGTAAATTCAGAATAGTATTGAATTCAGAATAGAATAAATTTCAGAATAGAATAGAATAGAGAATAGAATAAAATTCAGAAAGGAATAAAATTCAGAATAGAATAGAGTTAACAATAGAGTAGATTTCAGAATAGAATAAAATTCATAATATAATAAAACTCAGAAACGCTGACAATTCAGAACAGAACAGATTTCAGAAAAGAATAGAATTCAGCATTTAATAGAATTCAGAATAGAATAGAATTCAGAATAGAATTGAATAAAATTCAGAATAGAATAAAATTCAGAAAAGAATTATATTCATAATACAATTTAATTCAGAATAGAACAGAATTCAGAATAGTACAAAATTCAGAACAGAATAGAATAAAATTCAGAATAGAATAAACTTCAAAATAAAATGGAATTGAGAATAGTATAAAATTCAGAAGAACAGCATAAAATTCAAAACAGAACAAAATTCAGAATAGAATAGTATAAAATTCAGAATAGAATAAAATTCAGAAAAGAATTATATTCATAATACAATTTAATTCAGAGTGGAATAGAATTCAATTCAAAATAGAACAGAATTCAGAATAGAATAAAATTCATGATTGAATAAAATTCAGAAAAGCTTAGAATACAGAACAGAAGAGAATTCAGAAGAGAAGAGAATAAAATTCAGAAAAGAATTGAATATAGAATAGAATTTAATTTAGAATAGAATAGAATTCAGAATTGAATTAAATTCAAAATAGAATAGCATAGAATTCAGAATAGAATGGAGTTAACAATAGGGTAGATTTCAGAATAGAATAAAATTCAGAATAGAATAAAATTCAAAATAGAATAAAATTCAGAAACGCTTACAATTCAGAACAGAATAGATTTCAGAAAAGAATAGAATTCAGCATTTAATAGAATTCAGAATAGAATAGAATTCAGAAAAGAATTATATTCATAATACAATTTAATTCATAATAGAACAGAATTCAGAATAGAATTAAATTCAAAATAGAACAGAATTCAGAATAGTACAAAATTGAGAATAGAATAGAATAAAATTCAGAATAGAATAAAATTCATAATTGAATAAAATTCAGAAAAGCTTATAATACAGAACAGAACAGAATTCAGAAGAGAAGAGAATAAAATTCAGAATAGAATCACATTCAGAATAGAATAGATTTCAGAATAGAAAAGAATTCAGCATTTAATAGAATTCAGAATAGAAGAGAATTCAGAATAGAATTGAATAAAATTCAGAAAAGAATTATATTCATTATACAATTTAATTCAGAATAGAATAGAATTCAGAATAGAATTAAATTCAAAATATAACAGAATTCAGAATAGTACAAAATTCAGAATAGAATAGCAGAAAATTAAAAACAGAATAAAATTAGGGAATAGAATAGAATAAAATTCAGAATAGAATTAAATTCAAAATAGAACAGAATTGAGAATAGTATAAAATTCTGAATAAAATAGCATAAAATTCAAAACAGAATAAAATTAGGGAATAGAATAGAATCAAATTCAGAATAAAATCAAATTCAGAACAGAATAGAATAAATTCATGATAGTATTGAATTCAGAATAGAATAAATTTCAGAATAGAATAGAATAGAGAATGGAATAAAATTCAGAAAGGAATAAAATTCAGAATAGAATAGAGTTAACAATAGGGTAGATTTCAGAATAGAATAAAATTCAGAATAGAATAAAATTCAAAATAGAATAAAATTCAGAAACGCTTACAATTCAGAACAGAATAGAATTCAGCATTTAATAGAATTCAGAATAGAATAGCATTCAGAAAAGAATTATATTCATATTACAATTTAATTCAGAATAGAACAGAATTCAGAATAGAATTAAATTCAAAATAGAACAGAGTTCAGAATAGTACAAAATTGAGAATAGAATAGAATAAAATTCAGAATAGAATTAAATTCATAATTGAATAAAATTCAGAAAAGCTTATAATACAGAACAGAACAGAATTCAGAAGAGAAGAGAATAAAATTCAGAATAGAATCACATTCAGAATAGAATAGAGTAAATTCAGAATAGTATTGAATTCAGAATAGAATAAATTTCAGAATAGAATAGAATAGAGAATAGAATAAAATTCAGAAAGGAATAAAATTCAGAATAGAATAGAGTTAACAATAGAGTAGATTTCAGAATAGAATAAAATTCATAATATAATAAAACTCAGAAATGCTGACAATTCAGAACAGAATAGATTTCAGAAAAGAATAGAATTCAGCATTTAATAGAATTCAGAATAGAATAGAATTCAGAATAGAATTCAATTCAAAATAGAACAGAATTCAGAATAGTACAAAATTCAGAACAGAATAGAATAAAATTCAGAATAGAATAAACTTCAAAATAAAATGGAATTGAGAATAGTATAAAATTCAGAAGAACAGCATAAAATTCAAAACAGAACAAAATTCAGAATAGAATAGTATAAAATTCAGAATAGAATAAAATTCAGAAAAGAATTATATTCATAATACAATTTAATTCAGAGTGGAATAGAATTCAATTCAAAATAGAACAGGATTCAGAATAGAATAAAATTCATGATTGAATAAAATTCAGAAAAGCTTAGAATACAGAACAGAAGAGAATTCAGAAGAGAAGAGAATAAAATTCAGAAAAGAATTGAATATAGAATAGAATTTAATTTAGAATAGAATAGAATTCAGAATTGAATTAAATTCAAAATAGAATAGCATAGAATTCAGAATAGAATGGAGTTAGAATAGAATTCAGAATAGTATAAAATTCAGAATAGAATTAAATTCAAAATAGAATAGAATTGAGAATAGTATAAATTCTGAATAGAATAGCATAAAATTAAAAACAGAATAAAATTAAAGAATAGAATAGAATAAAATTCAGAATAGAATTAAATTCAAAATAGAACAGAATTGAGAATAGTATAAAATTTTGAATAGAATAGCATAAAATTCAAAACAGAATAAAATTAGGGAATAGTATAGAATAAAATTCAGAATAGAATCAAATTCAGAACAGAATAGAATGAATTCATGACAGTATTGAATTCAGAATAGAATAAATTTCAGAATAGAATAGAATAGAGAATGGAATAAAATTCAGAAAGGAATAAAATTCAGAATAGAATAGAGTTAACAATGGAGTAGATTTCAGAATAGAATAAAATTCAGAAACGCTTACAATTCAGAACAGAATAGATTTCAGAATAGAATAGAATCCAGCATTTAATAGAATTCAGAATAGAATAGAATTCAGAATAGAATTGAAAAAATTCAGAACAGAATAAAATTCACAAAAGAATTATATTCATAATACAATTTAATTCAAAATAAAACAGAATTCAGAATAGCACAAAATTCAGAACAGAAGAGAATAAAATTCAGAAGAGAATAAAATTCAAAATAAAATGGAATTGAGAATAGTATAAAATTCAGAAGAATAGCATAAAATTCAAAACAGAACAAAATTCTGAATAAAATAGCATAAAATTCAAAACAGAATAAAATTAGGGAATAGAACAGAATCAAATTCAGAATAGAATCAAATTCAGAATAGAATAGAATAAATTCAGAATAGTATTGAATTCAGAATAGAATAAATTTCAGAATAGAATAGAATTGAGAATAGAATAAAATTCAGAAAGGAATAAAATTCAGAATAGAATAAAATTCAGAAACGCTTACAATTCAGAAAAGAATAGATTTCAGAATAGAATAGAATTCAGCATTTAATAGAATTCAGAATAGAATAGAATTCAGAATAGAATTGAAAAAATTCAGAATAGAATAAAATTCAGAAAAGAATTATATTCATAATACAATTTAATTCAGAATAGAATTAAATTCAAAATAGAACAGAATTCAGAATAGTACAAAATTGAGAATAGAATAGAATAAAATTCAGAATAGAATAAAATTCAGAATAGAATAAAATTCAAAATAAAATGGAATTGAGAATAGTATAAAATTCAGAAGAATAGCATAAAATTCAAAATAGAGCAAAATTCAGAATAGAATAGAATAAAATTCATAATAGAGTAAAATTCATAATTGAATAAAATTCAGAAAAGCTTAGAATACAGAACAGAAGAGAATTCAGAAGAGAAGAGAATAAAATTCAGAAAAGAATTGAATATAGAATAGAATTTAATTTAGAATAGAATAGAATTCAGAATTGAATTAAATTCAAAATAGAATAGCATAGAATTCAGAATAGAATGGAGTTAACAATAGGGTAGATTTCAGAATAGAATAAAATTCAGAATAGAATAAAATTCAAAATAGAATAAAATTCAGAAACGCTTACAATTCAGAACAGAATAGATTTCAGAAAAGAATAGAATTCAGCATTTAATAGAATTCAGAATAGAATAGAATTCAGAAAAGAATTATATTCATAATACAATTTAATTCATAATAGAACAGAATTCAGAATAGAATTAAATTCAAAATAGAACAGAATTCAGAATAGTACAAAATTGAGAAAAGAATAGAATAAAATTCAGAATAGAATAAAATTCATAATTGAATAAAATTCAGAAAAGCTTATAATACAGAACAGAACAGAATTCAGAAGAGAAGAGAATAAAATTCAGAATAGAATCACATTCAGAATAGAATAGATTTCAGAATAGAAAAGAATTCAGCATTTAATAGAATTCAGAATAGAAGAGAATTCAGAATAGAATTGAATAAAATTCAGAAAAGAATTATATTCATTATACAATTTAATTCAGAATAGAATAGAATTCAGAATAGAATTAAATTCAAAATATAACAGAATTCAGAATAGTACAAAATTCAGAATAGAATAGCAGAAAATTAAAAACAGAATAAAATTAGGGAATAGAATAGAATAAAATTCAGAATAGAATTAAATTCAAAATAGAACAGAATTGAGAATAGTATAAAATTCTGAATAAAATAGCATAAAATTCAAAACAGAATAAAATTAGGGAATAGAATAGAATCAAATTCAGAATAAAATCAAATTCAGAACAGAATAGAATAAATTCATGATAGTATTGAATTCAGAATAGAATAAATTTCAGAATAGAATAGAATAGAGAATGGAATAAAATTCAGAAAGGAATAAAATTCAGAATAGAATAGAGTTAACAATAGGGTAGATTTCAGAATAGAATAAAATTCAGAATAGAATAAAATTCAAAATAGAATAAAATTCAGAAACGTTTACAATTCAGAACAGAATAGAATTCAGCATTTAATAGAATTCAGAATAGAATAGAATTCAGAAAAGAATTATATTCATATTACAATTTAATTCAGAATAGAACAGAATTCAGAATAGAATTAAATTCAAAATAGAACAGAGTTCAGAATAGTACAAAATTGAGAATAGAATAGAATAAAATTCAGAATAGAATTAAATTCATAATTGAATAAAATTCAGAAAAGCTTATAATACAGAACAGAACAGAATTCAGAAGAGAAGAGAATAAAATTCAGAATAGAATCACATTCAGAATAGAATAGAGTAAATTCAGAATAGTATTGAATTCAGAATAGAATAAATTTCAGAATAGAATAGAATAGAGAATAGAATAAAATTCAGAAAGGAATAAAATTCAGAATAGAATAGAGTTAACAATAGAGTAGATTTCAGAATAGAATAAAATTCATAATATAATAAAACTCAGAAATGCTGACAATTCAGAACAGAATAGATTTCAGAAAAGAATAGAATTCAGCATTTAATAGAATTCAGAATAGAATAGAATTCAGAATAGAATTCAATTCAAAATAGAACAGAATTCAGAATAGTACAAAATTCAGAACAGAATAGAATAAAATTCAGAATAGAATAAACTTCAAAATAAAATGGAATTGAGAATAGTATAAAATTCAGAAGAACAGCATAAAATTCAAAACAGAACAAAATTCAGAATAGAATAGTATAAAATTCAGAATAGAATAAAATTCAGAAAAGAATTATATTCATAATACAATTTAATTCAGAGTGGAATAGAATTCAATTCAAAATAGAACAGGATTCAGAATAGAATAAAATTCATGATTGAATAAAATTCAGAAAAGCTTAGAATACAGAACAGAAGAGAATTCAGAAGAGAAGAGAATAAAATTCAGAAAAGAATTGAATATAGAATAGAATTTAATTTAGAATAGAATAGAATTCAGAATTGAATTAAATTCAAAATAGAATAGCATAGAATTCAGAATAGAATGGAGTTAGAATAGAATTCAGAATAGTATAAAATTCAGAATAGAATTAAATTCAAAATAGAATAGAATTGAGAATAGTATAAATTCTGAATAGAATAGCATAAAATTAAAAACAGAATAAAATTAAAGAATAGAATAGAATAAAATTCAGAATAGAATTAAATTCAAAATAGAACAGAATTGAGAATAGTATAAAATTTTGAATAGAATAGCATAAAATTCAAAACAGAATAAAATTAGGGAATAGAATAGAATAAAATTCAGAATAGAATCAAATTCAGAACAGAATAGAATGAATTCATGACAGTATTGAATTCAGAAAAGAATAGATTTCAGAATAGAATAGAATAGAGAATGGAATAAAATTCAGAAAGGAATAAAATTCAGAATAGAATAGAGTTAACAATGGAGTAGATTTCAGAATAGAATAAAATTCAGAAACGCTTACAATTCAGAACAGAATAGATTTCAGAATTGAATAGAATCCAGCATTTAATAGAATTCAGAATAGAATAGAATTCAGAATAGAATTGAAAAAATTCAGAACAGAATAAAATTCAGAAAAGAATTATATTCATAATACAATTTAATTCAAAATAAAACAGAATTCAGAATAGCACAAAATTCAGAACAGAAGAGAATAAAATTCAGAAGAGAATAGAATTCAAAATAAAATGGAATTGAGAATAGTATAAAATTCAGAAGAATAGCATAAAATTCAAAACAGAACAAAATTCTGAATAAAATAGCATAAAATTCAAAACAGAATAAAATTAGGGAATAGAACAGAATCAAATTCAGAATAGAATCAAATTCAGAATAGAATAGAATAAATTCAGAATAGTATTGAATTCAGAATAGAATAAATTTCAGAATAGAATAGAATTGAGAATAGAATAAAATTCAGAAAGGAATAAAATTCAGAATAGAATAAAATTCAGAAACGCTTACAATTCAGAAAAGAATAGATTTCAGAATAGAATAGAGTTCAGCATTTAATAGAATTCAGAATAGAATAGAATTCAGAATAGAATTGAAAAAATTCAGAATAGAATAAAATTCAGAAAAGAATTATATTCATAATACAATTTAATTCAGAATAGAATTAAATTCAAAATAGAACAGAATTCAGAATAGTACAAAATTGAGAATAGAATAGAATAAAATTCAGAATAGAATAAAATTCAGAATAGAATAAAATTCAAAATAAAATGGAATTGAGAATAGTATAAAATTCAGAAGAATAGCATAAAATTCAAAACAGAGCAAAATTCAGAATAGAATAGAATAAAATTCATAATAGAATAAAATTCATAATTGAATAAAATTCAGAAAAGCTTAGAATACAGAACAGAACAGAATTCAGAATTGAAGAGAATAAAATTCAGATTAGAATAAAATTCAGAAAAGAATTGAATTCAGAATAGAATTTAATTTAGAATAGAATAGAATAAAATTCAGAATAGAATTAAATTCAAAATAGAATAGAATTGAGAATAGTATAAAATTCTGAATAGAATAGCATAAAATTCAAAACAGAATAAAATTAGGGAACAGAATCGAATAAAATTCAGAATAGAATCAAATTCAGAATTGAATAGAATAAATTCATAATGGTATTGAATTCAGAATAGAATAAATTTCAGAATAGAATAGAAAATAGAATAAAATTCAGAAAGGAATAAAATTCAGAACAGAATAAAATTCAGAAAAGAATTATATTCATAATACAATTTAATTCAGAATAGAATAGAATTCAGAATAGAATTAAATTCAAAATAGAACAGAATTCAGAATAGTACAAAATTCAGAATAGAATAGCATAAAATGAAAAAGAGAATAAAATTAGGGAATAGAATCGAATAAAATTCAGAATAAAATCAAATTCAGAATAGAATAGAATAAATTTAGAATAGTATTGAATTCAGAATAGAATAAATTTCAGAATAGAATAGAGAGTAGAATAAAATTCAGAATAGAATGAAATTCAGAATAGAATCAAATTCAGAACAGAATAGAATAAATTCATGATAGTATTGAATTCAGAATAGAATAAATTTCAAAATAGAATAGAATAGAGAATGGAATAAAATTCAGAATAGAATAGAGTTAACAATGGAGTAGATTTCAGAACAGAATAAAATTCATACTAGAATAAAATTCAGAAACGCTTACCATTCAGAAAAGAATAGATTTCAGAATAGAATAGAATCCAGCATTTAATAGAATTCAGAATAGAATAGAATTCAGAATTGAATTGAATAAAATTAAGAATAGAATAAAATTCAGAAAAGAATTATATTCATAATACAATTTAATTCAGAATAGAATAGAATTCAGAATACAATTCAATTCAAAATAGAACAGAATTCAGAATAGTACAAAATTCAGAATAGAATAAAATTCAAAATAAAATGGAATTGAGAATAGTATAAAATTCAGAAGAATAGCATAAAATTCAAAACAGAACAAAATTCAGAATAGAATTGAATAAAATTGAGAATAGAATAAAATTCAGAAAAGAATTATATTCATAATACAATTTAATTCAAAATAGAACATAATTCAGAATAGAATAAAATTCATAATTGAATAAAATTCAGAAAAGTTTAGAATACAGAACAGAAGAGAATTCAGAAGACAAGAGAATAAAATTCAGAAAAGAATTGAATATATAATAGAATTTAATTTAGAATAGAATTTAATTTAGAATAGAATAGAATTCAGAATTGAATTAAATTCAAAATAGAATAGATTAGAATTCAGAATAAAATAGAATTAGAATAGAATTGAGAATAGTATAAAATTCAGAATAGAATTAAATTCAAAATAGAATAGAATTGAGAATTTTATAAAATTCTGAACAGAACAGCATAAAATTCAAAACAGAATAAAATTAGGGAATAGAACAGAATCAAATTCAGAATAGAATCAAATTCAGAATAGAATAGAATAAATTCATAATAGTATTGAATTCAGAATAGAATAAATTTCAGAATAGAATAGAATAGAGAATAGAATAAAATTCAGAAAGGAATAAAATTCAGAATAGAATAAAATTCAGAAATGCTTACAATTCACAACACAATAGATTTCAGAATAGAATAGAATTCAGCATTTAATAGAATTCACAATAGAATAGAATTCAGAATAGAATTGAATAAAATTCAGAATAGAATAAAATTCAGAATAGAATAAAATTCAGAACAGAATAGAATTCAGAATAGAATAAATTTCAGAATAGAATAGAATAGAGAATGGAATAAAATTCAGAAAGGAATAAAATTCAGAATAGAATAGAGTTAACAATAGGGTAGATTTCAGAATAGAATAAAATTCAGAATAGAATAAAATTCAAAATAGAATAAAATTCAGAAACGCTTACAATTCAGAACAGAATAGATTTCAGAATAGAATAGAATTCAGCATTTAATAGAATTCAGAATAGAATAGAATTCAGAAACGCTTACAATTCACAACAGAATAGATTTCAGAATAGAATAGAATTCAGCATTTAATAGAATTCAGAACAGAATAGAATTCAGAATTGAATTGAATAAAATTCAGAATAGAATAAAATTCAGAAAAGAATTAGATTCATAATAAAATTTAATTCAGAATAGAATAAAATTCAAAATAAAATGGAATTGAGAATAGTATAAAATTCAGAAGAATAGCATAAAATTCAAAATAGAACAAAATTCTGAATAAAAAAGCATAAAATTCAAAACAGAATAAAATTAGGTAATAGAATAGAATAAAATTCAGAATAGAATCAAATTCAGAACAGAATAGAATAAATTCATGATAGTATTGAATTCAGAATAGAATAAATTTCAGAATAGAATAGAATAGAGAATAGAATAAACTTCAGAAAGGAATAAAATTCAGAATAGAATAAAATTCAGAAACGCTTACAATTCAGAAAAGAATAGATTTCAGAATAGAAAAGAATTCTGCATTTAATAGAATTCAGAATAGAATAGAATTCAGAATAGAATTGAAAAAATTCAGAATAGAATAAAATTCAGAAAAGAATTATATTCATAATACAATTTAATTCAGAATAGAACAGAATTCAGAATAGAATTAAATTCAAAATAGAACAGAATTCAGAATAGTACAAAATTCAAAATAGAATAGAATAAAATTCAAAATAAAATGGAATTGAGAATAGTATAAAATTCAGAAGAATAGCATAAAATTCAAAACAGAACAAAATTCAGAATAGAATAAAATTCATAATTGAATAAAATTCAGAAAAGCTTATAATACAGAACAGAACAGAATTCAGAAGAGAAGAGAATAAAATTCAGATTAGAATAAAATTCAGAAAAGAATTGAATTCAGAATAGAATTTAAATTAGAATAGAATAGAATAAAATTCAGAATAGAATTAAATTCAGAATTGAATAGAATAAATTCATAATAGTATTGAATTCAGAATAGAATAAATTTCAGAATAGAATAGAATTGAGAATAGAATAAAATTCAGAAAGGAATAAAATTCAGAATAGAATAAAATTCAGAAATGCTTACAATTCACAACAAAATAGATTTCAGAATAGAATAGAATTCAGCATTTAATAGAATTCAGAATAGAATAGAATTCAGAATAGAATTGAATAAAATTCAGAATAGAATAAAATTCAGAAAAGAATTAGATTCATAATACAATTTAATTCAGAATAGCATAGAATTCAGAATAGAATAAAATTCAAAATAAAATGGAATTGAGAATAGTATAAAATTCAGAAGAATAGCATAAAATTAAAAACAGAATAAAATTAGGGAATAGAATATAATAAAATTCAGAATAGAATTAAATTCAAGATAGAACAGAATTGAGAATAGTATAAAATTCTGAATAGAATAGCATAAAATTCAAAACAGAATAAAATTAGGTAATAGAATAGAATCAAATTCAGAATAGAATCAAATTCAGAACAGAATAGAATAAATTCATGATAGTATTGAATTCAGAATAGAATTGAATAAAATTCAGAATTGAATAAAATTCAGAATAGAATAAAATTCAGAAAAGAATTATATTCATAATACAATTTAATTCAGAATAGAATAGAATTCAGAATACAATTCAATTCAAAATAGAACATAATTCAGAATAGTACAAAATTCAGAATAGAATAGAATAAAACTCAGAATAGAATAAAATTCAAAATAAAATGGAATTGAGAATAGTATAAAATTCAGAAGAATAGCATAAAATTCAAAACAGATCAAAATTCAGAATAGAATAGAATAAAATTCAGAATAGAATAAAATTCATAATTGAATAAAATTCAGAAAAGCTTAGAATACAGAACAGAACAGAATTCAGAAGAGAAGAGAATAAAATTCAGATTAGAATAAAATTCAGAAAAGAATTGAATTCAGAATAGAATTTAAATTAGAATAGAATAGAATAAAATTCAGAATAGAATTAAATTCAAAATAGAATAGAATTGAGAATAGTATAAAATTCTCAATAGAATAGCATAAAATTCAAAAAAGAATAAAATTAGGGAATAGAATCGAATAAAATTCAGAATAGAATCAAATTCAGAATTGAATAGAATAAATTCATAATAGTATTGAATTCAGAATAGAATAAATTTCAAAATAGAATAGAATAGAGAATAGAATAAAATTCAGAAAGGAATAAAATTCAGAATAGAATAAAATTCAGAAATGCTTACAATTCACAACAGAATAGATTTCACAATAGAATAGAATTCAGCATTTAATAGAATTCAGAATAGAATAGAATTCAGAATTGAATTGAATAAAATTCAGAATAGAATAAAATTCAGAAAAGAATTATATTCATAATACAATTTAATTCAGAATAGAATAGAATTCAGAATAGAATTAATTCAAAATAGAACAGAATTCAGAATAGTACAAAATTCAGAATAGAATAGCATAAAATTCAAAACAGAATAAAATTAGGGAATAGAATCGAATAAAATTCAGAATAGAATCAAATTCAGAATTGAATAGAATAAATTCAGAATAGTATTGAATTCAGAATAGAATAAATTTCAGAATAGAATCAATAGAGAATAGAATAAAATTCAGAAAGGAATAAAAATAATAATAGAATAAAATTCAGAAATGCTTACAATTCACAACAGAATAGACTTCAGAATAGAATAGAATTCAGCATTTAATAAAATTCAGAATAGAATAAATTTAAGAAAAGAATTAGATTCATAATACAAATTAATTTAGAATAGCATAGAATTCAGAATAGAATAAAATTCAAAATAAAATGCAATTGAGAATAGTATAAAATTCAGAAGAACAGCATAAAATTCAAAACAGAACAAAATTCAGAATAGAATAGTATAAAATTCAGAATAGAATAAAATTCAGAAAAGAATTATATTCATAATACAATTTAATTCAGACTGGAATAGAATTCAATTCAAAATAGAACAGAATTCAGAATAGAATAAAATTCATAATTGAATAAAATTCAGAAAAGCTTAGAATACAGAACAGAAGAGAATTCAGAAGAGAAGAGAATAAAATTCAGAAAAGAATTGAATATAGAATAGAGTTTAATTTAGAATAGAATAGAATTCAGAATAGTATTGAATTCAGAATACAATAAATTTCAGAATAGAATAGAATAGAGAATGGAATAAAATTCAGAAAGGAATAAAATTCAGAATAGAATAAAATTCAGAAATGCTTACAATTCACAACAGAATAGATTTCAGAAAAGAATAGAATTCAGCATTTAATAGAATTCAGAATAGAAATAAATAAAATTCAGAATAGAATAAAATTCAGAAAAGAATTATATTCATAATACAATTAAATTCAAAATAGAACAGAATTCAGAATAGTACAAAATTCAGAACAGAATAGAATAGAATTCAGCATTTAATAGAATTCAGAATAGAATAGAATTCAGAAACGCTTACAATTCAGAACAGAATAGATTTCAGAACAGAGTAGAATTCAGCATTTAATAGCATTCAGAACAGAATAGAATTCAGAAAAGAATTATATTCATAATACAATTTAATTCAGAATAGAACAGAATTCAGAATAGAACTAAATTCAAAATAGAACAGAATTCAGAATAGTACAAAATTGAGAATAGAATAGAATAAAATTCATAATTGAATAAAATTCAGAAAAGCTTATAATACAGAACAGAATAGAATTCAGAATAGAATTCAATTCAAAATAGAACAGAATTCAGAATAGTACAAAATTCAGAATAGGATAGAATAAAATTCAGAATAGAATAAAATTCATAATTGAATAAAACTCAGAAAAGCTTATAATACAGAACAGAACAGAATTCAGAAGAGAAGAGAATAAAATTCAGAATAGAATCACATTCAGAATAGAATAGAATAAATTCAGAATAGTATTGAATTCAGAATAGAATAAATTTCAGAATAGAATAGAATAGAGAATAGAATAAAATTCAGAAAGGAATAAAATTCAGAATAGAATAGATTTAACAATAGAGTAGATTTCAGAATAGAATAAAATTCAGAATAGAATAAACTTCAAAATAAAATGGAATTTAGAATAGTATAAAATTCAGAAGAACAGCATAAAATTCAAAACAGAACAAAATTCAGAATAGAATAAAATTCAGAAAAGAATTATATTCATAATACAATTTAATTCAGAGTGGAATAGAATTCAATTCAAAATAGAACAGAATTCAGAATAGTACAAAATTCAGAACAGAATAGAATAAAATTCAGAATAGAATAAACTTCAAAATAAAATGGAATTGAGAATAGTATAAAATTCAGAAGAACAGCATAAAATTCAAAACAGAACAAAATTCAGAATAGAATAGTATAAAATTCAGAATAGAATAAAATTCAGAAAAGAATTATATTCATAATACAATTTAATTCAGAGTGGAATAGAATTCAATTCAAAATAGAACAGAATTCAGAATAGAATAAAATTCATGATTGAATAAAATTCAGAAAAGCTTAGAATACAGAACAGAAGAGAATTCAGAAGAGAAGAGAATAAAATTCAGAAAAGAATTGAATATAGAATAGAATTTAATTTAGAATAGAACAGAATTCAGAATTGAATTAAATTCAAAATAGAATAGCATAGAATTCAGAATAGAATGGAGTTAGAATAGAATTCAGAATAGTATAAAATTCAGAATAGAATTAAATTCAAAATAGAATAGAATTGAGAATAGTATAAATTCTGAATAGAATAGCATAAAATTAAAAACAGAATAAAATTAAAGAACAGAATAGAATAAAATTCAGAATAGAATTAAATTCAAAATAGAACAGAATTGAGAATAGTATAAAATTTTGAATAGAATAGCATAAAATTCAAAACAGAATAAAATTAGGGAATAGAATAGAATAAAATTCAGAATAGAATCAAATTCAGAACAGAATAGAATGAATTCATGACAGTATTGAATTCAGAATAGAATAAATTTCAGAATAGAATAGAATAGAGAATGGAATAAAATTCAGAAAGGAATAACATTCAGAATAGAATAGAGTTAACAATGGAGTAGATTTCAGAATAGAATAAAATTCAGAAACGCTTACAATTCAGAACAGAATAGATTTCAGAATAGAATAGAATCCAGCATTTAATAGAATTCAGAATAGAATAGAATTCAGAATAGAATTGAAAAAATTCAGAACAGAATAAAATTCAGAAAAGAATTATATTCATAATACAATTTAATTCAAAATAAAACAGAATTCAGAATAGTACAAAATTCAGAACAGAAGAGAATAAAATTCAGAAGAGAATAAAGTTCAAAATAAAATGGAATTGAGAATAGTATAAAATTCAGAAGAATAGCATAAAATTCAAAACAGAACAAAATTCTGAATAAAATAGCATAAAATTCAAAACAGAATAAAATTAGGGAATAGAACAGAATCAAATTCAGAATAGAATCAAATTCAGAATAGAATAGAATAAATTCAGAATAGTATTGAATTCAGAATAGAATAAATTTCAGAATAGAATAGAATTGAGAATAGAATAAAATTCAGAAAGGAATAAAATTCAGAATAGAATAGAGTTAACAATGGAGTAGATTTCAGAATAGAATAAAATTCAGAAACGCTTACAATTCAGAAAAGAATAGATTTCAGAATAGAATAGAATTCAGCATTTAATAGAATTCAGAATAGAATAGAATTCAGAATAGAATTGAAAAAATTCAGAATAGAATAAAATTCAGAAAAGAATTATATTCATAATACAATTTAATTCAGAATAGAATTAAATTCAAAATAGAACAGAATTCAGAATAGTACAAAATTGAGAATAGAATAGAATAAAATTCAGAATAGAATAAAATTCAGAATAGAATAAAATTCAAAATAAAATGGAATTGAGAATAGTATAAAATTCAGAAGAATAGCATAAAATTCAAAACAGAGCAAAATTCAGAATAGAATAGAATAAAATTCATAATTGAATAAAATTCAGAAAAGCTTAGAATACAGAACAGAATTCAGAATTGAAGAGAATAAAATTCAGATTAGAATAAAATTCAGAAAAGAATTGAATTCAGAATAGAATTTAATTTAGAATAGAATAGAATAAAATTCAGAATAGAATTAAATTCAAAATAGAATAGAATTGAGAATAGTATAAAATTCTGAATAGAATAGCATAAAATTCAAAACAGAATAAAATTAGGGAACAGAATCGAATAAAATTCAGAATAGAATCAAATTCAGAATTGAATAGAATAAATTCATAATGGTATTGAATTCAGAATAAAATAAATTTCAGAATAGAATAGAAAATAGAATAAAATCCAGAAAGGAATAAAATTCAGAACAGAATAAAATTCAGAAAAGAATTATCTTCATAACACAATTTAATTCAGAATAGAATAGAATTCAGAATAGAATTAAATTCAAAATAGAACAGAATTCAGAATAGTACAAAATTCAGAATAGAATAGCATAAAATGAAAAAGAGAATAAAATTAGGGAATAGAATCGAATAAAATTCAGAATAAAATCAAATTCAGAATAGAATAGAATAAATTTAGAATAGTATTGAATTCAGAATAGAATAAATTTCAGAATAGAATAGAGAGTAGAATAAAATTCAGAATAGAATGAAATTCAGAATAGAATCAAATTCAGAAGAGAATAGAATAAATTCATGATAGTATTGAATTCAGAATAGAATAAATTTCAGAATAGAATAGAATAGAGAATGGAATAAAATTCAGAATAGAATAGAGTTAACAATGGAGTAGATTTCAGAACAGAATAAAATTCATACTAGAATAAAATTCAGAAACGCTTACCATTCAGAACAGAATAGATTTCAGAATAGAATAGAATCCAGCATTTAATAGAATTCAGAATAGAATAGAATTCAGAATTGAATTGAATAAAATTAAGAATAGAATAAAATTCAGAAAAGAATTATATTCATAATACAATTTAATTCAGAATAGAATAGAATTCAGAATACAATTCAATTCAAAATAGAACAGAATTCAGAATAGTACAAAATTCAGAATAGAATAAAATTCAAAATAAAATGGAATTGAGAATAGTATAAAATTCAGAAGAATAGCATAAAATTCAAAACAGAACAAAATTCAGAATAGAATTGAATAAAATTGAGAATAGAATAAAATTCAGAAAAGAATTATATTCATAATACAATTTAATTCAAAATAGAACATAATTCAGAATAGAATAAAATTCATAATTGAATAAAATTCAGAAAAGTTTAGAATACAGAACAGAAGAGAATTCAGAAGACAAGAGAATAAAATTCAGAAAAGAATTGAATATATAATAGAATTTAATTTAGAATAGAATTTAATTTAGAATAGAATAGAATTCAGAATTGAATTAAATTCAAAATAGAATAGATTAGAATTCAGAATAAAATAGAATTAGAATAGAATTGAGAATAGTATAAAATTCAGAATAGAATTAAATTCAAAATAGAATAGAATTGAGAATTTTATAAAATTCTGAATAGAACAGCATAAAATTCAAAACAGAATAAAATTAGGGAATAGAACAGAATCAAATTCAGAATAGAATCAAATTCAGAATAGAATAGAATAAATTCATAATAGTATTGAATTCAGAATAGAATAAATTTCAGAATAGAATAGAATAGAGAATAGAATAAAATTCAGAAAGGAATAAAATTCAGAATAGAATAAAATTCAGAAATGCTTACAATTCACAACAGAATAGATTTCAGAATAGAATAGAATTCAGCATTTAATAGAATTCAGAATAGAATAGAATTCAGAATTGAATTGAATAAAATTCAGAATAGAATAAAATTCAGAAAAGAATTATATTCATAATACAATTTAATTCAGAATAGAATAGAATTCAGAATAGAATAAATTTCAGAATAGAATAGAATAGAGAATGGAATAAAATTCAGAAAGGAATAAAATTCAGAATAGAATAAAATTCAGAAACGCTTACAATTCAGAAAAGAATAGATTTCAAAAAGAATAGAATTCAGCATTTAATAGAATTCAGAATAGAATAAAATTCAGAAAAGAATTATATTCATAATACAATTTAATTCAGAACAGAATAGAATTCAGAATAGAATAAATTTCAGAATAGAATAGAATAGAGAATGGAATAAAATTCAGAAAGGAATAAAATTCAGAATAGAATAGAGTTAACAATAGGGTAGATTTCAGAATAGAATAAAATTCAGAATAGAATAAAATTCAAAATAGAATAAAATTCAGAAACGCTTACAATTCAGAACAGAATAGATTTCAGAAAAGAATAGAATTCAGCATTTAATAGAATTCAGAATAGAATAGAATTCAGAAACGCTTACAATTCACAACAGAATAGATTTCAGAATAGAATAGAATTCAGCATTTAATAGAATTCAGAACAGAATAGAATTCAGAATTGAATTGAATAAAATTCAGAATAGAATAAAATTCAGAAAAGAATTAGATTCATAATACAATTTAATTCAGAATAGAATAAAATTCAAAATAAAATGGAATTGAGAATAGTATAAAATTCAGAAGAATAGCATAAAATTCAAAATAGAACAAAATTCTGAATAAAATAGCATAAAATTCAAAACAGAATAAAATTAGGTAATAGAATAGAATAAAATTCAGAATAGAATCAAATTCAGAACAGAATAGAATAAATTCATGATAGTATTGAATTCAGAATAGAATAAATTTCAGAATAGAATAGAATAGAGAATAGAATAAACTTCAGAAAGGAATAAAATTCAGAATAGAATAAAATTCAGAAACGCTTACAATTCAGAAAAGAATAGATTTCAGAATAGAAAAGAATTCTGCATTTAATAGAATTCAGAATAGAATAGAATTCAGAATAGAATTGAAAAAATTCAGAATAGAATAAAATTCAGAAAAGAATTATATTCATAATACAATTTAATTCAGAATAGAACAGAATTCAGAATAGAATTAAATTCAAAATAGAACAGAATTCAGAATAGTACAAAATTCAAAATAGAATAGAATAAAATTCAAAATAAAATGGAATTGAGAATAGTATAAAATTCAGAAGAATAGCATAAAATTCAAAACAGAACAAAATTCAGAATAGAATAAAATTCATAATTGAATAAAATTCAGAAAAGCTTAGAATACAGAACAGAACAGAATTCAGAAGAGAAGAGAATAAAATTCAGATTAGAATAAAATTCAGAAAAGAATTGAATTCAGAATAGAATTTAAATTAGAATAGAATAGAATAAAATTCAGAATAGAATTAAATTCAAAATAGAATAGAATTGAGAATAGTATAAAATTCTCAAATAGAATAGCATAAAATTCAAAAAAGAATAAAATTAGGGAATAGAATCGAATAAAATTCAGAATAGAATCAAATTCAGAATTGAATAGATTAAATTCATAATAGTATTGAATTCAGAATAGAATAAATTTCAGAATAGAATAGAATTGAGAATAGAATAAAATTCAGAAAGGAATAAAATTCAGAATAGAATAAAATTCAGAAATGCTTACAATTCACAACAAAATAGATTTCAGAATAGAATAGAATTCAGCATTTAATAGAATTCAGAATAGAATAGAATTCAGAATAGAATTGAATAAAATTCAGAATAGAATAAAATTCAGAAAAGAATTAGATTCATAATACAATTTAATTCAGAATAGCATAGAATTCAGAATAGAATAAAATTCAAAATAAAATGGAATTGAGAATAGTATAAAATTCAGAAGAATAGCATAAAATTAAAAACAGAATAAAATTAGGGAATAGAATAGAAAAAAATTCAGAATAGAATTAAATTCAAGATACAACAGAATTGAGAATAGTATAAAATTCTGAATAGAATAGCATAAAATTCAAAACAGAATAAAATTAGGTAATAGAATAGAATAAAATTCAGAATAGAATCAAATTCAGAACAGAATAGAATAAATTCATGATAGTATTGAATTCAGAATAGAATTGAATAAAATTCAGAATAGAATAAAATTCAGAAAAGAATTATATTCATAATACAATTTAATTCAGAATAGAATAGAATTCAGAATACAATTCAATTCAAAATAGAACATAATTCAGAATAGTACAAAATTCAGAATAGAATAGAATAAAACTCAGAATAGAATAAAATTCAAAATAAAATGGAATTGAGAATAGTATAAAATTCAGAAGAATAGCATAAAATTCAAAACAGATCAAAATTCAGAATAGAATAGAATAAAATTCAGAATAGAATAAAATTCATAATTGAATAAAATTCAGAAAAGCTTAGAATACAGAACAGAACAGAATTCAGAAGAGAAGAGAATAAAATTCAGATTAGAATAAAATTCAGAAAAGAATTGAATTCAGAATAGAATTTAAATTAGAATAGAATAGAATAGAATTCAGAATAGAATTAAATTCAAAATAGAATAGAATTGAGAATAGTATAAAATTCTCAATAGAATAGCATAAAATTCAAAAAAGAATAAATTTAGGGAATAGAACAGAATCAAATTCAGAATAGAATCAAATTCAGAATAGAATAGAATAAATTCAGAATAGTATTGAATTCAGAATAGAATAAATTTCAGAATAGAATAGAATTGAGAATAGAATAAAATTCAGAAAGGAATAAAATTCAGAATAGAATAGAGTTAACAATGGAGTAGATTTCAGAATAGAATAAAATTCAGAAACGCTTACAATTCAGAAAAGAATAGATTTCAGAATAGAATAGAATTCAGCATTTAATAGAATTCAGAATAGAATAGAATTCAGAATAGAATTGAAAAAATTCAGAATAGAATAAAATTCAGAAAAGAATTATATTCATAATACAATTTAATTCAGAATAGAATTAAATTCAAAATAGAACAGAATTCAGAATAGTACAAAATTGAGAATAGAATAGAATAAAATTCAGAATAGAATAAAATTCAGAATAGAATAAAATTCAAAATAAAATGGAATTGAGAATAGTATAAAATTCAGAAGAATAGCATAAAATTCAAAACAGAGCAAAATTCAGAATAGAATAGAATAAAATTCATAATAGAATAAAATTCATAATTGAATAAAATTCAGAAAAGCTTAGAATACAGAACAGAATTCAGAATTGAAGAGAATAAAATTCAGATTAGAATAAAATTCAGAAAAGAATTGAATTCAGAATAGAATTTAATTTAGAATAGAATAGAATAAAATTCAGAATAGAATTAAATTCAAAATAGAATAGAATTGAGAATAGTATAAAATTCTGAATAGAATAGCATAAAATTCAAAACAGAATAAAATTAGGGAACAGAATCGAATAAAATTCAGAATAGAATCAAATTCAGAATTGAATAGAATAAATTCATAATGGTATTGAATTCAGAATAAAATAAATTTCAGAATAGAATAGAAAATAGAATAAAATCCAGAAAGGAATAAAATTCAGAACAGAATAAAATTCAGAAAAGAATTATATTCATAACACAATTTAATTCAGAATAGAATAGAATTCAGAATAGAATTAAATTCAAAATAGAACAGAATTCAGAATAGTACAAAATTCAGAATAGAATAGCATAAAATGAAAAAGAGAATAAAATTAGGGAATAGAATCGAATAAAATTCAGAATAAAATCAAATTCAGAATAGAATAGAATAAATTTAGAATAGTATTGAATTCAGAATAGAATAAATTTCAGAATAGAATAGAGAGTAGAATAAAATTCAGAATAGAATGAAATTCAGAATAGAATCAAATTCAGAAGAGAATAGAATAAATTCATGATAGTATTGAATTCAGAATAGAATAAATTTCAGAATAGAATAGAATAGAGAATGGAATAAAATTCAGAATAGAATAGAGTTAACAATGGAGTAGATTTCAGAACAGAATAAAATTCATACTAGAATAAAATTCAGAAACGCTTACCATTCAGAACAGAATAGATTTCAGAATAGAATAGAATCCAGCATTTAATAGAATTCAGAATAGAATAGAATTCAGAATTGAATTGAATAAAATTAAGAATAGAATAAAATTCAGAAAAGAATTATATTCATAATACAATTTAATTCAGAATAGAATAGAATTCAGAATACAATTCAATTCAAAATAGAACAGAATTCAGAATAGTACAAAATTCAGAATAGAATAAAATTCAAAATAAAATGGAATTGAGAATAGTATAAAATTCAGAAGAATAGCATAAAATTCAAAACAGAACAAAATTCAGAATAGAATTGAATAAAATTGAGAATAGAATAAAATTCAGAAAAGAATTATATTCATAATACAATTTAATTCAAAATAGAACATAATTCAGAATAGAATAAAATTCATAATTGAATAAAATTCAGAAAAGTTTAGAATACAGAACAGAAGAGAATTCAGAAGACAAGAGAATAAAATTCAGAAAAGAATTGAATATATAATAGAATTTAATTTAGAATAGAATTTAATTTAGAATAGAATAGAATTCAGAATTGAATTAAATTCAAAATAGAATAGATTAGAATTCAGAATAAAATAGAATTAGAATAGAATTGAGAATAGTATAAAATTCAGAATAGAATTAAATTCAAAATAGAATAGAATTGAGAATTTTATAAAATTCTGAATAGAACAGCATAAAATTCAAAACAGAATAAAATTAGGGAATAGAACAGAATCAAATTCAGAATAGAATCAAATTCAGAATAGAATAGAATAAATTCATAATAGTATTGAATTCAGAATAGAATAAATTTCAGAATAGAATAGAATAGAGAATAGAATAAAATTCAGAAAGGAATAAAATTCAGAATAGAATAAAATTCAGAAATGCTTACAATTCACAACAGAATAGATTTCAGAATAGAATAGAATTCAGCATTTAATAGAATTCAGAATAGAATAGAATTCAGAATTGAATTGAATAAAATTCAGAATAGAATAAAATTCAGAAAAGAATTATATTCATAATACAATTTAATTCAGAATAGAATAGAATTCAGAATAGAATAAATTTCAGAATAGAATAGAATAGAGAATGGAATAAAATTCAGAAAGGAATAAAATTCAGAATAGAATAAAATTCAGAAACGCTTACAATTCAGAAAAGAATAGATTTCAAAAAGAATAGAATTCAGCATTTAATAGAATTCAGAATAGAATAAAATTCAGAAAAGAATTATATTCATAATACAATTTAATTCAGAACAGAATAGAATTCAGAATAGAATAAATTTCAGAATAGAATAGAATAGAGAATGGAATAAAATTCAGAAAGGAATAAAATTCAGAATAGAATAGAGTTAACAATAGGGTAGATTTCAGAATAGAATAAAATTCAGAATAGAATAAAATTCAAAATAGAATAAAATTCAGAAACGCTTACAATTCAGAACAGAATAGATTTCAGAAAAGAATAGAATTCAGCATTTAATAGAATTCAGAATAGAATAGAATTCAGAAACGCTTACAATTCACAACAGAATAGATTTCAGAATAGAATAGAATTCAGCATTTAATAGAATTCAGAACAGAATAGAATTCAGAATTGAATTGAATAAAATTCAGAATAGAATAAAATTCAGAAAAGAATTAGATTCATAATACAATTTAATTCAGAATAGAATAAAATTCAAAATAAAATGGAATTGAGAATAGTATAAAATTCAGAAGAATAGCATAAAATTCAAAATAGAACAAAATTCTGAATAAAATAGCATAAAATTCAAAACAGAATAAAATTAGGTAATAGAATAGAATAAAATTCAGAATAGAATCAAATTCAGAACAGAATAGAATAAATTCATGATAGTATTGAATTCAGAATAGAATAAATTTCAGAATAGAATAGAATAGAGAATAGAATAAACTTCAGAAAGGAATAAAATTCAGAATAGAATAAAATTCAGAAACGCTTACAATTCAGAAAAGAATAGATTTCAGAATAGAAAAGAATTCTGCATTTAATAGAATTCAGAATAGAATAGAATTCAGAATAGAATTGAAAAAATTCAGAATAGAATAAAATTCAGAAAAGAATTATATTCATAATACAATTTAATTCAGAATAGAACAGAATTCAGAATAGAATTAAATTCAAAATAGAACAGAATTCAGAATAGTACAAAATTCAAAATAGAATAGAATAAAATTCAAAATAAAATGGAATTGAGAATAGTATAAAATTCAGAAGAATAGCATAAAATTCAAAACAGAACAAAATTCAGAATAGAATAAAATTCATAATTGAATAAAATTCAGAAAAGCTTAGAATACAGAACAGAACAGAATTCAGAAGAGAAGAGAATAAAATTCAGATTAGAATAAAATTCAGAAAAGAATTGAATTCAGAATAGAATTTAAATTAGAATAGAATAGAATAAAATTCAGAATAGAATTAAATTCAAAATAGAATAGAATTGAGAATAGTATAAAATTCTCAAATAGAATAGCATAAAATTCAAAAAAGAATAAAATTAGGGAATAGAATCGAATAAAATTCAGAATAGAATCAAATTCAGAATTGAATAGATTAAATTCATAATAGTATTGAATTCAGAATAGAATAAATTTCAGAATAGAATAGAATTGAGAATAGAATAAAATTCAGAAAGGAATAAAATTCAGAATAGAATAAAATTCAGAAATGCTTACAATTCACAACAAAATAGATTTCAGAATAGAATAGAATTCAGCATTTAATAGAATTCAGAATAGAATAGAATTCAGAATAGAATTGAATAAAATTCAGAATAGAATAAAATTCAGAAAAGAATTAGATTCATAATACAATTTAATTCAGAATAGCATAGAATTCAGAATAGAATAAAATTCAAAATAAAATGGAATTGAGAATAGTATAAAATTCAGAAGAATAGCATAAAATTAAAAACAGAATAAAATTAGGGAATAGAATAGAAAAAAATTCAGAATAGAATTAAATTCAAGATACAACAGAATTGAGAATAGTATAAAATTCTGAATAGAATAGCATAAAATTCAAAACAGAATAAAATTAGGTAATAGAATAGAATAAAATTCAGAATAGAATCAAATTCAGAACAGAATAGAATAAATTCATGATAGTATTGAATTCAGAATAGAATTGAATAAAATTCAGAATAGAATAAAATTCAGAAAAGAATTATATTCATAATACAATTTAATTCAGAATAGAATAGAATTCAGAATACAATTCAATTCAAAATAGAACATAATTCAGAATAGTACAAAATTCAGAATAGAATAGAATAAAACTCAGAATAGAATAAAATTCAAAATAAAATGGAATTGAGAATAGTATAAAATTCAGAAGAATAGCATAAAATTCAAAACAGATCAAAATTCAGAATAGAATAGAATAAAATTCAGAATAGAATAAAATTCATAATTGAATAAAATTCAGAAAAGCTTAGAATACAGAACAGAACAGAATTCAGAAGAGAAGAGAATAAAATTCAGATTAGAATAAAATTCAGAAAAGAATTGAATTCAGAATAGAATTTAAATTAGAATAGAATAGAATAGAATTCAGAATAGAATTAAATTCAAAATAGAATAGAATTGAGAATAGTATAAAATTCTCAATAGAATAGCATAAAATTCAAAAAAGAATAAAATTAGGGAATAGAACAGAATCAAATTCAGAATAGAATCAAATTCAGAATAGAATAGAATAAATTCAGAATAGTATTGAATTCAGAATAGAATAAATTTCAGAATAGAATAGAATTGAGAATAGAATAAAATTCAGAAAGGAATAAAATTCAGAATAGAATAGAGTTAACAATGGAGTAGATTTCAGAATAGAATAAAATTCAGAAACGCTTACAATTCAGAAAAGAATAGATTTCAGAATAGAATAGAATTCAGCATTTAATAGAATTCAGAATAGAATAGAATTCAGAATAGAATTGAAAAAATTCAGAATAGAATAAAATTCAGAAAAGAATTATATTCATAATACAATTTAATTCAGAATAGAATTAAATTCAAAATAGAACAGAATTCAGAATAGTACAAAATTGAGAATAGAATAGAATAAAATTCAGAATAGAATAAAATTCAGAATAGAATAAAATTCAAAATAAAATGGAATTGAGAATAGTATAAAATTCAGAAGAATAGCATAAAATTCAAAACAGAGCAAAATTCAGAATAGAATAGAATAAAATTCATAATAGAATAAAATTCATAATTGAATAAAATTCAGAAAAGCTTAGAATACAGAACAGAATTCAGAATTGAAGAGAATAAAATTCAGATTAGAATAAAATTCAGAAAAGAATTGAATTCAGAATAGAATTTAATTTAGAATAGAATAGAATAAAATTCAGAATAGAATTAAATTCAAAATAGAATAGAATTGAGAATAGTATAAAATTCTGAATAGAATAGCATAAAATTCAAAACAGAATAAAATTAGGGAACAGAATCGAATAAAATTCAGAATAGAATCAAATTCAGAATTGAATAGAATAAATTCATAATGGTATTGAATTCAGAATAAAATAAATTTCAGAATAGAATAGAAAATAGAATAAAATCCAGAAAGGAATAAAATTCAGAACAGAATAAAATTCAGAAAAGAATTATATTCATAACACAATTTAATTCAGAATAGAATAGAATTCAGAATAGAATTAAATTCAAAATAGAACAGAATTCAGAATAGTACAAAATTCAGAATAGAATAGCATAAAATGAAAAAGAGAATAAAATTAGGGAATAGAATCGAATAAAATTCAGAATAAAATCAAATTCAGAATAGAATAGAATAAATTTAGAATAGTATTGAATTCAGAATAGAATAAATTTCAGAATAGAATAGAGAGTAGAATAAAATTCAGAATAGAATGAAATTCAGAATAGAATCAAATTCAGAAGAGAATAGAATAAATTCATGATAGTATTGAATTCAGAATAGAATAAATTTCAGAATAGAATAGAATAGAGAATGGAATAAAATTCAGAATAGAATAGAGTTAACAATGGAGTAGATTTCAGAACAGAATAAAATTCATACTAGAATAAAATTCAGAAACGCTTACCATTCAGAACAGAATAGATTTCAGAATAGAATAGAATCCAGCATTTAATAGAATTCAGAATAGAATAGAATTCAGAATTGAATTGAATAAAATTAAGAATAGAATAAAATTCAGAAAAGAATTATATTCATAATACAATTTAATTCAGAATAGAATAGAATTCAGAATACAATTCAATTCAAAATAGAACAGAATTCAGAATAGTACAAAATTCAGAATAGAATAAAATTCAAAATAAAATGGAATTGAGAATAGTATAAAATTCAGAAGAATAGCATAAAATTCAAAACAGAACAAAATTCAGAATAGAATTGAATAAAATTGAGAATAGAATAAAATTCAGAAAAGAATTATATTCATAATACAATTTAATTCAAAATAGAACATAATTCAGAATAGAATAAAATTCATAATTGAATAAAATTCAGAAAAGTTTAGAATACAGAACAGAAGAGAATTCAGAAGACAAGAGAATAAAATTCAGAAAAGAATTGAATATATAATAGAATTTAATTTAGAATAGAATTTAATTTAGAATAGAATAGAATTCAGAATTGAATTAAATTCAAAATAGAATAGATTAGAATTCAGAATAAAATAGAATTAGAATAGAATTGAGAATAGTATAAAATTCAGAATAGAATTAAATTCAAAATAGAATAGAATTGAGAATTTTATAAAATTCTGAATAGAACAGCATAAAATTCAAAACAGAATAAAATTAGGGAATAGAACAGAATCAAATTCAGAATAGAATCAAATTCAGAATAGAATAGAATAAATTCATAATAGTATTGAATTCAGAATAGAATAAATTTCAGAATAGAATAGAATAGAGAATAGAATAAAATTCAGAAAGGAATAAAATTCAGAATAGAATAAAATTCAGAAATGCTTACAATTCACAACAGAATAGATTTCAGAATAGAATAGAATTCAGCATTTAATAGAATTCAGAATAGAATAGAATTCAGAATTGAATTGAATAAAATTCAGAATAGAATAAAATTCAGAAAAGAATTATATTCATAATACAATTTAATTCAGAATAGAATAGAATTCAGAATAGAATAAATTTCAGAATAGAATAGAATAGAGAATGGAATAAAATTCAGAAAGGAATAAAATTCAGAATAGAATAAAATTCAGAAACGCTTACAATTCAGAAAAGAATAGATTTCAAAAAGAATAGAATTCAGCATTTAATAGAATTCAGAATAGAATAAAATTCAGAAAAGAATTATATTCATAATACAATTTAATTCAGAACAGAATAGAATTCAGAATAGAATAAATTTCAGAATAGAATAGAATAGAGAATGGAATAAAATTCAGAAAGGAATAAAATTCAGAATAGAATAGAGTTAACAATAGGGTAGATTTCAGAATAGAATAAAATTCAGAATAGAATAAAATTCAAAATAGAATAAAATTCAGAAACGCTTACAATTCAGAACAGAATAGATTTCAGAAAAGAATAGAATTCAGCATTTAATAGAATTCAGAATAGAATAGAATTCAGAAACGCTTACAATTCACAACAGAATAGATTTCAGAATAGAATAGAATTCAGCATTTAATAGAATTCAGAACAGAATAGAATTCAGAATTGAATTGAATAAAATTCAGAATAGAATAAAATTCAGAAAAGAATTAGATTCATAATACAATTTAATTCAGAATAGAATAAAATTCAAAATAAAATGGAATTGAGAATAGTATAAAATTCAGAAGAATAGCATAAAATTCAAAATAGAACAAAATTCTGAATAAAATAGCATAAAATTCAAAACAGAATAAAATTAGGTAATAGAATAGAATAAAATTCAGAATAGAATCAAATTCAGAACAGAATAGAATAAATTCATGATAGTATTGAATTCAGAATAGAATAAATTTCAGAATAGAATAGAATAGAGAATAGAATAAACTTCAGAAAGGAATAAAATTCAGAATAGAATAAAATTCAGAAACGCTTACAATTCAGAAAAGAATAGATTTCAGAATAGAAAAGAATTCTGCATTTAATAGAATTCAGAATAGAATAGAATTCAGAATAGAATTGAAAAAATTCAGAATAGAATAAAATTCAGAAAAGAATTATATTCATAATACAATTTAATTCAGAATAGAACAGAATTCAGAATAGAATCAAATTCAAAATAGAACAGAATTCAGAATAGTACAAAATTCAAAATAGAATAGAATAAAATTCAAAATAAAATGGAATTGAGAATAGTATAAAATTCAGAAGAATAGCATAAAATTCAAAACAGAACAAAATTCAGAATAGAATAAAATTCATAATTGAATAAAATTCAGAAAAGCTTAGAATACAGAACAGAACAGAATTCAGAAGAGAAGAGAATAAAATTCAGATTAGAATAAAATTCAGAAAAGAATTGAATTCAGAATAGAATTTAAATTAGAATAGAATAGAATAAAATTCAGAATAGAATTAAATTCAAAATAGAATAGAATTGAGAATAGTATAAAATTCTCAAATAGAATAGCATAAAATTCAAAAAAGAATAAAATTAGGGAATAGAATCGAATAAAATTCAGAATAGAATCAAATTCAGAATTGAATAGATTAAATTCATAATAGTATTGAATTCAGAATAGAATAAATTTCAGAATAGAATAGAATTGAGAATAGAATAAAATTCAGAAAGGAATAAAATTCAGAATAGAATAAAATTCAGAAATGCTTACAATTCACAACAAAATAGATTTCAGAATAGAATAGAATTCAGCATTTAATAGAATTCAGAATAGAATAGAATTCAGAATAGAATTGAATAAAATTCAGAATAGAATAAAATTCAGAAAAGAATTAGATTCATAATACAATTTAATTCAGAATAGCATAGAATTCAGAATAGAATAAAATTCAAAATAAAATGGAATTGAGAATAGTATAAAATTCAGAAGAATAGCATAAAATTAAAAACAGAATAAAATTAGGGAATAGAATAGAAAAAAATTCAGAATAGAATTAAATTCAAGATACAACAGAATTGAGAATAGTATAAAATTCTGAATAGAATAGCATAAAATTCAAAACAGAATAAAATTAGGTAATAGAATAGAATAAAATTCAGAATAGAATCAAATTCAGAACAGAATAGAATAAATTCATGATAGTATTGAATTCAGAATAGAATTGAATAAAATTCAGAATAGAATAAAATTCAGAAAAGAATTATATTCATAATACAATTTAATTCAGAATAGAATAGAATTCAGAATACAATTCAATTCAAAATAGAACATAATTCAGAATAGTACAAAATTCAGAATAGAATAGAATAAAACTCAGAATAGAATAAAATTCAAAATAAAATGGAATTGAGAATAGTATAAAATTCAGAAGAATAGCATAAAATTCAAAACAGATCAAAATTCAGAATAGAATAGAATAAAATTCAGAATAGAATAAAATTCATAATTGAATAAAATTCAGAAAAGCTTAGAATACAGAACAGAACAGAATTCAGAAGAGAAGAGAATAAAATTCAGATTAGAATAAAATTCAGAAAAGAATTGAATTCAGAATAGAATTTAAATTAGAATAGAATAGAATAGAATTCAGAATAGAATTAAATTCAAAATAGAATAGAATTGAGAATAGTATAAAATTCTCAATAGAATAGCATAAAATTCAAAAAAGAATAAAATTAGGGAATAGAACAGAATCAAATTCAGAATAGAATCAAATTCAGAATAGAATAGAATAAATTCAGAATAGTATTGAATTCAGAATAGAATAAATTTCAGAATAGAATAGAATTGAGAATAGAATAAAATTCAGAAAGGAATAAAATTCAGAATAGAATAGAGTTAACAATGGAGTAGATTTCAGAATAGAATAAAATTCAGAAACGCTTACAATTCAGAAAAGAATAGATTTCAGAATAGAATAGAATTCAGCATTTAATAGAATTCAGAATAGAATAGAATTCAGAATAGAATTGAAAAAATTCAGAATAGAATAAAATTCAGAAAAGAATTATATTCATAATACAATTTAATTCAGAATAGAATTAAATTCAAAATAGAACAGAATTCAGAATAGTACAAAATTGAGAATAGAATAGAATAAAATTCAGAATAGAATAAAATTCAGAATAGAATAAAATTCAAAATAAAATGGAATTGAGAATAGTATAAAATTCAGAAGAATAGCATAAAATTCAAAACAGAGCAAAATTCAGAATAGAATAGAATAAAATTCATAATAGAATAAAATTCATAATTGAATAAAATTCAGAAAAGCTTAGAATACAGAACAGAATTCAGAATTGAAGAGAATAAAATTCAGATTAGAATAAAATTCAGAAAAGAATTGAATTCAGAATAGAATTTAATTTAGAATAGAATAGAATAAAATTCAGAATAGAATTAAATTCAAAATAGAATAGAATTGAGAATAGTATAAAATTCTGAATAGAATAGCATAAAATTCAAAACAGAATAAAATTAGGGAACAGAATCGAATAAAATTCAGAATAGAATCAAATTCAGAATTGAATAGAATAAATTCATAATGGTATTGAATTCAGAATAAAATAAATTTCAGAATAGAATAGAAAATAGAATAAAATCCAGAAAGGAATAAAATTCAGAACAGAATAAAATTCAGAAAAGAATTATATTCATAACACAATTTAATTCAGAATAGAATAGAATTCAGAATAGAATTAAATTCAAAATAGAACAGAATTCAGAATAGTACAAAATTCAGAATAGAATAGCATAAAATGAAAAAGAGAATAAAATTAGGGAATAGAATCGAATAAAATTCAGAATAAAATCAAATTCAGAATAGAATAGAATAAATTTAGAATAGTATTGAATTCAGAATAGAATAAATTTCAGAATAGAATAGAGAGTAGAATAAAATTCAGAATAGAATGAAATTCAGAATAGAATCAAATTCAGAAGAGAATAGAATAAATTCATGATAGTATTGAATTCAGAATAGAATAAATTTCAGAATAGAATAGAATAGAGAATGGAATAAAATTCAGAATAGAATAGAGTTAACAATGGAGTAGATTTCAGAACAGAATAAAATTCATACTAGAATAAAATTCAGAAACGCTTACCATTCAGAACAGAATAGATTTCAGAATAGAATAGAATCCAGCATTTAATAGAATTCAGAATAGAATAGAATTCAGAATTGAATTGAATAAAATTAAGAATAGAATAAAATTCAGAAAAGAATTATATTCATAATACAATTTAATTCAGAATAGAATAGAATTCAGAATACAATTCAATTCAAAATAGAACAGAATTCAGAATAGTACAAAATTCAGAATAGAATAAAATTCAAAATAAAATGGAATTGAGAATAGTATAAAATTCAGAAGAATAGCATAAAATTCAAAACAGAACAAAATTCAGAATAGAATTGAATAAAATTGAGAATAGAATAAAATTCAGAAAAGAATTATATTCATAATACAATTTAATTCAAAATAGAACATAATTCAGAATAGAATAAAATTCATAATTGAATAAAATTCAGAAAAGTTTAGAATACAGAACAGAAGAGAATTCAGAAGACAAGAGAATAAAATTCAGAAAAGAATTGAATATATAATAGAATTTAATTTAGAATAGAATTTAATTTAGAATAGAATAGAATTCAGAATTGAATTAAATTCAAAATAGAATAGATTAGAATTCAGAATAAAATAGAATTAGAATAGAATTGAGAATAGTATAAAATTCAGAATAGAATTAAATTCAAAATAGAATAGAATTGAGAATTTTATAAAATTCTGAATAGAACAGCATAAAATTCAAAACAGAATAAAATTAGGGAATAGAACAGAATCAAATTCAGAATAGAATCAAATTCAGAATAGAATAGAATAAATTCATAATAGTATTGAATTCAGAATAGAATAAATTTCAGAATAGAATAGAATAGAGAATAGAATAAAATTCAGAAAGGAATAAAATTCAGAATAGAATAAAATTCAGAAATGCTTACAATTCACAACAGAATAGATTTCAGAATAGAATAGAATTCAGCATTTAATAGAATTCAGAATAGAATAGAATTCAGAATTGAATTGAATAAAATTCAGAATAGAATAAAATTCAGAAAAGAATTATATTCATAATACAATTTAATTCAGAATAGAATAGAATTCAGAATAGAATAAATTTCAGAATAGAATAGAATAGAGAATGGAATAAAATTCAGAAAGGAATAAAATTCAGAATAGAATAAAATTCAGAAACGCTTACAATTCAGAAAAGAATAGATTTCAAAAAGAATAGAATTCAGCATTTAATAGAATTCAGAATAGAATAAAATTCAGAAAAGAATTATATTCATAATACAATTTAATTCAGAACAGAATAGAATTCAGAATAGAATAAATTTCAGAATAGAATAGAATAGAGAATGGAATAAAATTCAGAAAGGAATAAAATTCAGAATAGAATAGAGTTAACAATAGGGTAGATTTCAGAATAGAATAAAATTCAGAATAGAATAAAATTCAAAATAGAATAAAATTCAGAAACGCTTACAATTCAGAACAGAATAGATTTCAGAAAAGAATAGAATTCAGCATTTAATAGAATTCAGAATAGAATAGAATTCAGAAACGCTTACAATTCACAACAGAATAGATTTCAGAATAGAATAGAATTCAGCATTTAATAGAATTCAGAACAGAATAGAATTCAGAATTGAATTGAATAAAATTCAGAATAGAATAAAATTCAGAAAAGAATTAGATTCATAATACAATTTAATTCAGAATAGAATAAAATTCAAAATAAAATGGAATTGAGAATAGTATAAAATTCAGAAGAATAGCATAAAATTCAAAATAGAACAAAATTCTGAATAAAATAGCATAAAATTCAAAACAGAATAAAATTAGGTAATAGAATAGAATAAAATTCAGAATAGAATCAAATTCAGAACAGAATAGAATAAATTCATGATAGTATTGAATTCAGAATAGAATAAATTTCAGAATAGAATAGAATAGAGAATAGAATAAACTTCAGAAAGGAATAAAATTCAGAATAGAATAAAATTCAGAAACGCTTACAATTCAGAAAAGAATAGATTTCAGAATAGAAAAGAATTCTGCATTTAATAGAATTCAGAATAGAATAGAATTCAGAATAGAATTGAAAAAATTCAGAATAGAATAAAATTCAGAAAAGAATTATATTCATAATACAATTTAATTCAGAATAGAACAGAATTCAGAATAGAATTAAATTCAAAATAGAACAGAATTCAGAATAGTACAAAATTCAAAATAGAATAGAATAAAATTCAAAATAAAATGGAATTGAGAATAGTATAAAATTCAGAAGAATAGCATAAAATTCAAAACAGAACAAAATTCAGAATAGAATAAAATTCATAATTGAATAAAATTCAGAAAAGCTTAGAATACAGAACAGAACAGAATTCAGAAGAGAAGAGAATAAAATTCAGATTAGAATAAAATTCAGAAAAGAATTGAATTCAGAATAGAATTTAAATTAGAATAGAATAGAATAAAATTCAGAATAGAATTAAATTCAAAATAGAATAGAATTGAGAATAGTATAAAATTCTCAAATAGAATAGCATAAAATTCAAAAAAGAATAAAATTAGGGAATAGAATCGAATAAAATTCAGAATAGAATCAAATTCAGAATTGAATAGATTAAATTCATAATAGTATTGAATTCAGAATAGAATAAATTTCAGAATAGAATAGAATTGAGAATAGAATAAAATTCAGAAAGGAATAAAATTCAGAATAGAATAAAATTCAGAAATGCTTACAATTC